>VZRL01001512.1:1122125-1175789 GCA_013397895.1 Origma solitaria | reverse complement strand
AAAAAAAAAAATTAAAAATTAAATCTTTGCTTTCCTGCAAAGTTTTGGTGGTTTTACCTTAAAAGACTCCAGCAGCCCTGCAGGGAAGGTGATCCCAGCAGGACTTTGGGGCAGCTCCCGTGGGCGCCGTGGGGCACAGCCTTGTGCCTGTAGCTTGTCACTTTGCTGTTAATAGAATTCTACTCAGGAAAGGCAGGAAAGGTTGGAGGATTTTGGGATGGAGGAGCGTGTGCCGGGTGTTCATGCACTGCTGATGAGTCCCTGGATCCTTTGCAGGATGTTTGATTTCTGCTTTCCCCCCCCAAGTAACAGCCCATCACCCTCCCCACGGAGCCGGACCCCCTTTCCCCATCCCTTGCTGCCCACCCCTCAGTCCATTTGCACCCCTGGCCTTTTCCCAGTCCAGCCCAGTCCCCACTGGACACTGGCAGGGATTTCTGAGCACGGACAGGTAACAAGGGGCTGCATCATTCCGAACGAGGGACACATTTCTGGATCCAAACTCCCACGGTGTGAGCCTTGTGCAGGTGTGAGCCTTGCCCAGGGCTGTGATGGACTGCTGAGCTGTTTTTTGTACAAAACCAGATAAACCTCTTGTTTTCTTAATCACCTTTATCCTCCTCTGCTGCCAGATTTCAGCCCTTCAATGTGACAGAAGACAGAGAGCTGAAATCAGTTTGAGTGTCAGTGACCTCCTCCGTGGGTCCCTCCTGTGTTTGGGGGGCAGGGCTTGAGAATCACATCCCAAACACAACAAATGCCTTCTAAACCATAAACACAGCAATCACATCCTTTTGCTAAAAAGCAGAAAGGCTATAAATAGACTTGCAAATGTAACTTCTGTGGCCAGCTTTGCCCAGACCTCACCCTTTTGCCTCAGAATAGGTCCCCTATGTTTTATCTTCTCTAAATGCAGTGTAAAACAGTCTATTCCCTCTCCTGGAAATACTTGTCTTTGTCATCCATCGTTCTCCTCCCATCTGAATCAGATTTAATTTTCTTGCCTAGTGGCACTTAGAAGCCCCTAATGAACAGAAGGTCCCATCCCTTAGTGCCAATCATACAAAATTGGTTTCATGGGCATACAAATGCTTCAGTGCTAAGACTGAACTGGCAGGACATGATGGCTTTGCAATGACTTGCAGACTCCTTTAATTAAGGTGAACATGTTTAGTTGGGGAAAAAAAAAAGCACAGTCCATGAAAGTATGCTAAGCATGTTGATTTAATTGGCAATTACTGAATTTAAAGTAAGCATTCAAGTGTAACCAAACCCCTTGTAAGACAAAGTCCAGGCCCAAAGTCCTCCGAGGCAAAGCACCAAGAAAATGAGGCAGAGAAAGATTAAATGCCTTGCCCAAGGTCATGTGGGAAGATGTGCCAGAGTTGGGAACTGAGCTGAGTTTTCCTGTGGCTGTCCTTCCTCTGCAGCATCCCTCACATCCAGGGACAAGGGGGATGGCCTCAAGCTGAAGGAGGGCAGGGTTAGATGGGATGTTGGGAAGGAATTGTTCCCTGTGAGGGTGGGCAGGCCCTGGCACAGGTGCCCAGAGCAGCTGTGGCTGCCCCTGGATCCCTGGCAGTGTCCAAGACCAGGTTGGACAGGGCTTGGAGCAATCTGGGACAGTGGAAGGTGTCCCTGCCATGGCAGGGGTGGGATGAGATGAGCTTTAAGGTCCCTTCCAACCCAAACCCCTCTGGGATCCTGTGATTCTCCCCATCAAGCTGTGCTGCTCTGTCAGCATCGTGGTGCTCAGAAAGGCTTTTTTATCATAATCTCCTGCAGCTTGGCTTAAATGTCCTGCTGTTCTTCCCTTCCCACTTTCCAGCAGTTCTGGGAATGTCATCGAGCAGCTGCTGGGGGGCTTGTGCTCGATCTGAACCTGCCTGTGTGCACCAGCCCCAAACACCCTCCTGCCATCTTTCCCCCAAAATCCATCAGGGTTTGGGATCTGGGGCCTCTTTCCCCCCAAGTCCATCAGGGTTTGGGATCTGAGGCCGTGCCTGCAGTGGGCACAAAGCAGTGCCATCAAATCCTGGCCCCTGCACCTTACAGAGCTCTTTGTTTACCAGCAGCGGGTGCGGAATTCTAATTGTGCTCATTAGGGGTGTTTATGCTCCCCTCGATTTCCGAGCGTCCTCCTGCATTAAAAATCCCTCACAGAGCAGGTGGGGAGAGCTGATGGTCCTTTTCATTCCCTCTAACATAATCATTTCCCGGGCATGGATGCGATGCTGTGGCACTGGACATGTTTGGAGGGCTATGTGGAGCCAAGCCGGGACTGAGCACCAGCCAAGGACTGGCACAGCCTGTTGGCACTGGCCAGAAAGAAGCACTTGTGGTTTTTATTCAAATATGGATTTTTTTTTGCTCTAAAACAGATTAATTTGTGAGTTTTCTTGAGGTTTTGCCATGAGCTCCCCTTTGGGGAGGAAAGTTCAGTGAGAAGTTTTTGGGGAACTCCAGAGCTGTGGTGCTGAACCCTATATTTCTGCATAGGATCATTTAAATTCTGCTTTTTTTAGTGCTTTGCAAGGAGGGAAACTTCCTCCAGAAGCAGGGGAACTTGGCTTTTATGGTTTCTATGAGTGCCTTAATGCTTGCTAAGGTATCAATGTGTGCCAAGGTGTGGGGCAGCCCCACAGCTGCTCCTCCGCATCCATTGTGCTTCTAACTCTCCCTGCTGAGCCCCCATCGAGGAAACATGCAGAAATCAATTAAATCCAGCGCTGTTTAGATTTGTTTTCTTGTTCCTCTAAAGAGCAGTAAGTCGTGGCGTGGCTGGGGAGAGCTCTCTGCATTTTGAAGCTTTGTGTCCTGCGTTTGGGTGGAGCGGGAGCTGTGGAGAGCAGCAGGCTGTGACTGGATGGTGGTGTGGAGATGGACCAGGGTTGTGCAGGGACAGGGATGATGGAAAGGCTTCTAAAACACAGCTCCTCCTGGAATTAGCTACTCGGGACCTAAAGGAGTGAGGGGTTTGTGTGTAGAGGTGATGATGTGAGGAGGGAGAAGGGACTTTGGGCAGAGGGAGGTGAGCCTGGTGAGATGTGCCAGGGAAAGGAGCCAGAAATCCAGGGAACAGGGCTAGGTGGTTAAAATTCCCTGGAGGATTGATTTGCCAGCTTCTAGCAGGACCCTGAAAAGGAGAGTGACTATTTGACAGTGATCAGGTGTCACTGCCCACTGTGGCTTTTGAGGGCAAATTGTGGGGCAGGGGATGAGAGTGCCTGGCTTGGTTTGGGGTGGGCTGCTTGAACCCCTTAGCAGTATGTTTGGAATGTCAGGAATGTCCATCAGATGAGGATGTTTTTGTGGCACTGATGCCTGGCCGGCTTACCTAAAACAGGGGCTGGACAAGGTTAGGAGAATAAAAAGCAGTTACATTTATTGAAGGCCTCCAAGGTGCATTCAGGGCAGACAGAGCCCACTTGAGAGGCTACACCCAAAATGGACAGCGAGTCATGAGTTCTTCACATTTTATAAGTTCTGTCCATTAACATTTCGAGCCTTAATCCTCCAATTACACCTTCAGGCGATGATGTTAATTACTCCAAGTTTGCTCCCCCCAATTCACTGTTGGTTACATATTTTGGAGCTCTGAGGCAGCAAAGTGTCCTTGGATTCCCGACTTAGAGGAATTGTTTTGTCTAAAAATGCTGGGAACAGAGCTTTTAGCACTCTATATAGAGTCCAGAGCCACACGCTAAAACTACAGATACACGAAAAATACAGCCGCAAAAATCCTAAGGCATCAGCACGTGGCTCAATTCTCACAGCCTTTGCAGAGGAGCAGGCTGTCACTGTCCTCCAAAGGGAGGAGCCGCTGTAGGATACTGGATGAGATTATTTGAGGTCCCTGTGGGCCTACAGATGTACAGGATCCAGGGATGAGGGCCCTCAAATTAATAAATCAGAGCCTGCTTGGTGAGATCCTGGCCATCAGTGTGGGAAGGGCTGCTGCTCCCACCTGCAGGGGCTCCCCTCTCTTCCAGAGCCTTAAAAACAGCACCTCCAGCAAGGCAGGAGTTAAAAACACACAGGCATTTCTACAAGATGCCTACAACGAGCACATTGTTAGTGCAAGATGCCAACTGCAAGTGCAACAAATCTTTCTATCTGTGCCACTGGTGTTTCCCACGATGACTGTGCACATGGGGAAGGCGCCCGAGCCTCGGGTGGAGCTGCCGGGGAGGGAAGCACGGGGCGAGTCGGCTGATGGGGGCAGGAGGCTGATGGCAGGAGTCTCTTCTTTTTACAGAAAGTGAAAAATCAATCCTTGACCTTTAAAGGAGTTTATGAATTCCTGGCTTAGGGATCGATGCGCATTGATTTTTGTGTGTCTGCGTGGGCTCGCCGTGTACACCATCAGGTGATGGAAGCCGAGTTTTGCTGAGTCTGGAGCCGGCCGAAGCAGGTGTTGTCTCTGTTGAGCTGCCAGGAGTGAAAACATTATTTTTCCTCCTTTTTTCCTTACCTCTTCTGCGTGGCAGATGGAGGTCGAGGTCACTCAGAGATTCTGTGTTTGGTATTTCGGTGACAGCACCTCCCTGCCTCCTGCCCTGCTGCTCTCCATCACCCTGTGGAGCATCCGTGTGTCTCCCAGCCCTTCCCGGGGATGTTGCAGTTTTTGTCACCTCATTTGAATGTTCTGGAGCATCCCTGTGTCTCCCAGCCCTTCCCAGGGATATCACAGCCTGTCCCATCCCATTTAAAGCTCCTGCAAGAGGGGGAGGCCCCTGGCTGGTTTTGGGGGGCAGCATCACCCCCAAACCACTCGGGATCAGGCTGCGGCTGCTGGTTCAAGGGTCGATTTTGGGCAGAGCTGCTCCTGTGGGCGCACTGCTCTCGCAGGGGTTTAGTGGCAGTCGGGGTTGTCACCCCTGGGTGAAGCACCCGAGCCCAGACTGGCAGAGGAGGTGCTGGTGGGAACCCAAATTCCGGCGACTGGGTAGCAGCAGGCGAAGCTTTCCCATTCCCACCCCAATAAAATAGCAATTTCCTCAAGACTGCAGACTCAGCCAGCACAGAAGTTAGCTTAATGAATTAAAACTCAAGCGTGGCTTGACCTCGGAGGTGTGACGTTCCTCTTGTGAATGAGGATTTAAGGGAGGAGACGTGCTGGCAGCCCATTTCCCGACCTGCTCCCACGAGACGTGTGAGCAGAAGCAAAGCCCTCCTGTGCACATTTCTATATATATTTGGTGTATATTCGTGTCCGCCCACTGATCTCCCGAGACGAAGCCGTGCGAGCTGACAGCTGCCGAGGAGCCGAGAGGTGCTGGGGGTGGGATGGGAACAGAAGGCTCCGAAGCCTGTTCAGCTGCCACGGGCTGGGGAGGGGGGCAAAGAAACAGAAAGGCTGACGTGTTTCAACTCACAAATGTTGGAGGAAGCGTGGCACGAAATAGCAGCTCCCAACAGCACAGGCCTGAGTCGAGTCTCGGGAGCAGTGTGGGGATAATTGCTGTTTTCTGCAGCGAAGCCCCTGTTCCTAATGGGCCAAAAGCAGCAGCTGATATTGCAGAACCCCAGAACGGGTCGGGGACAACAGAAGCTCATTTGGTGCCACCTCCCTGCTCCTGCAGGGTCGTCCCAGAGCGCATGGCACAGGATAGTGTCCAGGCAGTTCTGGAACATCTCCAGTGAAGGAGACTCCACAGCCTCTCTGGGCAGTTTGTTCAGTGCTGTCACTGCACAGGAAAGGAGTTCTTCCTCATATCGGGATGGAGCTCCCTGGGCTCGGTCCGTGCCGTTCCTCTGTGCCATTGCTGAGTCCCCAGAGCAGAGCCTGGCCCTGCTCTGAGCCTCCCTGCACACAGGGACACTCAGGGACACCCAGAGACACCCAGGGACACCAGGGACACCCAGGGACACCCCAGGACACCCAGGGACACACAGGGACACACAGGGACACCCGGGGACACACAGGGACACCCAGGGACACCCAGGGCTGAGGCCCCTCTCAGCTGGGGCTCCTCTGGAGGCTGAGCAGCCCCAGCTCCCTCAGCCTCTCCTGGGCACAGAGATGCTCCAGGCCCTCCTCATCCTCACAGCCTGCACTGGCCCCGCTCCAGGAGCTCCTGTCCTGCTGGGCTGAGGATCCCAAGCTGGCACAGCACTCCAGAGGTGCCTCCAGGGCTGGGCAGAGGGGCAGCATCACTCCCTGACCTGCTGGGAATGCTCTTCCTAATGCATCCCTGGGTCCCCTTGGCCTCCTTGTCCCCAGGGCACAGGGGTGGCTCAGGGACAGCTCATTGTCTCCCAGGTCCTTCCCTGCTCTCCAGGTCACCCTGGTGCTTGGAATTATCCCTCCCCAGGAGCAGGACCTGCATTTGTCCTTGTTGAACTCCAGGCAGCTCTCCTGCCCACCCCTCCAGCCTCTCAAGGTCCTTCAGGAGGGCTGATCTGGCCACTCCTCCCAGCTTTGAACAGCTCCATCCTCATCCCGTGGCATAGACTGGAAATTAGGAAAACTTTGTTTACTGAAAGAGTTGTCAAGCCCGGGAAAATGGTAGCACTGCCATCCCTGGAAGTGTTAATTAATCGTGTAGATGTGGTGCTTAGAGGTTTGGGTTGGTGGTGGCCTTGGCAGGGCTGGGTTAATGGTTGGACTCGGTGATCTTAGAGCTCAATTCCAACCTTTGTGATTCCAACCTTTTGATTCCAAGTGTGGGAAAAAAAGGTTGTGAGGCTTGCTCTTGGAATGGGGAAACTGAGGCACAGAGAAAGAATGAACCCATGGATTCTGCAGCAGAGCCAGGAAGCAAATTCAGACCCATCTCAAGGTATTTTTTCCCAGAATATCCATCTTTTCCCCTTGCACCGTCTCCTTCGGCGTGTTTTCCAAATCTTTGATCTATAATGAAATCTGATAGGAAATATCCTCCCCTTTGCTTTAGGAGCCAGGGGATGGGAATTGGGTCCTGCTGACAGCAGGGGCTCTATTCCCCACCCCAGGACCCCTCTGGGATCTCCACGGTTGGTGGTGCCTGGGCAGGGATTGGGGGTCCATGGTGTGAGGGGAAACGACCCCCCTGGTCAGCAGGGATTCTGTCCCACTTTATTTAATCCAACAGTTTCTCCAGCCTCTCCTACTGTCTCTCCTAATGTATTCCTATTTGTTTGATCTCCTACAAACTTCCCCTCTCTGATCTTCTGATGAAATAATAAATCTGGGGCCCTTGAAGACACTTCACGGCAGGAGACTCTAAACGAAAACCCTTTTAAGCATTTAGGGGTTTTTTTAATGTGACAATCCCCTCCTGCAAGGGTACAGTATATCCTGGATTGCTCCTGGCTGCTCCCTGGGCAGCACGGGGCCATAAAACCTCTGTCTGTGGGAACATGGGATGTGGAATATCCTCCTGCCATGTGGCTAAAGAGCTGAGGAGCAGAAGCAGAGGATGTTTGTACCTTTGGAAATGTGCACACCTGTATTCAGACTGTGATGGGCATGAGGTGGATGTGCTTATATGGGGAGGAAAGAGGTGTTGGAGGGAAGGTATTTATTTTTACTCCTTAAACTGCTTTAAAAGATTTTTTAAAAATCACTGTGAAGTGTGTAGGAATGTTTTTTGTGGTACCTGGCTGGAGAATGTAAGAAATAGGGGTCATTGTGGGCAGCTCTGCTCGTTATAAATAGTGGTATCAACTTGTGGTCTGATCTGTTAGCAATCCCTGCTACTCCAATTATAAGGCAGGAATTAATTAAGACCAATAGCCTGGGCACACTGTAGACAAGCTGGATCCATGGGCTGGCTTTCCCTGGGAGCTCCTTAATGGCATAAAAGCTCTTGGAGTACCCACAGATGAATAAAAGGAGATTTTGGTCCCAAGTAGAGACAGTAGAAAATGCTATGCAAAGGCACTGGAACTGGCTCTCAGAGAAGCTGTGGCTGCCCCTGGATCCCTGGGAGTGTCCAAGGCCAGGCTGGACAGGGCTTGGAGCAGCCTGGGACAGTGGGAGGTGTCCCTACCCATGGCAGGGGTGGACCAAGATGAGCTTTAAGATCTCTTTCAACCAAAACTACTCTGGGATTGTGTGGTTCAGTGTCCTCCCCATAGAGCAATGGAGAACCGCTGTGCCCTGGGCTGAAATGGAATTTAAACGGTGCTGTTAGGGATGGAGCTCGGATCATGAGAACTGCTGAGTGCTGACCCCTGTGCTCGGGCACGGGTGCTCCGTAAAGCCTTTCCTGAGCCCTCTGTGCTGAGCCGGCAGCCAGGGCCTCACAATTCCCTGCAAACCCTGAGACTTTTTGCACAGGGAAATGCTGCACCGGGTCCGGCAGGGCTGGGCACTGCTGCAAAACCTGCTGGAATTGCAGAGCTTTGGAAAACGCAGTGCCATCGTGTGGCTCTGCCGCTGGTCCCTTCTCCCACGGCAGGGACAGAGCCTTGGTGTCCCCATGCAGCTCTGCAGAGCCCCGGGATGTGTTCCCTGCCTCTGATCTCTTTATGGCGTGTAACGATGTTTATTTAGGGATTTTGGCTGCTGCCGCTCTGAATTGCATTGGATCGCTCAATCTGTGGCGTCTGATCGCATCAGGGTCCCGCAGCTCCCTAATGCAGTTTGCTGCTGTGGAGGATTTGCGGAGCAGGAGGAGGAGGAGGAGGGCAGGTTTGGGGGATCTGGCAGCTAAAGAGCATCTAGTGCTGGGGAATGAAGCGTCTCTACTGCAGGTTGTGTGTTTTTGTAGGGCACAGGCATGTTTGGGGAGTGTGGAGTGTGAATCATGGAATCATTTGGGTTGGAAAAACTTCCAACATCGTTGAGCCCAACTGTTGAGCCAGCACTGCCAAGCCCATCCCTGAGCCATATTCCCAAGTGCCACATCCATGTGGGTTTTAGATCCCTCCGAGGATGGTGAGTCCACCACTGCCCTGCGCAGCTGTGCCAGGGCTGGGCAGCCCTTGTCATGAGGAAATTTTCCCCAATATCCAACCTAAATCTCCTCTGGCACAACTTTTGAGGTTGTTCCCTCTCCTCCTGTCCCTGTTCCCTGCGAGCACAGCCTGACCCCCCCGGCTGTCCCCTCCTGGCAGGAGCTGTGCAGAGCCACAAGGTCCCCCTGAGCCTCCTTTGCTCCAGGCTGAGCCCTTTCCCAGCTCCCTCAGTCACTCCTGGGGCTCAGCCACTTCCCAGCTCCGATCCCTTCTCTGGACCTGCTCCAGCATCCAGCCTGTGCAGATCCCTCTGTGGACCCCCTCACCCCCTTTCACTGGTGGATGGCACAGCTCAAAAGTGCATAAAAATCACAAATCCTTCATTTCTAGTGAAGGGGGAGGTTCCCTTCCCTCCTCCTGCCTTGGGGTGGAGATGATAATTCCCTTTCCCGCGCTAATGGATGTCTCTAAGTGCTTTCCAAATGCATGCATGGCTGCAGCAGTGCCAAGCTGTCATTTTTCCTATCCCAGTGGCATTGGGAAACTTCGGTCAGGAGCAGGAAGAATCCTTTGTGCCGATTCTGCACACGGCTGGCACAGCTCTGCACAGAGAGAAGGGGAGGCAACAGAGAAAATGCTTTACCCAAGGTCACTGAAGGAGAGAACAGCCCAGGTATTTTATTTCCAGGACTAACAACCTTTCCTTGTGCATCTTTTTATCATTCTAGTTCTTTTTTCCTCCTTTTCCAGTGCTGGCACTTGCAGTTTCGATCCTATCCGTTGCGAATATTTGGGCAGTCAAACACCCGGATTGCCTAAACATCCTTAAGTGATTTTAAAACGAGGGGAAAAACATGAGCTAGGAAGAAAATAATGAAGTTTGTGGCTCTGAATCCTAAGCAGTCGCTCTGGTCGGGGCTCTGTGGTGCGCAGGGATGAACTCATCCCGTGCCAGCCAATTGGTGGTTCCCTCAAGCCAAGCTGCTTTGTAATTAAGTGATAATTGTTTTTGCTGGGGAGCACACAAGAAAGATAAACAGCTTGAGGAATCAATAAGCATCAAGGTCATAGGCTGAGTTATTTACTGAATCATCTGCAATTTATCTCCCAACTTTTCTGTACAAAAGAAAACAGTGACTCTGTTTCAGAGAGGGTTTGGAAGCACCGGGTGAGCATCGTTACTTGAAAACAAAACAAAATGAAACAAAACACTGCAAATTTGGCGCTTTCATCTGAAAACCTTCAGAATTAACCCAGGAAGGTTTGGGGGCAAACTGCCAAGGAGCAATGCAGTTATCCACGCACACACATCCCCAGATCCACACATGCACTTGCTCTCTTACATTGGTTTAACCAAATCGATGTAAAGCCCTGCCTGGACACTTACTTCTCATTAGCTTATATTTATCTCTAATTGACGTGGACCAAGCTGCCCTGAACTCGGTGTGCTCTGGGCGCGAGCAGCCCCTCACATCCATGGATTTGCATTGCTTTGAAGCTGAACTCGTGCTCGGCAGAGGCTGGTGAGCAGCGTTGGGCAGTCGGTAAGTGTGGGACAGGGGTGGAAGGAGCAAGAGGACTCTCAGAGAGCAAAAACAAAGGGTTCTTTTCTGGCTGGTGGCAGCTGGAAGTGGCTTCTCTGTGCTGTAGTGCTCCCAGCTTCGTTCTTGGCTTGGTCCAATTGCAAAGAACAACGGGGAATGGCTTCAAACTGCTGGGGAGTAGGTTTAGATTAGAGGTTAGGAAAAAGTTGTTCCCTGTGAGGGTGGTGAAGCCCTGGCACAGTCGCCCAGAGAAGCTGTGGCTGCCCCATCCCTAGAAGCGTTTAATGCCAGGTCTCAGCCTGGTGTAGCAGAAGGTGTCCTTGTCCATGGCAAGGGGGCTGGACTGAGGTGAGCTTTAAGTCCCTTCCAACCCAAACCATTCTATGGTTCTACCCTAAGCTGAGACTGCTCTTGCGCCGTAGCTGATTTGTGGATGCCTGTAGTTCCAGGTTTGTTATCCCCTCCCTTTTGGTGTCTCAGGCTTTGCTATAGACCCTTCTATATGTTCCTCAGTCCCTAAAATAATGATGATAGAATGCTTTTTACTGGGAGACCTCAATTCCGGATAGTATCACTATTTTACTTAGGAGAAAGCAGAGCGGATGCAATGGGGGTTTAAAATCCTCAAGGTTATCTTCTGAGCCAGTACCAGGCTGGGGACCCCAGGCCCAGCCTGGAACATTAACCATTGGACAGCACTGACCCCTTGCACCAAAGAGGATGTTTAATTTACACAGCCTCGAGTGAGTGCAGGAAAGACTTTTCCCTAGACAGAGACATCGCAGTATCCTCATTACCTTACGTGAAATCCAAATAAGCTCTGAGCTGCAGAACTGATAAATGAATTAATAGCGCAGATATAGAATTGTGCAGTCATGGAATGATTTGGGTTGGAAGTGACCTTAAAGCCCATCTTGTTCCACTCCTTTCTGCTATCCCAAGTTAAGACCTGGCCTTGAACACTTCCAGGGATGGGGCAGCCACAGCTTCTCTGGGCATTTATGACCCACATTTCCAGCACTTGGGTGCCTGAAGTGCTCTGAGTGGGACAACATTTCTGTGTAAAATCTTTCCCATTTTCCAAGGGTTTCGAGGAAGGTGCCGCGTGCTGCTCCGCCCACGGCAGCCCCACGCTGCTGGCTGGCCCCGAAACAGATTAATGAGATCAAAATCCATCTGGCAGCTCTCTTGCTGTTGTGGGAAGGCTTTGCCAGCGCCGTGGCTGCGAGCGGCTCTCCTGCCGTGGTAATCTCCTCATGCTGAATTCCTCCGCCCTGTATTGATTAGGTTTGGTTTAGATCAGGTAACCTCATGGATGGCAGAGGGCCGGGAGGACACAGGTGTTCCTGGCTGTCATCCTGGCAGGGGGTTCTGGAAAAACCTGAGCTTGACCTGCTCCTTTCTGATCACTGAGCCTCACTCGGCTGCAGGACCCTGATCTGAGGCTTCTCTTTTCTGTGGGCTTCCTTCAGTGCCCTTGGAGATGCTGCTGGACCTTCTAAACCCTCCCATTTTTAGCATCCCTAATCTCTTTCCGGCTTTCTGTACTCCTTCCCCTTCTTCTCCATGAGAGCATTCCTCCCATTTTTCACTCTCCTGCTTTGGGATGCCCCGTTGATCTCCATCGCTTTGCTCCCCTCTCCAGTGTTTATTAGTCTCCTTTATGCGGCTGCCAAAGCATCCTCCTATTTCTTTGTCCTGCTTTTCTGTGAGCCAAGCCATCAGAGCAGATCCTCGGAGCCTGCCGTGCTCCTTTCCCTGTGACAGTAGAGCTGAATTTAAACAGGCTGGGGAGGGCTGGCTCAGCGAGCTACCAGATCCCGGTGCTTGCGTGTGGAAGTGCCAGGAGCCGGTGGGATAGCAGGGATTACACAGCCTGTGCCTGTGTCACTCCTGCTGCCCCATTGTCTTGGTTTGAAAGACAGGTGTCTTGCTAAGGAAAGTGGGACCCTCCCTTAGAATGGATAATGTGACCCCCTTCCCCCCGAATTATTATAACTTTGGAATCAAGGGCTTTCAGAGAAAGATATGGGAGAAGGAGTAACAGTTCTACACTAATATTTAGAGCAAGGCAATAACACAGAAACAATGGTTTAGATAGACAAAGTCAGAACACAACCTGCACCCTGTTAGGGCGGTGCTAGCAGTGCAGTTAATGGTGGCTGCAGTCCCGTTGGAGCGATGGATGTGCTCTTGTTGAAGTGCTGATCTTGTGGAAAGGCCTTGTCGGTCTCTGAAGGTCCAGCAGTGGCTCTTGAGGTCTTCTCCTCTGGGAATCAGTGGGAAAGGTACCCCGGTGTTCCAGGGTCTCAGTTTATATGCAAGTGGGACTGTTCAGTTCCTCCCCTCTGGGTGGGGCATCTCACAATGGCTGATGAAATCTGTGAGTCACTCCTGGAGCCCTCGATGGCCATGAGCAGAGATAGCCCCGATGGTGTTAGCAGGGCTGGGTCACTCCTGGGGACATTGATGGCCATGAGCAGAGATAGCCCTGATGGTGTTAGCAGGGCTGGGTCATGTTGAACACAAAGAACACTGCCCCACCTGTTTTAACAGCTTATGGAGAAGGGAATAGAATACATGTATTTTGGTTACACCTTCCATGTAACCTAGGACACCCATCCTCTGCATTCAGCCTGGATAGCACAGCAGATTGCTGCTATCAGTTTCTCTACCATCGGTATTTCAGACAAGAGCCGTGGTTCCCCCCTGCTTAGGGGCATGATATTTCATTTTTCCCATACTCTTCCTGCTTGGCATTCTGAGATGCTTCCCATGGGATGGCACTCACAGGTTCAAGCAGCTGTTGGATTGTTACACGGTTATCTCAGAGGGGAAAAAGTAGGAGTGCTTGACCCAAAGGTCCCTTCCAGTCCCCTGTGCAAGTCTCTTTTGTTCGATTCTGCGCTCTGTTGCAAACCGTGAGAGTCATGCTGTGACCCCCTTCCCAGCACATCCGTGCCTCCAGATGCTCTCCAAGTGCTGTTCCCGTTATCTCGGGTTCCTTTATCTAATGAATTTATCATATCGAGGAAGCAATTCACACACCTCCTCCTCTCTGCGAAGGCTGGAGTGCATTAACTGCCACGCTACCATCCAAAATTACAGCTTGGCACAGATCAATCCTGGCTTTTGAATTCTATTTAAATGGATGGAGCGATCTCCAGCGAGAGGCTCGAGAGAAGAGATGCTGTGTTAATCTGTAATGAAACACGAACTAACCCTGAAGGAAAGACAAGAGCGGGTGAATGGGGCCCTTGTTGGAATGAGCATTTCCCGTGATGTTCTCATTCTCTTTCCATTTTTTGCTATGTATCCTCTGCTTTCTCTCCTCTTTTCCCTTTTCCCTTTGGAGATGCTCTCTATAATGATCCCGTCACTGGAGTTTTCACGAACAGAAATGAGTTCTTTTATTTCATTTGCTCACGACCTGAAGAAACTTTAAATGAAGCTGGTGGTAGTGAAAAGCAAGCTGTAAGCGTGGAGATGACAACCTTATATTATATTTATAAAGTCTGCCTTCAGATGAGTTGGAAAATACTTTCTGTACTTCAGAAAAGAAACTTTTGAAATTACTCTCCCACATTACCATTAATTTAATTTCTTAAAGTTGAAGTGTTTGCAAAGTCAAAAAGTGCTTCCATTCGCTGTATCTCTGTGTCATAAACTTCGCTGCTTTATAACACAAATTAAATTGTTTTGAAGCTTGGGACTGAAATTTTCAAAAACGCCTAAAGCACTTTGATTAGAGCTGGTTGGAAAAAAAAATTCTAATGAATCAGTTTTCAAAATGAAAACACAGATTCACCGAAATCAAATCATTTTGTGGGGACCATCACCATTTTCTCATTTAAAATTTCATCAAAATGTTTTATTTCAATGAAGCCAAATCCCCTTGGTTCAGTTGCTCGTTTCGTGTGTAGGTTATGCTGCAATTTGTAGTAGGGAATGGTGTTATGAGAGGAAAACAAAGCCTTTGATGAGGCTCTTGTGCTATTGCTGAGGTCAACTCTTTGTTAAAAAAAATTTATTGGAGGTGGGAAACTTGCTTTCCCTGGTTAATGAAGAAAACTAGGCAGGTTGGAATTTCCCAAGGACAAAGAGGTGGTGGTTGCTCCAGCTGTGGTCTGGGTGCCTCTTTCCGTGGAGGTTCCTCCTGGCACTGACCCCATCCATCCAACGCTTCCCATCTCCCCCATCAGAGCTCGGCTGTGACCGAGCAACTCATCCATCAAAACTTGCTCTGCTGGGGTGAGATTGCTTTGAAGATTAATTCCTTTGAAATATCAGGGCTGAGGGCAAGAAGGGGACCTTTCTCACCCCTTGAAAAGGCACTGGCGCTGTGGAATGTGTCGATCTGAAGGAAAAGTCAGGGCTGGGTGGTTGAGGGTGTGGCTGTGTTTGGGGAGGGCTCCCCGGAGCCGTGGGGTCCCGAGTCTCCAACAAGAAGAGGTGGTGCTGTGTTCTGGGTCACCACAGGCCATGGATCTCCAGATTACTGGTCTCCATCTGCTCCTGAGGAACATGATTCCGTTGAAAATTTGGGAATTGCATGTTGGAGGACATGCTCCTCTAAATCCCATCCCAAAGCAGGGCACTTCAGCAGTCGCACACATCCCAGTGGTGCTTCTCCAAGAGCCCCTTGATTGAAGCCCATCCGTGTGCTTCCACCAGCTGTGCACCACAGCCTCTCCAAGTGCAACACCAATCTCTAATTCTCTTTAAACACAGAATATTCTTGCCTGGGGTATGGTCTGCGTGGTGGGACTCCACCTGAGGCCAAACCCTCCTGTGTTTGCTGTGGAAAAAATGAACAAATTATGCATGGAGTGGAGGGTATTGCAGCCCTTACCATATCCTGTGAAACATAGCCAAAATCCCAATAAAAAGCTTTCCTGGTTTCTTCAGTGCTCAGCGTTGCTCTCACTTGTTGCACGCCCAGTTCTGGCATATTTCTCATACCCATGACATTGATGTTTCCTAGTTTCTCCCATTTTTTGCATGATTCAGGGTTGGAAGAGTTGAAGTGAAAGCCCCATCCCATTCCTTCTACAGCTTCTGGTGGATCTTGACGCCCTTGTGCTACAAAATCCCACAAGGACTGGGCTGGCCAGGAGGCTTTTCCTGGCCAAATTCCAACCTTTCCTGGTGAAGGTTGGAATTTAGGGCTTGGCCCAGCCATTTCTGCTGCCTGCTTGCCAATTAATCCCCTGCCGAGTAAACACATTCCCTGTGCTTTATCATCCCGCAAAGAGTCTTAAAGACAAACAGAAAAGCAAGAAAGAAACAAACCAAAACCCGCCAATAAATTCAATGCACCGAGGAAAACACAGAAAACACTAAGGAAACCCCGAGCAGCCCCTTCCTCTGAGTTAATTAATTGGAGCCCTGTTTGAGAACAAGCACCCTCTTAAATCCCCCACTGCTGAATGCAATTTTCTGTGTACAATCGCTCAGTGTCCCTGACGGACAGGAGCCCAATCACTTCTCGACAGAAGGCGAGCGCTGCTGCAGTGCCCGAGTGAAAATAATAGATTTTTAACACTGCTGCAAGGCTTGTAAATACCCAACGAGAACCAATTCCAACCCTCTGAGGCTGCCTTGTGGTCCCTGTGAGGGGCCCTGCTGGCAGGAGATGGTGTTGGGCTCCAGCTGGTGTTTCCTGCAGCAGGAGACGAGGTGGTGGTGATGAGGGTTGGAGTAAGAGGATGTTTAAGGTTACTTGTGAACCCAAACCGTTCCACGATTCCATGAATCTGTCAAGTTCTATGAGTTCTACCACCAGTTCTTGGAACGGGTGCAAGCGCCTGTAAATGGCTGGGCTGTGGGATGTGGGAGATGATTTCTAGTGGAGGCAAAGAGCTGGAAGGGAAGAATGTGGAGCTGCTGGAGCAAGTCCAGAGGAAGCTGTGGAGATGCTCTGAAAGCTGGAGCCCCTCTGCTCTGGAGCCAGGCTGGGAGAGCTCAGGGTGCTCACCTGGAGAGGAGAAGGCTCCAGAGAGAGCTCAGAGCCCCTGGCAGACCCTAAAGGGCTCCAGGAGAGCTGGAAAGGGACTGGGGACAAGGGCCTAGGGTGACAGGACAAGGGGGAATGGCTTCCCACAGTAGAGGGCAGGATTGGATGGGATATTGGGAAGGAATTGTTCCCTGTGAGGGTGGCAGGCCCTGGCACAGGTGCCCAGAGAAGCTGTGGCTGCCCCTGGATCCCTGGCAGTGCCAAGGCCAGGTTGGAGAGGGCTTGGAGCACCCTGGGGCAGTGGGAGGTGTCCCTGCCCATGGCAGGAAGGGTTGGAACAAGATGAGCTTTAAGGTCCTGTCCCACCCAAGCCATTCTGGGATTCTAAGATGAGGCAAGGTGGGCTCAGAGATGAATGTGAAGCCTTGCAGGTTTGAATCGCTCTGCTTTTGGTGGGAAGGAGAACAAACTTTTGAAACCAAGTTTTATTGGGACTGAGGTGATGCTGAACACCTTCTGTTGGCTGTTTTGGATGGGGCCTGGAGCAACCTGGAGGGCTGGAACTAGATGAATTCTAAATTCCCTTCCAACCCAAACCAGCCTGAGTTTCTGTGCCCTGCCCATCCCTGGGGTGGGAGTACAACACCTTGGGGTGGGCAACCACCGTGCAAAAACCCAGGGAAGGAGTCAGACTGGACAGGAATGGGATCAAAGGGACAGAGCATAACTCGGGATGTGTTTTGCTCAGCCCTGAGCGCCTTTCAGCTGTTAAATTGCCGGCTGCGTCCTTGAGCATGAACCAGCCCTGAAGATTTTGGTGGCTGCCCGTGCTGGCCAGCTGGCTCAGGGCACGGGGTCAGCACTATTAAAGGCCTAATTCCCGGGCACCGCGCTAACAACTTAACTATGTTTATAATATCAGCGAGAACCCATGTCAAATCCATTGTTGCATGATGTGACCAAATCCATTACTGCACACATGGAAATCAATTACTGCACATTAGGGAACATTTAACACTTGAGCCTTTTCCGCCGCCTTGTTTGCGCGCCGTGGCCGGAGGAATCGTTATCTGCCACTCTGGAAATGGATTTGCTTCTTATTTTTTGTAACCTCTGCAGGGGAATGCGCACACGTACGGAGCGGAACACGTGCTTGGTTGATGGTGAGGGGCTGAAGCAGAGCTGGGTGGTGCCGAGCTGGCGTTACTACCGACGGGTTTTATCCCAAATGTGTGGGAATAAGTGTTTTCCTCCGCCGTGTTCGCACTCTGGCTGATGCTTCTGTCTCCCAGAGCCGCCTCTCCCACGCAGGCAGCGCTCGCTGGCCCACACTGCTGCATTTCTTCTCTATTTTCTCTGCATTTACAAAAAAAAAACCCCTCTGGCAAATAGCAAACTGCCTGTTTACTCTGGAGTCACAGAGGATCAGGCAAGAAAAGGTGCAGTGGGATGTGCTGTGGTGGCAGGAGGTGGGAGACAGTCCATCCTCACTGAGCTTTGGCTTCATTTTCCTCCTAAAACGCGCTCACCTCCTGAGGTTTCTGTGGGATTTGAGGACAGGGATAGACTAAATCAATGCATAATAATAGCTGGAACAGAGCATCCCTCTCCTGTGTATTGGGATTGAGCAGAAATTTCTCCCACCCTGGAGCATCCCTTCCCATCTTGGGATGGGCTGATGCCCCTCTGCTTTAGCAGCACCCCAATCCTGGCACCCTCTCCTGAACAGTCAGGTTTTTCCTGTCTAGAGCTGCTTGCACATCCCACCTTTCCCCCAGCTCTGTGCCCTCACTTAGCAGGTGCTCTCCACCTTCCTTCTCCCGTGCACACCCTCGCACAAGCTCCGAGATGAAGGAAATGGATGAAGGTTAATTTTTTCGGTCCCTCTCATAATGACTCATCCATAACGATTTCCATTGGTTGTATTTCCTTGTGTGACAGAAACAATTTACTGCATTCCTGCAAAGCCTATTTTCTCTGCATGATCTGCTTGTGCGGAGGTTTGGGGAAGTAATTTACAGATATTTTGCCTCAAAATAGCTTACAAAGACAAAAGAGTCCTGTTGACACCAAGGTGCACTCCTCGTGAGCTGGGAAAACGGCATAAAACAGCTTAAAAAAAAAAACACTTTATGGTAGTCACTCAAAGTCAAATTCTACACCACACACTGTGGTCAAAAGCTCTTTTTGCTGGTGGGGAGGCGCAGGGCTTCTCCCAGGAATGCTTTGATTCGGGTTTGGGTTGTAGGAGGATCCTCAGTGACATAAATCAGCAGGAGTTTCAGCAGGGGGTTGGGATGCTGCGTGTGGATCTGGCTCTGAATTTTCTGTAACAGAGAAAAAGCAGCTGTGGGGCTGCTATGGGGTGTGAGAGAACAGAGCTCCCTGGTCTTTTCTGGGCAGGATTTTGGTGGTTTTGCTGTAGGATCAGGGCCAGAAGCCTCGGGAGGAAGCAGGGGGTCAGGGAACGATGTATTTTGGCAGAGCCCAGGTTTTCTCTGAGTGTCAGTGCCCTGCTGTAACCTCCCTGCCCGGCCAAGCTGCTGCCTACGCTGGCAGCACTCGGATCATGACTATCCAAGGGAATTTGCTCAGGCAAGTGCTTCTGCTAATGTCAGTGTCCTCCAGCTAATCACATAACGCTCTGAGTTCTGTTCTCGGTGCTCTGTGTTGGATAGCTCCGTTTTTCCTTGGATGTCCACTACTCCAGGACATAATGTCCCCTCCCTGCTTGCTCCCACTGCCCCACGAGCTCGGCATCTCCTGTGCCTGGCGAGGAGAATCTATCACCTGTGGCTGATTCAAATGGGAGCGGCGGGGGGAAAAGTTTCACGTTCGCTTCTCCATCTGCTCCCTTGGTTTGAATTTTGTCAGTAGATACAGTGGCAGAAGGTGAGGAGTGTCATCCCTGAGAGCAGGCAGAGTTCTGCCTTCCCCTGCAGTCACTGGTGTAGATAACACGGATAACACCCTGCGGGCTCGGAGCAAAGGCCACCGGCACTCCAGAAGATGCTCCGTGTGCCAGGCATGGAGGGTAAATTATTCATGGGGAGCGGAGGGGGAAAAGTTTTTATGCCAAAGAGCTGTGCTGTGCTGCAGTCACAGCTCATCCAAAGGAAGCAGTGCATGCCGTGCATTGGGAAATTGGGAGCTGGAGTGAGAGCACGGGGATGAGAGCAAGGGATCTGGGTTAAAACAGCACAGAGGCTCTGCTGGTTTAACTCGAGACAGGAAAAACACGAAAAGATACCAACTGGCCTCGAATTTGTGCCTTGCCCCCCAAAGGAATCCCATCCGGATGCTGGTACCTGCCTCCAAATTGCTTGGGATTCAGTGGGCGCTCCTAGTTCCGTTTGTGCTTTCCCTTTTTCCACGCTTTGCTGTTTATTTTGGAAAGCCAACGCTAGTTTTGTGAGAGATTTGGTGCCGAGAAATCAAAACCAACCAGAAATTTCTCAACACATGCAGTTTGACCACCTGATGCTCTCAGACCCACGATCTACTGCCCGTGTCGAGGTCAGGACAAGCATCAAAGCTGTGATGCTCGAGGGTGTCCTGAACCAGGGACCTGAATTTGGTACCTGCGTCTCTCCAGGATCCAAGTCCCCTCCGGGCAGGGTGTTGGGGTCAGGGCAGTGGCGGGTCCGGGGGTGGCAGAGGCGGGAGCTGTTGGCAGGCAGGGTCAGGCGGAATGAGAGCAGCAGCCAACACTGGCTCTTTATCCGCCCCCCGCCCCGGGAACGCAGCAACACAAGGGCTCTGTTCTGCCCATGGCTGCGGGGCTGGGGCCCAAGGCCATCGCTGGCCCATCTCTCAAGGGGCCCTTTGTGCAGGCAGTGAGGGCAGATGGCTGCCGTGTCGGGCCCCTTGTCCCTCCGCGTGCCGCGGGTGACCAAACGCGACGCGGCTTTGTCACATCGGTCGCGCTGCGGCGCGGGCTCTGCAGGGACTGGGCTGCACTGAGTGCCCCTGGCCCCGGCTGTGTTCGGTGCTGAACAAAGCTGGGAAGGGCAGGAAGCCGCACCATCACCCTCCAGTTCTGCCCAGTAATGCATTTTTCTTGCTTTGCTTGGTTACTCGGCCTCCCCCGAGGCTCAGGAGGATCTGTGGATGTTTCCCTTTCCCGGGGATGCAGAGCTGTGTTTGGGCACCTCCAGGAGCTTCCTGGAAGTGAGAGAAGGTGGTGCTCCTCCTGAGAGCAACAAGGGAGATCACAGCAAGGTTTTAACCCCTCCTTGAGGAATGGGGGTTGATGGATCCACCAGATCCATGTTGAGGTCTGAAAACAAAACCATTTCAGGCTCCAGCTTAATAATACTGCCTTTGATTTTTATTTTTTTTTAATACCATCCATCCAGCATTGATATGAAACTTTCACCTGAAATCATAGCTATTGAAAACTCCTCTTTTGAAAATACAAAGCGAATTCCCTGGATGCTGAACACGTTTGTTGCAAATGTGGTTCGAGCCTGTTTCTATTCAGGGCCCTTTTCAAAAAAGTTGCACACAAATCTGGAGGATCTCTTCTTCCTCGAGCCATCCCAACCTGCTGTGAGCATTCAGCACAGTCCCAGATGATGCCTTGGAGCAGGTATAAACTCCACCTCGGTGCAGAGCTCTGCTCCTGCACTCATCCCTTTCAAGCCTTCAGTAAAGGATTTTAGGGATGTACACACCTTTTGTAGGTTTGTGGGTAAAAGGCTGAATTTCTCCCTAGTTTCATAGAATCATGGAATATTTTGGGCTGGAAGGGATCTTACATCTCATCTCATTCCACCCTCTGCTGTGGGCAGCAACACCTTCTAATATCCCAGGCTGTCCAAGCTCTGTCCAACCTGGTCTTGAACGCTTCAGGCAGCTTTGACCACGCTCGAGGCTCTGCATTTAATCTCCAGCTTTTCCCTATTCCTGCAGCAGCAGGATAACCCCTGAGCCACCAGCGTGTGGAGCAGAGATCTTGTGCAAGAGCCCCAAAAGAGCAGCTGGGCGGACGAGGTTTCTCTCTGTGCTAATTTGAAATGAGGTGAGCGATGGCAAATTGACTTTCAAGGGCAGTGGAGACAACTTGTCAATTTAGCCTCGGCTCCTCTCCGCCGGTGCAATCCTTCGGAGCTGGAGCCGAGGCTTGTTTACGGCAGTGGATATAATAGCTGCAATCCCCCAGGTAGATTAAGCAATTTCTTCATTTAGGACTCGCAAAACTCTATGACATTTTGAGGGATTTTTGTTGACCTTGTGAAGGGTGAGCGCTGACGTCTCCCCCCCCTCCCCAGCCTCATGGATTTTTATAATGACTCCAGGGGCAAAACCAGAGCTTGTCAGGATGGGAATTGCCATGGGATTGGGTTTGTTGGGGAGGTGAGGGTCTGAGCAGTGCTGGAGCCTGGGGAAGTCTTCCCTCCACCCTCTCTGTTGGGTTTTCGTGGTTACATTCCCAGCCAGGGATGTGGCTCTGTATGGAGTGATGGGTGGGCAGGTCCTGTTTTCTTGGCGTGCCTCAGTTTCCCTCTAAACCAGCCTGGTGGAAGGTGTCCCTTGGAACAAGATGAGCTTTGAGGTCCTTTCCAACTCAAACCATGTGGGGATTCTATGATTCTTCTTAAAAAAAACAAAATAAATGCAGAGATTTACCGGCAACACATGTTGGGCACAAGGAAGGAAAGATGATTTTCTCTTGTGGTAGCACCCGAAGTCAAACAGGTGATTTGTGAACGCAGGAGAGGCCCCAGAATTAGCAGCAAAACCCAAAACACTTAAAGCAGGTGATGTAGCACTGAGGGGACATGGAGGCACCAGGAATTCCGGTGATGCATTTATTTCCTGTGGGTTTCCACAGGGAATGAGCACCTCTTCAGCTGGTGTGTGCTGGAATCCCAGCAAGCGCTGGATCTGCATCCTCAGGGATCCAAACCCATCTGCAGAGCTGTTTCTGTAGAGCGGATCAGAGCGATGCTGTGTCCAGCCCGGGAGGGAGCTGGTGGCACCCCTGCATGTCCAGGGAAAGCTGGAAGGAGTGTTTTCTCTGGAGGGAGAAAACCATGACCACGGTGGGATAAATGGGCAAAGAGGACTCTCTGCTTGGGTGCCGAAACTCCTCAAGCATAGAAAACAAATGGAACTTCCAAAATCCTCAGGAAAAACCCTACAACACGAACAAGCTGAAGGGTTTGAAGGCAGGAGAGCGGCTGGGGCTCACCTCCCCGCCCGGCTCGCAGCTGATCTGCTGTCTGATCGAGTCTCGGCGGTGTGAGCGTTCCCAGCTGCGTGTAGGACATGGGAAGTGCCTAATGACTGCTGGAGCTGGCGTAATTCCTAAGTAGCTGTGGCATGTGGCTGCTCGGGAAAGGATTTCGGGACTGACAGGCTGTGAAAAGTGATAGAGGAGGGAAATGCCAGAGTGCAGGGAATTAAACACATGCGTGGATTAAATGAACTCGGGACTGACAGGCAGGACTGGGATTGCCTGAGCCTGGCTTGGGATCATGAGGGCAGGAATGATGTTTTGGGGAGGAAGCGTGGAAAATGGGTGAGGAGGGAGCAAACCCTGGTTCACCCCATCCTCATCGTTCAGTGATGCATCCTGGGATTCCTCAGCTCCCTGCTCAGGTGCTGAGGGTATTTAGGGTAGGAAGATGCAGGATCCATCCCCTCAGCCTTTGCCCTCGCCACTTTTTTGGGAGCATTTATAAATCCCTTTCCCTGCCCATCCCAGCAGCCCTCCGTCCTTTCCACACACACATCCCTTCCTCAGGTTTTCATTATGATAATTAGGGAATCAAAATAATTCTCAATATTTTTCGAACCAAATGATGAACTGATGAGCTACTTTTGCTCCTGCCATATTGCCAAGTGCCTTAATAGTCCTATTTCCTATTCAAATCCACTTCATAAGTCATTGCTCAGATGGTCAATGAGCAGCAGCCACCGTAACCATCCCTGATTTTGCAGTGAGAGCAAGGAACCAGGTTGTGGAAGCCTAATAAAAGGAATTATCGGTGTTTTGGAACGGAGAGGAACACCTGGCAAGTTCAGTGTAGTTCAGAAGGATATGATGGGATTGAGGTGATGTTTTAGGATGCAGACAGAAGTGGGATCCTCCAGGCTGCGTGTCCTTGGATCACTTTTTTTAAATTCCTTGTATCCCTACTGGCGACATGGGAACCCAGCAGCCAACAGGGAGAAGCTTGAGAGCTCCAAAGATATGAGCTTAAATTTGGATTTTGAGGCAGGACACTGCTCTGGGCACTTAAGATTGATCCCCAATGTTGAAAAATCCTACTGGATTCAAAAACAGGAGCTTGGTTTGCTCCGTGATCCCTGGGTGCTCCAAAAGCTGAGTGGGAGCGCAGCCTGGCTCTTAACCTGCAGGAAAGGGCCTCAGATGGATTTGCTCAGCTGGAACAGGCTTTTTCCATCCCTCTGGGGTTTTCAAGGTGATGGTGAAGGAAATTATAGTAATAATCCAAAGAAAAATAAAACCAGACGCCAAAAAAAAGTCAAAAGCATCATAATAAAGTGCAAAGTGCTGGAATAAATGTTGTAAGAGCATCTTTGGTAGCAACAGAAGTATTAATTTGCCACTGAGGGGAGAAAAAAATAACCCCCAACAATGTGTTTATGCTAAAAACTGCTGCCAAGGATGACTTTTTAGCCAAATGCATTCTGTTTTTCTGGGATTTGCCTTTCCTCCTCCCCTTTCCCCCTTCTGGAGCTGCCTGTGTGGCTGCAGGTGATGGTGAAGGTCTGATCTATAGGTAGGGTATATCTCAAACATTCACATGCAGCTCCCCAGGGCTGCACAACTTGCGATTTTACTTTATTTTCCTATAATTTTTTCCCCCCCTTTTCTAATTTTTTTTTTTTCCACCCTGAAGAAACTGCTTTGCCAGCGGCTGCTCTGAGAGGGTTTTACACACCAGACTGGCAACATCTGATGTATGGCCACATTTGGAGCCACAGACGACACCAGCCTTAATAAGATTCCTCTTTCCAAAGTGCTTCCCGTTAAATATTTATGAGACGATGCAAGAGCTGCCATCGTCCGTGAGCATCCCTTCTCCCCGCGGTTTAATGGGCCCTGTTTTGGAAAGGCAGGTGGGCAGCCTTCCCGTTATTATTCCTAAATAGCTGCAGGCTCGCCAAGCCTCGACCTGCCCTCACTGATTGCGTTTTCAGTGGATGAATATTGGTCATTATGGATTTTCTTGGGGCAAGGGACCATGTGTGGAGTCAGAGGGATGTGTTTTTTGAGTCCTCCTAACTGCTCCGGCCTGGCTTCGGTCCAGGGATGTGATTTTTGTGGATGTGCAGAGGATGGAGGATCGTGGCGAGCGCTGAAGAGGGAAGAGTTGGAGTGAGACAAGGTCGTGTGCTGAGAAGCTTTTTCTGCCTTTGAATAAATTCTCAGTTTAGGGTCAAACTCTTCCTCTTACCTTACTTAACCCCTGCTTTCCCCGTGGGAGGTCTCTGAGGCTTTTCCCACCTCGGGTTCCTCCCATAAGTCTCCTGAAGTCTTGGAATACCATTTAGGTGCCGCCAAAGAGTGGCTGGAGGAGACAGAGGTGGCTTTTCTCCGCCCAAGGGGAGGATGAGAGCGCCGCTGCCGCTGGCTAACGCTGCCTTTCCTTTGGTTTGGGAGGCTTTATTTCCGCAGTCGCAGATCCTGGGAATGTATCACTGCTGGCAATTCCAGCGTTACTTACACACGGAGGCATTAAAGCGTATATTATATCCCAGGGGGAGATGGTCTAAACTCAACACTTCCAATTGTTTTAAAGTTCTCTGATTTTACCCGAGCGATAACGATCTACAAATTGCACTCATCATCTCCGAGAGAGAGCAGCTTTTCCTGGAATGTCCTCTCTGCCAGGGAATTGCTTTAATAAGCATAACTAGCTCTGATTTGCATTTCCGCCGTTAGGTTCGGAGATTTTTTAGGGAGTAGGTGGCTTCCCCCATGGCCTTGCGAAATGGGGGTGCAGGCACTGCCGGAGCACCAGGATCGAGCCAGGGAAGCCAATTGGGGTGCTGTGGGAGCTGCCCTGGGATGCTGCTGGATGCTGGTTTGGGATGCTGCTGGAGCACCAGGATGCTACTGGTGCACCAGGGATGGAGCACCAGGCTGCCCAGGATGCTACTGGTGCACCAGGGATGGAGCACCAGGCTGCCCAGGATGCTGCTGGAGCCTCGGGATGCTGCCGGAGCCGCGGGATGGAGCACCAGGCTGCCTTGAGGCACGTTGGCGCTTCTGTCAGAGGTGCCAGCCAAGCTCCCAAAAACCCCGCACGAGCGGTGTGTGAAAATTCGCAGAGCAGCTTTAACTCCTTCCAACACCACCCTGGGGATTTTTAACCTCGGGATGGGGCTCTTGGCTGAGTTTTCAGCCGGTGCTGCCTCATTTCTGTTTCATCACCGGAGTGCTGAGTGGATGTGAACACGTTTGTGCCTCCGATTCAGCACAAGGCGATAACGCCGCGTGCCTGCAATGCTCCTCACTCCTGTAATTCCCACTCTGTGATAGGGAAAGAGCTCCAGAGCCCTCACGGAGGCAGAGCAGTGACTCTGTACAACAAGTCAAGGCGCCCTGAATAAAGAAATGAGATTGCAGCAAGGAGGCTTTTAAGGGGAGACAGATTGGGGTGATTCTTTAGCTTCCTGTTCGCCACGAATTTATTCAGGCAATTGGATGGGTCATAACAATTTACGGGGAATGCTGGATGTGGGGTTGTGCTGCCATGCCGTTATCTCTCCCTCGTGGCCAGCAGAAGTGGTCCCTCAGGATTGCCTGTGCTCGGAGCAGATGCACAAATACACTCACGGCTGTGCATTCCCAGCTCGTGAAGTATTTAATGTGAAATCATGGCTTTAATCTTCGCAGAGGAAGTTTTTAACCCTTCTAAGAGAGGACAAGGCAACCGCGAGAGAGCCAATTTTTATGTACTCCCATGGTTTTTGTGATTATCTGAGGACATTCGGGGCACGGAAGATTGGTGTCTATGTCTTTATTTATTTCCTTGGTGTATCCATATGGATGACGCCTGCTGTGTGTGTGATGTGTAGGCAGCTCAGTGCCGTGGGGCTGACTGTGCTTGAAGCCTCCTTCACTTCCCAATGTTTATTTTCCCATGCCAGGGGCGCAGTGAGGGAGGTTTGGGTGGGTGAAGAAGGGAGATGGGGATGAAGGACCAAGCCCTGGGGGTGAATGGCTTGGCAGGACACCAGTGCTGGAAATGCCATCCGGCTCGAAACCATCCCGGCTGCTGCCGGGTGATCCCCCAGGATGCGCGTGTCGGGCTGGAAATGGGACACATAATATTCCTAATAATTTCACAGGCAGCTCTGTTCATTTCTGAAGTGAGAGGAGCCACTTGTGCTATTCCGCCCCGCTCTCTTTATGGTATAATCTCCCATTGAGATTCCAGGCACAGCTCCGCTAATTAAAATGATGAATGCCGGAGGAAGGCTTTGGGTTTCGGATTGGGTTTTTTATTTTTTTTTTTTTTTCTCCTTCTTCTGGTGGGTCTCGCTGGTATCTGCACACACAGAGGCTGCTCCAGGCAGGGGATATTTGCTCGCTGGATGAGTACCCAGCACAGATAGAAACGCTCCCGTACCCACATACAAACAGTGGCTCAGAGAGCCCGAGTCCCACGCGAGGCTGGGAATTGTGTCAGCTCCTGTGGCTGGCACGGCACCTTCGGAGCCATCCATCAGCAGCCATCCCACCCCCAAGGAGGGTGCTGAGCTCTGGGATGAGGCGCCTTCCTCATCCTCACGAGGGCTGAGCGAGCTGCAGCTCTCCTGGCCTTGCTTGGAGGGGTTTGGCGCAGCTCTAGGATGTGCTGCATATCCTGGGGATCCAGGAGGGATCCAGGGTCCAGAGGGACACCTCTCCAGTGCTGTTCCATGCTCCCTGGAGTATTTTAAAGAGCTGCCGTGCTGCTCCCTACTGGCAGCCGCATATTGGTGACATTTATTTTAACAAAAAGAAAACCCTGGAGCTAAAACTTTGCTCATTCCAACCCCTGGGGCAGAAATCAAGGACCATGGGGATCCTTTACCTTCCCAAAACACCACCGGGGGGCTGATTTCAGCTGCCCACCAACACTTTTCTACTTTAAATGTCTTGTGGTTTAATTAATAAGAAGAGAGGCTAAATTAAGAGATCTGATGGGCTCTCTTCTCCTGTAATTAAAGCCTTGTTTTGGAGTAGAGGCACTTGAGAGCAGCGTTTCCATGCGGTGGCAAGATCAGGGAGCAGATGTGTTCTCCGGCGGGTTGTGAGGGAAGGGAATGAGTGAGACGAACACATCAGGATGGTCCGTGGGGGGGACTGAAATATCTGTGCTGCGCTGTCACCAAAGCAGAGCTGTGAAGAGCAGCTCTAAGGTGCAGAACCTGTGTGCTGATGGGAGCTCCTGCATGGAGCAGGGAGGTTTTATGGGGCAAAGGGGCTAGTCTGGAGGAAACAGGATTATTTCCTTGGGATTTTTCTTTTTTCTTCCCCTCCTTACATCGTCTCTGTCCTCCCTGTGCCTGTGGAGCAGAGGATGGCAGTGCTGGGTGGGATGGATGGGTTACACACACAGGACCCTTACCCATTCCTGTGTTCCAGCTGGAGTGTGGGGCTTGCTGAGACAGCCCCGGGGTGTCCCCACACCAAGAGCTGCCTGGGCCACTCACTGCTGGCCCTCCTCCCAACGAGGTGGCTCTAGTCTGAGCACTGGCTCTGAGCTGGGTCATCCCATACCCCACATCAGAGCCATCCCAGGGAGGGACTGACACACCTCTGGCTTTGCCCACCCTGGGAAAGCTTTGCGTTCGGTTCCTCACTCCTCCAGGGCAAAAAGGGCAGGAGAAGTTTGCTGATTTGAAAGTGAAGTGAGGAAAAATTCCATACCTGAGCCACAGGGAAAAGATCCCAAGGGATTTGGTCAGTGCCTGCTCTCCAGTAATTCCTCTGATCATGTGAGGAACAAGAACAGCCTCTGGAAAGGGGTGACCTGCATTGCCCTGGGGATGCATCCACTGTCCTGCTGAAGTTGGCTTTCCAGCTCTGGAATGTCTCCCTTCCATCTCCTGAATCCCATCTGAGTGGGTAGGAACCATACACGTTTTCCTGCTCGGCTCTTCTTTGAATTCTGCAAAAACCTGGAAAAGGTGAAAGTCTGGTCCTCCGTGTGCTGTCACGGAATCAGTAGGGTTGGAAAATCAAGAATCAGGATCAAGTCAAACTCTTCCTCCAGCGCTGCCAACCCGTGTCCCCAAGTGCCACCTCCGCATTCCTTTTGAACACTTCCAGGGATGGTGATTCCGCCACTTCCCTGGGCGAAAGGTGACTTTCCTGTCACCTAAGCCTCCCCCTGGGACACAGCTCAGTGTGATGACATCTCACCCCTCTGCACTTGGGAACGCGCAGGCAGATCATTTCCAGCTCACGTCTCATTTCCATCAGTCTTCAGTGAATTTGTAGCTCCCTCCTCCGTCTCTGATCCAAACAGCTGTGCTCGTGGGGGCATGGGAAGGCACGGAAATCTTGAGGCAGATGCTCTAACTCGAGCTGCTCTTTAATTCAGATGATTTAAATGGAAATCGTGAGCGCCTACCGCGGGACGAGTCCAGGCGCTCCGCAGCAGTTGAGTGTTGTGCATTTTACGATCGGAAGCTTTTTTCTCAGTAGTGGATTAGTTTGTTTTCATTTCTCCTCTTGCCTGCTGATCATCCAACTGTCTCATTGTTTGGGTGAGACGCAAAGATGCTCAGAAACACCAATAATAATTAAAAATAACGGGCAGCAGAACCAAACCGGCAGCCTGCAGCTTGGCTGGTGGCCATTGGAAACAGCTCAGTCCTGAGGCAGCTGCAGGAAAACTCTGTGTCCTGGAGGTTCTGGGTGGTTCTGGGGGGATTTCTATGGATAGCAGCACCCAGCCCCTTCAGCTCTCCCTGGAGCGCATGCCTTAAGATGTGTTTTCTATCTCCATCGAGTCACTCGACTCCAGCATCCCACCCTCCGAATCCATCTGGCTTTCTGCCCGCGAGATTATGTTATATAAACCACCCCTAAATGCAGTGTCTGGGAAAGGGCCTTTATGTTTTAATTCCCAAATAGGCAGGGAAAATTGAGTGCTCTGATTGGCATCTGCAATCAGAGCCCCATTCAGCGGGCGCTGTGAAGGGAGTTGATTGCAGCGAGTGCTGCTCTGACCTTCGGGGGCCTCCGCTGCTGCCTCGGCTTCATTAACAGGATAAATATTTTTCCAGAAACAACATTTCCGAGCTGCCAGAAGTCATGACAGGCATGGGGACTATTCTGTGGCACGGTCCCTGTCGAGGCAGCTGTCAGACACTCTGTGGCTGAAGCTTTGGGTGGTGAATGGGTATTTTTGGGGGGGCTGGTGATGCGGCTGGGGGCACCTGGGCTCCGTTCCCGCAGTGCCACCGAGTGGCACCGGGTCATCCTCCCTCCTTCCATGCTTGCCTTCCCTCAGCACCTTTCCTCCCTCCTTTTTTTCATTGAGTTTGTGAGCAATGCAGAGCAAGAACAGTGTGTTTGCGATGTTTTGGGTGATGGAGCCTTGATATGGCACCAGTGCTTTGGGGTAACAACGCTGCCAATGATGGCAGTGGGATGGTAAAGGGCAGCTGGAGGTGTTGTATCCCCCAGGCACTCCTGGAGCTCACCAGCGATGTGGACATGGCTGGAAACCCTCAATCCTGCTCTGTGACTGTGCTGTGACTGTGCTGCAGTGCCCACACGTTGGTACTGAGTCAAATGCCCCCGAGTGCCAGAGCCTGGGACTCGGATCACAGCATCTGCAGCATCAGCTGAGCCCCTCCGGTGAGTTACAGCCTGGTCTCTGCTCCAGGGGCCTCTTAGCATCCTGCAGCCGGTAATAGATGTTTTTAATTCTCAGAGAATTATTGAACAAACATCAGGGAAATATGTTTTACAGTCCAGCGCTGGCTCTGAGCATCATTAACATTGTTATTGGAGACGAGGAGGATGATTTAAGCAGGGACCTCTGACAAAGACACACACCTGTCCATGAATAAAAGCCTGCAATTTAATACCCGCGCTGGTAATTAAGAAGAGGATGAGGGTCAAGTGTGATGCCTGTTTCAGAGGTGTCCCCAGCCTGGCAGACAGGGTGGCAGCACTAATGCCTCCTTCGCCACTCCTTGGGTCTGTGAGGGCACGGAGTGTGGGGCATCAAGGGCTGGCTGGGCTCTCTGCTCGGCTCACACCGAGCTGCAGCGATGGAATCGAGCAGAGGCTGCCAGCTCGAGGAGCAGGAGTGTGGCAGTCTCCTGTCAGGGCAGAGCAATCCCCTCCTGGCCGGGCACTGGCAGCATGAAGGGCTGGCACATTCCTTCATCCCACACCAGAGTTGTGGCAGGGACAGCTTCCCCCAACCTCTCAGGCTGCCCTGATGCCGCAGGATGGGGCGCTCAGTTTGATATTGAGCCAAAGGCATCCAGCCCTGCAGCACTGAGCTCCTGAGCTCCTGCTCAAGGCATCTCACCAGGGCTTTATGGGCAAACAATCCCAGAAGGGTAGGGCTGAGGCTGCCCCATCCCTGGAACTGGTCAAGGGATTGGAAAGGGCTTGAAGCAATGTGCTCTAGTGGAAATTGTCCCTACCCATGACAGGGGGGTAGAAGGAGATGGTCCTTAAGGACCGTTCCAACCCAAACCATCCTGGGATTCTTTAAATGACACCGGAGCAGTGTCCCTGTGAGCTGGGTTGAGAGGGAATGGCATCTTCACGCTGCCTCGTGCATCTTCTCACTCCTGGAACAGACCTGGCTGTGGCTGGGGAGAAGCTCTTTTCCTATTCCCTTTATGTCCTGCCTCGCTCTGCTGAGGCTCTCCCTGTGCTTCTGGGGCTGCACAGACTCGGCTGCTCTGTTTGAACCCATCTGTCCTGGGCACAGCGGGCACACATCAAGGCACGGTGTGTCCCACCCTGCTCAGTCCTGCTCGGCTCTGACATCTTTGCCAGCGACTCAAAAGGCTGATGAGAAAGCCAGTACTACAAACATGATAATCCTAGGAGGGCCTCAACAGCTGAAATCTTGTATTTTGGCTGTCAGCGAGCTCCAGAAATGCTGGTAAACACTGATTTTGCTTCATTTGGATGCAGAGATGAGCCTATGGGAGGGTTTGGAGGAGCAGAGCTTGTTTGCATGCATGTTTAAGTGCACAGGCGTAGTCGTACACATGTCGGCGCAGAGTTTGGTTCACTTCACTTGCATCCTGCGTAGGCAGCCATGCACGGAAATTACTTCTGCATCAGTCGTGATCCTCTGTTATAATAAAGGACCAGCAGCTGGTGAGCTCCTACGGCTCCTTGCCTGCCTCCCCTTGGACCAAACAGCATCTCTTCTCCACCCACACACCTCAAATCCTTTCTGGTGTCCTACTCTCCTGCTTTCCTACTGCGTGTGGCTCTAGGAGAGAAGAGGGTGATGCAAATCTGGATCTGTGGTGGGTTCTGATTAGAAGGGCTCTGTCCTGCTGCTGCAACATCAAATCCCAGAATGGTTTGGGTTGGGAGGGATCTTGAAGTTCATTCAGTTCCACCCCATCCATGGACAGGGACACCTTCCACTCTCCCAGGCTGCTCCAAGCCCTGTCCAGCCTGGCCTGGGACACTGCCAGGGATCCAGGGGCAGCCACAGCTTCTCTGGGCACCTGTGCCAGGGCCTGCCCACCCTCACAAGGAAGAATTCCCTCTGAACATCTAATCCAAATCTGTCCTCTTTTAATTTAAAACCATTCCCCTTTGTCCTATCACGATCTGCCTATCATTGCCTGTACGTTCCCTTCTCACGAATGGCTCAAGCGCCTACCTTGCGGCATCAAAGGTTGGGAAGCCTCTGGCAAACTCTTTACAGCTGGAGTTTTGGGGAAGCAGGTTCCTCGGGGCTCTGCGTGATGTTTTTCAGTCTTTTCAACCAAACTGCACCCACAGGTTGTGGGTTTGGTGCAGGCAGCTTGGTGAGGGACTGAGAAACCACCCAGCGAGAGCGGCTGTGGGAGGAGAGGCAGCAGCAGCAGCTCATCCTTTGGTGCCTCGGAGGATGAGCGTGTTCCCAGATGAGTGTATTGTTATGAATTCCCCAACGGTGGGGGAAAACTTTGATCAGAGCTTGCACCTCATTAGACATCAGAGAATTGAGCCGTGAGACACCGATCCATAGGCAGCCAGGCTTCATTAGCTTGGCTGCTCATGGGACTGGCTGTTTGAGGAACACGGAGAGGCTACAAAATTGACTTTTGTTTTTAATTATGTTTATGAGGACTCGGTGTTCCCCCCTTTCCATATAATTTTGCTTCGAGGGCTCTAGCGAGATCAGCTTTGGGCAGCTGAAATTGCTGCATCTTCTTTCATCAAAGCAAGCCAAAATTTTGCTTTAGTTGAATACTGATGTGTGAATCCATCTGCTGTGCCCAGGGGATCATATTTTGGATCATGGGTCTCATGGGCCTGGTTTCCAACTCTCTCACCTGATCCCTTGTTGTGTATCCACGTTTCTCCCACGTTGCAGGAACCAAATCCCATCCTGATGCTTTGATTGAGCCCAAAAAGCCCAAGTTAAACACTGCAGTTCAGGAATGTCAGGCAGCAGAAATGTCAAAAAGAAACATTTCAACATTTCCCAACCGAACCTTTTCAGAACTCTCTGATAAAAAATAACTGTAAAAGGCAGTGGAATGTGTCAGCTGTGGTTTGGGGTCAAACAAGCAGATTTCAGAGCAGCGGAAGTCACCGTGGGGTGGAAATGCAGGCAGTATTTAGCCATTGTGGCAGAACCTTTGCAGTTTGAGGCTGGGTCTGGAGAGCTTTGTGGGAGCTGGGCTGCCTGGTTCCCATCCTCTGCCCTGCCCTTGGTTTTTGGGGAGGCTCTGTCTGAACATCCCCTCTGACAGAGCAGAGGACAGCCCCGAGCCAGGCAGGCACTGCAGCACATCCACAAGCATAATTCCTGTGAAACTCCTCATTTGAAAGACACGGAGGAAGAGAAATGTGGCCCTGAAAAGCCTGATTTGCACCATTCTCCTTCTCAGCTGCGCTCTGAGAAGAGCCGTGCCAAAGCACAGAGGCCCCACGTGCTACAGACAGACCCCACAGCTGTGAGGACAGAATTACTCACTCACGGACAGCTCTCCAGTTGGGATCACAGCTCGGAGAGAAAATAGAAGCAGGCAAGATAGTGCTGCTATTGCCTCCAACCTGCGTGATCTAGACGTGAAGAAGAAAAGCCAAGTGCAGAGCAGATGAGAGAGACGTTTGCCTCCTTGTGTGCAGGCTGACAAGAACCAGGGGTGGAGGAATTCATGGCAGGTTCTCTCTCGAGTGGAGGGGGGAATAGGAATCCATCCAAGCTGATTAGTGAGAGGTCTCTCAAAGAGACAGGCTGGCTGGATTTAATTCCCTAGTCAGCATTCCCAGTATATTGATCTCCTCCTAAGTAGGAGGGAGGGGGAGCAGAGAAAAGGATGGTGGGGAGCAGGGAGAGGAGAGAAAAATGGGTTGAGGTGGTGAGAGAATGAAAGCAGGGGGAGAAAAACGAGGAGTGGGAGAGGAGAGGAGGAGAAGAGGAAAATGGCAGGAACGCAGAGGTGGCAGAAGCAGCAGTGACGATGCTCCAGCTGTGCCATGAGCCAGCCCCAGAGCTGCCACATGGCATGGAGGCGTTACTGGTGGGAAATGAAACCCAGCTCGGCTGTCCTCTCCTAGATCCTTGTCCAAGCTGGGGATGCAGCAGCCCTGTCTGTCCGAGGAAGGGCATGCAGGAGCAGCTGGATGCACCCCTGAGCTGTCTGGGTGAGCATGGAGGATGATCTAGGTGTGTTCCAGAGCACGGAGCAAAGGCAGGAAACTTCAGCATCCTGCACCACCAGGGATGGGGATGGGAGAAATAAAGTCTTTGCAAGACAGGATCCCCCACTTGAAACAAGCAGGAAGTTTTAATTTCTAGCCCCAGCTGGTTGTGAGATATTGGGCATTAAAAGCACATTATTCTGATTGCTGTCTTACTTCTTTTTGCACTTTTATTCCTCACTTGGATTCCAGCTTGATTTTAGTGTGTACTCCCTGAAGATCCACAAGTGCCAGGAGTCAGTGCCGTATACCATCCGCAGGCTCAGCCTCCCAGCTCTCAGATGGGATAATTAAAGCATTAATCTCTTACTCCGGCAGCCTGGAAGACAGCAGCTGCTAAAATAACATGGAAGGGCTGCTGCAAAAAGGAGCTTTGCTTCCGAGAGAATGGGAACGGCACCTTTTGGGGTCAGCAAACCTCCTGCTGCTGGGGAGGGCCCAGGGCCAAGCACAGTACTGGCCTTTGAAACTAGAGGCTGCTCTTGAGTCTCAAATCTGCTCCTCCCTGAAAGCTTCCAGCCTCGTGCGAGGCAAAATGTTTGAATTCCTTCATGTTTTGTTGAGCTTGGGTTGGGTTGGTGGCTCCTTGTGTCCGAGGAGTTGATAGATCCTTGGGAAACGCAGCCTTGAGCTGGGAGATGAGGATCCATAGAGGTGCTGATGGATAACGTCTCAAAAATTGTTCTCAAAACTTGTTGGGAATTTTCCTACTTACTGTAGGAATATTCAATATTCTTAACTTTTTTATCATCTTTGTGCGAGTACAGTTCTTTTAATTTTTTTGTGGGGAGGTCATTTTTCTGGTTTTTTGCCTTTTTTTTTTTTCTTTTTGAAGCATTCTTGTGAGTACCTGGACTTAATCTCTGTAGAAAATATTAATTTCTGGGGCGATATTGAGCCTTAGGAGAGGGAGGGATCTGATATCCTGTGTGAGAGCTCTGCAATAAGGGCTGTTCCTTCAGCAGGGCTAAAGAGGAGGTACTGGAGCATGACTTTATTGAGATTACTGCTCACCTGTGAGGCTGGGGATGTTTGCTGCCACTCTCAGCAGAGTGACAGCGATTGTTTAGCCTTGATTAAATGTGGAATGTTGGCTGCAGAAGCTCCACACCCCCTTGAGTGCGTGGAGATGTTTTGCAGCTGGATGCCAAAGGAACAGGGGAAGGGATGAGGAGAATCCACAGGGGTGCTGCTGGATGAAGTCTCAAAAATTGTTCTCAAAAATTGTGGGAATATTGCTGATATTGTGGGAATATTGCTGATATTGTGGGCTTATTAATGATATTGTGGGAATATTGCTGATATTGTGAGAATATTGATGATATTGGGGCCATATTGATGATATTGGGGCCCTGTTGATGATATTGTAGGAATGTTGATGATATTGTGGGGGAATATTGATCATATTGTGGGAATATTGCTGATATTGTGGGAATATTGATGATATTGGGGGAATATGGTTGATATTGTGGAAATATTGATGATATTGTGGGGGAATATTGATGATATTGTGGGAATATTGATGACCACAAAGCTGATACAAATTTAAAAATAATCAATATTCCCACAGCAAGTAGCCAACAGTTTTTGAGAACAATTTTTGAGACTTCATCCAGCAGCACCCCTGTGGATCTTCTTCATCCCTTCGTCCCTGCTCCTTTGGCATCCAGCTGCAAAACATCTGCAAGGGACAGAGGGGAGGTTTGGGCTCTCACAAAGGTCCAGGGCTCTCTGTTCTTAAATAAATCATCCCGGAGGAGCTCCTGCCAGTGCGGATAGAGATGAAGCTTCTGGCATCTCCTCTGCGAAAGCCACCCCTGCAGCCCCCCGAGCCTGCCACACACCCCACAGGGCTTCTCTTAGGGTTTTCATCGCTTGATTAACGCTCCCAGCCCGATTTCAATTGGCTGCTGCGGAGGAGAGGGAGAAGATGGATGTTTTCCATTACTTGATGTAATGACTGTGAGGCAGCCTAATGAAACCTTTACAGCCCAAGTTTACGGAGAGCCCACGAACAGTGATCAATGGCCAAGCTGGAGCTGCCCTGTGCTGGCCATGGGGGCCCTGATGGAGGGGCGCAGCCGAGGATGGAGTCGGGAGTGCTGGAGCAGGGGAAGGACAGAGGAGATGGGATGGAATGGGTGTGAAATGGGAAAAGTGAAGAGAGGGGTGGATTTTTTGTTTCTGCTTTGTTCAGCTCCCCAGTGCATTGTCATTCACTTTTCCATCCCCGCCGGGGGTAAATCATTGCCTCTCCAGGCTCTGGATTGCCAGCAGAGCTCTCTTGCTGCCTTCCTTCAGCTGCAGTGCTCTCATGGATGAGCACGAATCCTTGGGAACCGGTAAAAATTCCTTCTGGAAGAATAGGTGTACACTGCAAAAGAAAAGCAAAATAGCCCTCTTAGCCTCATCCACTTCAAGCATCCCACCCGGGGGAACCGTGGCCAAAAACAAGCCCTGCCCCAGGCTGCCCTGCAGGAGCCACTGCCCCGGCGTCCCCTCTGCCCTGGCTTTGCAAGGACTGCTGAGGGAAAAATTAACTTTTAATCGAGTGGCCTGTGGGTAGATGGACAAAAACGCTGGGAAGGTGATCTAAGGGTCCACTTAGGGCCACCTCTGCGTGTGTTGCTTTATGGACCCGGACTTCATTACCCTGAGAGCAGGGAAGTGCATTCCCAGGCAGAGAGAGGTGAGTCTGCAGTTTTCAGCTGAGTGAGCAGGTCGGGCACAGTGTCAGTGAGAGCTCCTGCGTTAAGCAGGAGGTGTCCAGGTTTTTGCTCGCTGTGGAAGACAGCTCCTTCAGGACCCCACGTCCTCCTGGCGGCTGGAGGCTCTCACCCGTGGGAGCCGCGGCGTTGGGAGGGCAGGGATGTGGAGCTGACAGTAAATGGGATCCACCTGCTAGCACACAGGAATAAAAACCGCTCCATTGTGCCTCTGGAATAGCTGCAATTAGCAAAATCTGAATAGCCAAGGGCTGGATTCATCTCACGGAGGCGGTGGGAGACAGCTTGAGATGTACCCACAAGCACTGATCAGGGTCGCAAGCCTAATGAGTCCCCGGGAGGCATCCAGTTAGCATGCAAGACGGATGAGGTGTGGGCTCCAGGCAGGTCTGTCCCACACAGGAGCTGCTGCAGGAAGGGCTGGAGGCTGTCCTTGGGATGCTGTCACCCTGCAGCCACAGCAGAGAGGGCACGTGGGCAGTGCCAGAGCCACTGCTGGGCTGGGCAAAGGCAGCGCCATCCTGCTGCTGGGGTCAGACCATCCCAGCAGGGCTGGAGTGGGAAGGAAACTTAAAAATCATCTCATTCCATGCCAAGCCATGGCCAGGGACACCTCCCACTGTGCCAGGCTGCTCCAAGCCCTGTCCAGCCTGGCCTTGGACACTGCCAAGGATCCAGGGGCAGCCACAGCTTCTCTGGGCACCTGTGCCAGGGTCTCCCCACCCGCACGCTTCCCAATATCCCATCTGTCCCTGCCCTCTGGCAGTGGGAAGCCATTCCCCCTTGTCCCCAGTCCCTCTGCAGCTCTCCTGGAGCCCTTTAGGCTCTGCCAGGGGCTCTGAGCTCTCCCTGGAGCCTTCTCCTCTCCAGGTGAGCACCCCCAGCTCTCCCAGCCTGGCTCCAGAGCAGAGGGGCTCCAGCCCTGGAGCATCTCCGTGGCCTCTCTGGACTCTCTCCAGCAGCTCCAGGTCCTTCCTCGGCTGGGCCCCCCGAGCTGGAGGCAGCTCTGCAGGTGGGGTGTGCCCTGAGCGGGGCAGAGGGGCAGAATCCCCCCCTCCCCTGCTGCCCACGCTGGGGGCTCAGCCCAGGACACCCCTGGCTTTCACAGGGACAGAACAGCAGATTATGGCTCCAGACCTGTGTTTTATTCATGACTCAGCCATTTCCCCACCTACAAGATGAGGATAATGATATATTCTTCCCTTAGAAAGAGCTTGTTGTCTCCAAGTGTGTTACAAACTCTGGTAACAATGCGCCTTAATTGAACACTTTCACTTCTCCGAGTTCCAAGAGAAAGTTTGCTGCGAGAATAATTCTTACTTTATCTGCATTTGATACTGTGAGGTGTGTGGCAGAGTACAGATGGTCATATCCAAGGTGGGAAGAGGACAAAGAACTCTTTTGGGCCCCTCCCTCTCTGTTGTGACATTGGGACTCAACGTGCTGAGCAAGCGCTTGTAAATCAAGGCAGCAAAAATTAAAGGCGCCAGTAATGGGTTGGATTAATCTGCTCTGACTTGAATGTCTGAAAGTTGGATGTCAACGTTTGGGGTTTGTCGCCTTGGGCTCGCTCCCAGTCAGAGGAGAGAAATGGGCATCTCCAGAGGCCATTTATCTGCTCCCAGACAGGCTGGCTGGATGGATTGCCCTCTGGAGGTGCTGGTCTCTCTCTCCATTGATAAAGGGAGCCCTGGGTACATCTTATATATTTATATTAAAGGTGTATGGAGAGGGCTGAAGGTGAATCCTGTCTGTTGGGATGGAAAGGAGACTGCAGCTGCTCCAGGGGCAGAGCTGCAGGGATGCTCTGGGTGCCTAAAAAGGAGCATAGCCAACATTTCAGGAGCTGCATCCCAGGAGGGTTTCCCTATGGAATATCCTGGCTGAAGCTGGAGTTGTTTTGGCTGTTGCAGTCACACACATCGTGGTTTGGTATAAACCTGAGCAGATGCCCTGAGTGGCTGCATCTGCTCAGGACAAAACCTGCTGGTCTTGAGCAATCCCAGAAAGAAAATAACACAGGTTCAACCAGCAGAGATTTGCATGGAGGCACCAGAGTGATGGGCAACATTATAAAATCATAAACCAGAGGAAATGGAAGTTTTGGGCTTCTAACTACCAAACCCCTAAGCTCTGTGCATTTTGTCTTCCTAAAAACTATTCCAGAGGTGTCAGAAACAAACCACGCACTTCCAGTCTCTTGTGTCCTCCTTCTGTATTTCAAATGAATAATAGATAAAGGAATCATTTTATTTAAAGAGAACAAGTTGAATAGTTTGCTTTAAAAAAAAAACCCAAAAATCCACACAAAAAGCGCCGTGGCACTCGGTCCTGATTTCTGTTATAAAGGAAAACTTCCCCTTTTCATTTATTATTGAAGTAAATTAAGCTGATTGTCAGAAACGTGTGTGTTGGGTGAAAACGCTGCCATTGTGAGTTGGGATGAGATGAATGAATTTAATTTACCCCTTCGGTACGTTCGGCACGCGGCTGGTGAGCAGCTCCAGCTCTCGGCTTCCTGCCTCCTCCTGGGAAAGCCCTGCCAAGTTTCCTGGGGGATTTTCCATGCTGGAGTTTTGTTTCTTCGCAGGGGCATCTTGTCCCCTTGCCCTAGGGCTGGAGAGGGAAAAAGAGGACGAGCAGACCTGTGGGTTTCTTCCCTGCTCCCTGAGAGCACATTGGAGCAGCCAAGTTCTTGCCAGGTTTTTTTCAGAGCCAGAAAAGCGCTCGGAAGCTGCTCCAAGCAGTCAGGTGCTGCTTCCAGATTGCCTCAGCCTGAGGTTCCGTGGGAAGGATGGGTGAGGGGGATGCAGGAGGGGCTCAGAGCTGGGGACCAGGGGTGGAACAGGCTCCCACCAGAGACCAGAGTGTGTCCGTGCCGCCGTGGGTGTCCTGTGACTGCGATGGAAGTCAGGCTGTGGATAAACAGCGCTCGGCTCAGGGCAAGGCGTGTCAGACGTGCTGGTGGTGATGCCTTCAAGTGTTTCTAGTTTTTTACTCTTCATGTATCTGTAACTCGCTGCAGTTCTGTGCTTCTTACAAAGTGTTGAAATCCTCTGTTCCTGCACCTTTGGCCAAACAAGGCTCTCTGAGCACAGATTCAAGGACATATTCCTTGCCTTAGGGCCTGAAAATATGTAAACAGTGAGCTGGGGGAGCAGGCCTGGGGTGGTGAACATCATCACCTGAGGGTGCGACTGGAGAATTAAGGGCCAATGTGCTAATGGGACAGAACTTATCAAAGGGCTTGGGACCCAGTGTCCATTTTGGGTGTAGCTCCTGAGAGGGACTTTTGCTTGCCTGAATGTACCTTGAAGGCCTCGAATAAATTTGTCCATATTTTATACTCCTAATTTGTTTTGGCCTCTCTTTCAGGCATCAGTAGTTCTCCAAAAGTGCTGTTTCTGATCCTGCCTGGGTCAGAGGGATGCTGCAGACTCAGGTCCAGCCCTTCCATGGGCAAATGCAGCTCCTCCCAGCTTGCAATGGAGAAGAAGTCACTGATTTCCACCAGTGCCTCCGGGAACAAGTCAGGAGAGAGTTTGTCTCTTGGAAATTGGAGCGGGGGGATCCTGTTAAGTGTTCTGTGGGAGTGCTCAGGGTGTGGTGGAGCTTCTGTTGGGGCAGCACAGGCAGAAGTGTGCTCAAGGCAGGGAGAAGCATTCATCAGCTGGGAAGAATGGGGCTGGTGGAGAAGGAAGGTGTCACCACTGAGGTTTTGGCCCTGGTGTGTGGCGAAGGAGCCATTGAATTCCAGGTCATGGCTTGTGCCACACAGACGGTCAGGCAAAGGCTAAATCCTATAATCATCCAATAATTAAGTTTGGGGAAACCTCTGAGATCGTTGAATCCAACCTTTAAGCAGCACTGGCAGGTCCTCCACTAAGCCCTGTCCATAAAGTGTCCATATTTCCACTCTCTGCATGCCCTGAGCTCGTGCACATCCATGTCTGGGGCAGGAGCTGGGGGCTCAGAGAGGTGAAATTCCCTGGAGAGAGCCCAGCTCGGGAGAAGACAGGAGTGCTGGAGTCGCAGGAAAAGCTTTTTCTGGAAAAGCAAGTGATCCCAGAACAAACACAGGGTGACTTTTCATAGGAGCGTGTAGTACCAGCACAAAGGGAATGGCTTCCCACTGCCAGAAGGCAGGGTTAGATGGGATATTGGGAAGGAATTCTTCCCTGGGAGGGTGGAAAGATGCTGGCACTGGGTTCTGAGTCCAGCTGCTCTGGTAGTGTTATTTATGTGGTAAATATGTGGTATTTAACTCTCAGGTGAGACCCACACGCCGCGTTTGTGCTGAATTTGGGTGTTTGAAACTCGCCTCACCCAATGCTGTGACCATGGAAGTGTCTTGGGTGCCATCCTCCCCCTCCAGTCATGTCTTCAGGCTGTGCACGAGCCCTGGGGGTTTGGGATGGGGCACAGCAACCACAAGGTGAGCTCCAGAAAGCTCCGGTGACTCCTGGCAATCGCTGGGCTCAGGGCAAGAGCGAATCAAGGGCATTGTCTTGGAAAGAAAAGGAGGAGAGAAGGAGCCACAGCAGAGCCTGGCACTGGGAATGTTTGCCACTCTGATATTGCTGGCTGGAAGTGTCATCTTTCCCTCTGCCAGTAGGTCTGTGTACACAAAACGTCCGCTGCCGTTGCAATTACAACGCTCTGAAGTGGTTTCTATGCCATGGCTTGTTCTGCCCAAGGAGCAGGACAACCTGTCCTGGTGCCTGCCCTCGCCGATGGCACTGAGCCACCCATTGTCATTGGGCACCTGCAGAGCCATGGCAGCTGCTTGGGTCAACTCATTTCTTGTCTGGATTGAAAAATTGGACGTAGAAACTTACTCTATTCTTCTTATTATTACTAAGATTATTCTCAATATTCATATTCTCAAATTCAATGTATTCTCAGTTATTCTCAAGGATAATCTCTCCAGCCACCCTTTTGTGCTTTATTCTCCCCAAAAGTCACCTGCAAATGCATGGGAGGATTTGGCAGAGGGAGAAGGTTTGATTGAACCTTTCTCCTGTTTGGTTTAGCTTGAATTTCAGGAGATTGTGGTAACTTCAGTGACCAACTTTGGGTCTTGATTTCCAGGTTGGCCAGGCAGGATTTTGCTTCCCAAGATCAATTGAGGATCAGCTGCAGCGGCACAATGAATTTAGGGCCAGAAGGGACTTTTAGATCACATAAACAGGCCCTGGAAAGTCATTAGATACCTCTTTCCTGAGCCTTGGATTTGGTGTTTGTCGAACATAAATCTTCCGTAAAGGTGTTCAGGGTTGATTTAAGGATCTCGGGAGATGCTGAACCCAGGGCTGCCATTGGTAGTGGCTTTTAAAGGTTAATCACCTTCGCTGCCAAACATTTGTGCTGTATTTAATTTGTCTGTCTTTAACTTTTTGGTTGCTGGTTATTGCGGTGTCTTTCCCTGCTGGGAGAAATCACTTGGCATTTTCTTTGATCAAACTCCTTTCTCTCCCCCCAAACGAAAGAGTTTCTCAGGGTCCTTCAGCTGAGCTGTGTTTTATCCTTCAATTTATCCTCACAGGATGGAGGGATGTATCCTTTTTTACCTTCCAGCTTTCTCCAACTTCCCCTTTTTGGTTATTTAATAAAAATTATTAAAGAAATTAAGAGGGGTTTGCGAAACTACGGGGAGATTTTCCAAGCCAACAGAATTCAGGGAATGGGAGAGGGTAAGGTCTGTGTCGTGCTGCTCCACTGCAGAAATAGTCCTGATAAGCACGGGAGAGCCCTGGATACCGCTGGGCTTGGGCCAGAAATGGGTGGGACAAATCAAAAGCTTTGTGTTTTAAAGAATGTAATGGATTTTAAATTGCATTTCCTTTAATGAATGACTCACCCAATTACCACAGCCTGAACACCTGCGCCTGAGACCCGAAGTCTCCAGAGAGATTTTGCTTTTAACAATATTTATTATGCTGAGTGTTATTGCATTAGGAGGAATGAGGGAAGGAGGGAAGCTGCGGCCATGGGCAGCGCCAGGGCAGCCCTGGGTTATCCTCCCCCGGTGCTGCCCGAGGCTGTGCCAGGAATTTCCAAGCGTCCCTTCCGTCAGGCTTTGCCCAAACTCCTTGTGCTGGGGCTGGGCTGATCCCCCAGGGCCACCCAGGTGGGGAGACTGGACAAGGGGGAACGGCTTTGGATTGAGCGGAGACAGGGACAGATGGGATATTGGGAAGGAATTGTTCCCTGGGAGGGTGGGGAGGCTCTAGCACAGGTGCCCAGAGCAGCTGTGGCTGCCCCTGGATCCCTGGCAGTGCCCAAGGCCAGGCTGGACAGGGCTCGGAGCAGCCTGGGACAGTGGGAGGTGTCCCTGCCCAGGGCAGGGGATTGGAACTGGATGAGTTTTAAGGTTTTTTCCTACTCAAACCATTCTGGGATTCTTTGTTGCTCCTTCCAGTGCCTAAAGGGGCTCCAGGGGAGCTGGGGAGGGACTTTGGACACAGGGCTGGAGTGACAGAGTGACAGGGAATGGCTTCCCACTGCCACAGGGCAGGGCTGGATGGGATATTGGGAAGGAATTCCTCCCTGTGAGGGTGGGGAGGCCCTGGCCCATTCCAGAATCTGTGGATGCCCCATCCCTGGAGCTGCTCAAGGTCGGATGTGGCTCTGAGCACCCTGGGCTGGTGGAAGGTGGCCCTGCCCACGGCAGGGGCTTGGCACAGGATGCAAACCCACACTTCGGAGCTGTGAGGGCCAGGATAATTCAACCCTTTTTGCCCAGCAGAGGATGATTTGGGAAGGCAATTCGATATCATCTTGCCCGGTTATTTCTCATCCCTCCCGCTCCAGCATGGAGCAGTCAGTGCTGAGAGCCCGTGGAGTGGGGCTGGATGAGCTGCTCGGGAGCAGATCCTGAGCTGTGGCTGGGGCTGGAGGGACACAGAGGTGTAATTATCCCAGCTCCCGATGTTCTTTGTGCTCTGCCAACGCTTCTGCAGGCCAGAGGGCTGAGCTGATGTATTTATGCACCTTCCCCTGTCTGTGTTTAAACAGCACCTTGGAAAATGCAGTAAAAGAAGCCACAACTCTCCTCAGTGTCCTCTAGGGGTTTTAATTTATTTTTATTGTGTTGGATCCTTGCTTTGTTGTGGGTTTCTTTAGGTTTTTTATTTTTTCTCCCAGTGCTGGAAGCTGGCTTTACTGCAGAGCAGAGGTGGTGCAGAGAAACAGAGGCCAGTGAATTGCAGAGTGTGAAGAGATATTTTAAGTTAGCATGGAGGGATGTGGCAGAGCTCTCAATGATCTGTGGTGTTATTTTATAGTCTGTGCATTTAATAGGCAGTCTGGGGTTTTTTTCCCAATGGATCTAATTGTTTTTGGGCCCCTGTTTTTACCAAGGCACAGCCAGGATCCCCTGATTGGTTTGTGCCTTCAGCCAGGCGCTTCTGCCTCTCTGGGTGCAAATTCTGGTGTGATCTGAGGGTGCTCAGTGCCTGAGAACAGTGTTACCCCAAAACCAGACAGCCCCCAAAATTGCCATGGAGCTTCTTGCATTTCCCAGCTCCAGATTCTGTGCAACATGGAAGGTTTCTGTGGGAATCCTTGGGTCACTTCGTTATGCTCATAAAAAATTGTTCCAAATAGTTTTTATTGGTTCCCTCAATAGCAAGATACAATAAAAATAGCAAGGAACAGCGAAATTCTCTGCATTTTGTGTGTGCTGAGCATCCTCTTCTCGTTGCAGGCAGGACCAGGCTGATTTGAAGCCACACCAAGTCTCTTGGCCATGCTGGATGCTGCATCACCTCGAGGAGAAGACATCTCTGAGGTACCTTATTTTTGCTTTTCGTTTTCTGATTGCAAGATGATGCGTCCCTGAAGGGCATAAACAACATTTCAAAGCACTGAGGATTGTTTATCCTGTGTCTGTGAGGTGAGAAGTGTCCGCACTGTGAATTTTTTGGGAGTGTGGTTTCATCTGCCTGGCATTAGGTAGCCCTGTTCCAGCCAGAACTGGGAGATTTTAAATGTGATTTTGAAAACTTGGAGATGTTTCAAAGCTTACAAGGCTTTTGACCTGTCTCATTTATGCTCACCTCCTGCATTGCAAAGGGAGAAGCTTAGAAATGTGAATTATGTGAAATACAGTGTGAAATCTTTTGAGATGTCTAAATCGTGTGCATATACACACAGGCGCTTCCATCTCCTTAAAACTTCATCTCTCCTTCCACAGTCTGGGAGGATGCACGAGCAGCTGGGGAAGAGTTGGGAAGAGGAGGAGGAGAGTGATGTGCATTTAGTGCTCCCCATCTCCTTTCCTGCGTCTCTTTTTGCTTCCCTCTGTTCTCCACTGGGATCCAAACACAAAATCCCCACTCAAATCCCCTCTGGGGTGTGGGGACAGCAGGAACAGCCCCCAGCACGCTGTGGGTTCTGCGTTTCTGAGGCTTCCGTGGCTTTTTGATCTTTTCGTTTCTATTTCACCATAGAAATTTTGTGACGTGTGTCAGAAAGTGTCAGGTAACACATTAATATCTCTCAGTAAATGGAAGTTTTCAGAATCCACCCGTTTTTCATTTAAGGGTTGTGCGCTCTTCGTGTTAATTTTGCAAGTGGGTTTTTCAAACCTGGTAGTCGTGCTTGGGCTCTCTCCTGTGCTGCAGAGCCTTTTTTTTAGGGTTTTGTTGAAGAAAAAAGTGAGTTAAGTGTGTGCCAGGCAGTGCTGGAGGCGTGGGGGTGCGGGAGAGCTGTGCAGCATCTTTCCGAGGATATTGGTAGGAAAAAAAACAGCCCAAAACTTCAAAGCTTTTGAAAATTTCAGCTTCTAAAGGGTGACCCTCTGGTTTCTGGCTCTCTCAGTGCCATCCCACCTTTGTGGGATGTCTTTTGTTCCTGCCGGCTGCACCGGTCCAGCGCTGGCATCCCTTGGTGCCCATGGGGAGATGGGCAGTCAGGGACTGACTTTCTTCCTCCCGTGGCATCAGAGCTGCCTGACAGCCCTTCCAGAGGCTGCTGTGGCTGAGAGGGAATGGAAGGATAAGGAAAGCACAAGGAAAAGCAGAAAGAGGGAAAGAAGGGAGGGAATGAATAAGGTGCTTTGAACAGCCTTAGGGATCCCAGGTTTTTCCACTCATTCAGTGCTGCTGTGTGTTTGCCACCTAATTCCATCCCAAACACCCTAAACTGGAAATAAAGCCCTGTTTAATAAACAGCAGTCGGCATTTCATTTCCCTGAATATTCCAGGAGCAACTGCTCATTATTCCGATGATTTCCCCCCTCTGTAATTATTCCAAATGACCATTCGCAGATTGCACTGTTGACTTATACGTCCGTGCAATCGCCCGCTGAAATATGTATATATTTTGGTGTCCTATTGAAAATTCAATAGGATCCAATTTCAATTGCTATTGCCTTCCCCCCCGTGCCTCCCCTCTCCAATTTTCCAATGCTACAGCTGCACGGTGGAGAAGAAAGGATGCAGCGGACATAAACAGCAACGTCCAACTGAAATGGGGAGAGAAAAATTACTTCCTTGTACTACCACACTCCTGACAAGAGCTGACTCTTTCTTTTCCTGGTTTTTTTTTCCTTTTTTTTTTTCCCCTTTTCCCTATTTTTTTCGACCGCATTCAATTTTCTGACTCTGCCAGGCAGGTTGCAGGACTAATCTTGAACGTGCTTTGAGCCTGCTGTATAACACCACGGGCTTTGAAAGCTTGGGATGGGGAGAAAGAGGAGGAGGATGTGGGGAATGCAATTAGTTTGGGGTGGCAGGATGAGCGGGAGAAGCTAAAATTGCAAATGAGTGTTATTTGGGGAAAATGAATCCTGTTCCTCCCAGGGCTGGTTTACCTGGCTTTCTCTTTTGGCAGATGGAGAGTGGGAGATGTGAATTAGATGGGAAAAAATCCCTAGACAGTCTGCAGGGTCTCAAACGGCACTTCCATCACAGACAGTGTTTTGTAATGTGCACGTTTATTTTTCCCTTCATCTGGAGTACAAAGGATCTGGTGTTTGGGACCTGCCAAAGGTTGGCTGGTGATGGGAGGCTGGGCTGGATTTGGAGGCGTTGATGCCTAAAACAGAGCTTACCTGAAACAGAGGACTGGACAAAGTTAGGAGAATAAAAAGCAGATTTATTTATTAAAGGCCTTTAAGGTACATTTAAAGCAGACAGAGCCTGCTCGAGAGGCTACACCCAAAATGGACAGCGAGTCATGAGGTCTTCACATTTTATAAGTTCTGTCCATTAACATATCGACCCTTAATCCTCCAATTACACCTTCAGGTGATGATGTCAACCACCCCAAGCTTGCTCCCCCAATTCACTGTTGGTTATGTATTTTGGGGCTCTGAGGCAGTGAAGTGCCCTTGGATTTCCACTCCGAGGAATTGTTTTGCATAAAGGTGCTGGGAACAGAGGTTTTTAGGATTTTATATGAAGCCTAGAACTTCACCAAAGCTACAGATACATGAAGAATAGAAGCTAAAAATCCTTAAGGCATCAGTGTCACTCCAGCTCTGGGGAGCAAAGTGCTGGGGGGGTTTGAGCACTGCAGCAAAGGTGTGTTGCCACTGCTGGACCTCCCAGAATTGAGAATATTCATCAACAAATAACATCTGGTGGGTTTCTGTCTGTTCCCAGCTCCCCAAGAGCTCTCTCAAGGTGGGGTTGTGTGGGACATCAAGGTGGCTGCAGGTCTCTTTATTGCCACAAGTCAAACTGGTGTGGTGGGTCACTGCTGAGCCACCTCACTGTGACCTCGAGCTTCAGAGGAGCTGGAAAGGAGCTGTGCAAGAGTTCTTCCCCCAAAAATTTAATATTGCATCATCAGTTTGCAAGAGATGGTTAGAAATGTTGAAATCTGAGGGCGAGTAAGTCTCACAACACCTTCCAGCACAGACTTGGGCAGCCGGCTGAGTCTTTGTCTTCACTCCCTGAGTCAGAGAGGGAGCTCGAGGAGGGAAAAAAAGGAAGGGGAAGGTAGGGATGTGCCAGGGCTGTGTCACCCTCAAGGCCAGCAGCATGCACGAGGCAGCAAACAGTCGCTATCTCCTCGAGCCATCTGTTTGCAGAGTCTTTGCCCATGCAGCGGTGCCTCCTCCCACATGGACTTGTTGCCTCCTTGTAATCCATAGGTAAACAGACATTTAATCAACTGGAAAGCAGGGAGAGGAGGCGGTGAGCCACGATAAGAGTCCAGTTGGGACGGGGACTGGTGGCAGCATGTGCCCTGGCGGGTGGGTGCTGGAAAGCATCCCTGCCATATCTTTGGAATATGGAGGAAAATGGTTTGTTTGGGGGAAAGGAGTAAATTAAGGGAATGGTGGGACCAAGCAGAGCGTGGCCATTGAGCACCTCTCCAGAGGTTCTTGCCACCTTGGTTTGCTTCTGTGGCTTGAAATTGGGAATTCACGTAGAGAACAACATTTCCTAGAGAATAAAATTTCCCCAGGTAATACAGATGCCCCATTCTTATGCACTGGGCAAGGACATGGCACTGTGGGCATCACCTTGTGCAGGGATGGAGGGCACTGCTCCCCTGAGCTTGCAGCCTTGAGATGTTTGGGAACACTCAGCCTGGGAAGGTTCTGGGTGGCTCTGTCCCCTGTCCGGGTGGGCACTTTGCCCGGCTGATCTAGACCCTTCTCCATCCACTCTTTCTGCATCTTCTGCTGTGAAAATCACATTGTCCCTCATCACTTACTCTGCCATCATAGAGTCATGGAATCTCCTGAGCTGCGTGGGGTGATCCCCTCAGGGTGATCCCATCAGGGTGATCCCATCAGGATCCTATCAGGGTGATCCCATCAAGATCCCATCAGGGTGATCCCCTCAGGGTGATCCCATCAGGATCCCATCAGGGTGATCCCATCAGGGTGATCCCATCAAGATCCCATCAGGATCCCATCAGGGTGATCCCATCAGGATCCCATCAGGATCCCATCAGGGCGATCCCATCAGGGTGATCCCATCAGGGTGATCCCATCAGGATCCCATCAGGATCCCATCAGGGCGATCCCATCAGGGGGATCCCATCAGGCCCAACTTCAGGTTGAATTTGAAGGGGAAACAAGGTGTGCTCAGTGCTGGAGGCGCTGGGGTTTTTATTTCCAGAGGGTTCCCTGCAAGGTGCTGGGATTCAAGAGGCATTTCAGACGTACCTAAAAGCAGCTTCAGCCAATGCCCTCGCAGGATTTGAGAAGGTGCTGGGGGCCAGGGCGGTGACCTGGTGCCCTACAGTACATGGCATTACCGTGTTTAATGTACTCAGCGCTAATCTTTCTCTAAACACAAGCGATCTTGCTGAGTTCAGCACTGAAAGAGCAATAACCAATGAAGGAGATGAGATTAAGAAAACTCACAAGAATCAAATGTGCTAGAAAGGGCTGGGGAAGTGCCAGGGGCACTGCAGTAAATGACCTCCCTGGGAATCGAGGACAAATAAAATCCATGCCCCGTGTCTCTCTCTCCTCCCAGGCGCCTTGTGCCGATGCCGGAGCCCTCCCCTCCCTGGTGTGGCCATAGATGTTGCTTTCAGGGTTATTTTTGCACTGGAATACAACAAATCCTCTGTGCTATGGGGCCGAGACGAGGATCCGTGTCGCTGCATTCAGAAAAACTAACCTCTCGAGCTCAAGGAGAGCTGCTTCAGTTGGCAGGAGCATTATTCTGTCTGGAACAGCCTTGAGAGGGCAAACAAAACCTCTGAGCTGTGGCTCTTGTTTCCAAAGGCTCTCTGCAAGCAGGGATGCTGCTGAGAGTGGCTTTTTTTAATCTGTGAGCCCGAAACGGAGCCCAAAATTGACCCAAGTGCCACCAGGACGGGATGGACATGGGGTTCAGCATCCTGAGGGCGTTGGTGTCCCGTTCTGAGCTCTGCTGGGCTCAATGTGCACGTGGAAAAGTCTTACACTCAACTTGCTGTCTGCGGGTGCTCGGTGGGCGCTGTGGGGCTTTTATCCCAAAAGAATGGGATGGTGGAGGTGATGGGAGGGGCGGGGTTTGATTTTGGCCTCCTGAAAGCGCCGGGGGTTGATGGAGGTTCTCCCCCAGCGCTCTGCTCCCCTGGGCAGCCTGAGGATGTCCTTCACGGATCCCAAGCATCCCAAATCTGCTGCCTCAGATCCCTACCCCTCGCGCCGTGCAGGCTCGGAGGCTGCGAGGATGACTTGGCAGTGATATATTTACTACAATTACCATCTCTCTTCCCAGAGGAGGAAAAAATAGATGAATAATATGTTTTGAAGGTGTCATGGAGTGAAAGCAGGAGAGGCGCTTGAGCCTGAACTTATGAATAACTTATAGGCTCCCTCCCTTCATGCAGCTGCTCCGTTTGGGCTTATCTTTCTCACCCGTAGGAGGTGTAATTAAAGGAGCAAAGCCGTGGGCACGCGTCTGTCTGGCTCCGTGTGTCCCGTGCAGACCAGGGCATGGGGGTGAAGGAATGCCTTTGTACGGACACGTGGGCTGGGATGTGTGCCGAGCTTTAGAAATTCTCCCCCTCGTCAAGAAAAAAGGGTCATTTTGCGCATAATTCATCTTTGGTATTTTCGGCAGAGCGGTGGAAGCGTCGCCTTAACTCTCCCCTTGCGCTGGTGAGCCACGAGCAGGAGGAATTTCGGGTGGGGAAACACTGCAAGGGGAAGTGCTGCAACCCTTAAAAACCCTTAAAACACTGCAAGGGCGAGCCCTGCAACCCTTAAAATCTGCAAGATTTTGGTTCCGTTTGTGAACCTCCGCTTGTGAAATTCCCTCCCTGGCCTCCTTTGGTGGCTTAGCCTTCCCAAGCCTTATTTTTTCCGGCCCTAAAATGAGAAGTAATTTGCTCCTGTCTCAACACCCTCCTCTGCTTTCTCTATTTTGACTTGAAGAGCTCAAGGGAGGGACTGTTTTTACCGGGTGTACACACAGAGTCGAACATAATGGAACCGGGATCTTATCAAAGGCATGCCAATGCTATTGTAATGCATACAGTAATTATAGGGATGTATATGGAGGGATGATGAAAAAAATCCAATGAAACATGGCATTTCCCTCTGGAAAAAATGTTAGCAGAATAAAACCACGCCTGGGAGTATGTCAGTTCCAGCAAAAAATGTCTATTAAAAATTATGCAGTGCTGTTCAGCAAGGTCACAGCGCTCCTTTTAGAGCCAGTTAGAGGTTTCCTTGCAAAGCAGCACGTCACTTTTTTTTTTTTCCCCTGCAGACTTTTAGCCAAGGTGTTGTGTTTTGGGCTTTTATTCAGATTTAGGGGTGGAAAAAAACGGAATTTCATATACATTTTGCAGGAATTTCTGACAAAAAGGGCCTTCTGCAGCTCGATATGCACAGAGGGATGGCGACCCTGGTTAACACCAGGTATAAATATATATTTATATATGATTTCCAATGAATAACTTGTTTCCCCCCATCCCTATCTCAGGAGTGCAGCCCTGCTATCTGCATGTTCCTATCAGCCCAGCACATAGATATGGACAAGTGTAATGGAGATATTAGGCATTTATTGCAAGGCATTCTGTTGAACATCACCTGCTGTTCAACATGAAAAGTTGATGTTCCACAAAGCCACAAGCCAAAGGCTCCTTAAGAGCTGTTCTGGTGCATCGGGTAAATATCCGTGCTTGGAACGAGCGCTGTGTGGATTAATAATGCATGGAGCAAATCTGTAGGAAGAGCAGTGACTGCGTAGGGCTGACTTAGAAACTGTTCTCCCTGCTTAGGCAAATAGGCAGGGAAGTTGTGTTTTTTAAAGCATAATGCGTTGGTAATAAACCCAACTAACCTAATCGACCACTTCCAGCTGCTCCAAGCGCAGTCACCGGCTCGGCAAGCTGGGGTCAAAGGCAGGAGTGTTGCCAAGGGTGGTAAAAATTGCTGTGTGGCATCTTATTGTAGGAAATTTATGCTGGTAGAATGGTGGGGAAACAGCGGAGAGGTTGAGATGGGTGGGGTTAGGAATCCTTCCTCCTTTCTGAGGGTTTTCCATCAGCTGGAGGTCTCTGGGGTTTGTGGAGGAGCTCTCCAAGCCCTGACCTCTTGAGGTGGATAGGACAAGATTAAATACCCCACGTCCTGTATTTGCTTCTGGAGAAGCGTCCTGCTGTGCCACGAGCAGGGACTGGGTCATTAGTGCTACCGCACTCGTTAGCTCTTCCTGTCCTAACGAGTTGGGAAGCAGTAAGGTGCTCCCCGTGGTTCCGGGAAGTGGTGGAGGAGAGCTCTGGATCCACTGGCCCTCCTCGAGGTGTGTGGATTGAATCAAGCCTTGGGAGGGGAAAAGAAGGAAAGCTGAAAGCGCCGTGCATCAGTCTGCAGCTTGGCAGCAGCCACTGCTTTGGCAAGGCCCCGTGAAACTCGTGGATTCCAGCCATGGAGGTGTGGGGAACACCCCAGGATGGGTGGAATTATCATCTCTGTGACCCTTGGGCTGGCCAGGCATTGAACAGGGCTGGTGGGAACACCGAGCTGGGGCTGCCAATCCCTCCCAACACCTGACATTTGAATCATTGTCAGATCTGTCGATGGGGCCTGAGGAGAGGGACCTGTGCTTTGTCACCTTCCTGCAGCAGAACGGCTGGGCTGGATCTGACTCGGAGAGTCTCTCTGGGCCACAGAGACAGAAACGCAGCTGGATTTCCGAGAGTTCACAGCCAAGGCTTCTTCTGAATTGCAAAGTGAACAGCTCGGGTTTTTGGAAGCCTCTGAGGAGGCATAAATACAAAAAGCCAAGATATCTTTTAATTTTTCTTTTCCTCTTTGTCATTTTTTTCTGGCAATAATGTTGTTTGAAGGGGGTGTGAGTCACCTCGAGCAACGAAATGAGACATCCTTATCACTTATGAAAATAATATTTAATGTGGTATTTTTTATTTAGGTTGTTTCAAAGGGGTGTCTCGGGGTTCAGAGCCTCAGATATTCTTTTTATTGGAGAAGGGGTGGAAATAATTTAAGGTTTTGGTCTCAAGGACCTTTTTTGTGTAGGCATGTGAGTGTCATGCTCTTGATATTGGGCTGTGGTGTGGACAGATGTGCTTGGTTTGGGAATCCTGAGCTGGAGAAAAGTCTGTTTTAGTTCTGCTGTTGTGAAATAGGGACCAGTAGTTGGCACATAGAAGGAGTTGAAGTAAGAGGAGCATGTTCAATCCTAAACTGGGTCCAAGTGGCCCAGATGCTGCTCAGAGCAGGAGGTGGGCCTGGTGTGAGGAATCAGATGAGTGTGGTTACAGCATGGAAAAAACCCCTCTTGAAGTGAACTAGAAGGAGATTTTTCCCCCACACGGAAGAGTTTTTTCTTATTAAATTTGCTTTTAGAGCCATTTCCACATGAGTTTAGGTGTAAAAGGGCTTGTTGGGGCTCTCCTGCAGACACAGCTCTGCAGCAGCAGGTGCCCCTCTCCCTTTGGGGCCATGCTGGTGGGACACGGGCTCTGTGTGTGTGTGAATCCCCCCCAGCACCGTGGGGATGGGGAAACTGAGTCACGGCATCGCTGCTGTCACTGCAGGAGGGATTCACCCCATTTCCCAGCGGGGAAGAGCTATGGGGGCGATTGCAAGGATGCCGTAGGGGGGTGCGGATGGTGGAGCAGGGGTGCAGATGTGAAAGGGGAAATGTGGGGGGGTGCAGATGCCGGGGAAATTTAGGGGGATGGGGATGCCAAGGGGGTGTGGGTGCTGAGTGCCAGGGAGCTTGG
>VZRL01001512.1:1067355-1121566 GCA_013397895.1 Origma solitaria | reverse complement strand
TTCTGCGGTTTGCTCCGGGAAACGCTGGATTTTAAACCTTTCCCCGCCCGGCAGTGAGTGGGGAAGGAGGAGGAAAACATGGCCCAGGCCAAAATGCACCACCCCGTCTCTTGGGTGATCTTCGCCGGGATGGCCGCGCTTCTCCTCTCCCAAGGTAGGGAATGCCGCGGGGGACGCAGCCCGGGCGGGCGGAGAATGCGCGGTCCCATAGCAGCACCCTCCACGGGGACTGGGGGGTGAGAATCCCCCCAGAGTGGGGACGAGGATGCCCCCAGAGCGGGGACAGAGCTGGGAAAGGGTCCCCAGCCCGCCGTGAAGTTGCGGGGGGTGCGGATGCGGGCACGGCGCAGGAATTCCTGGTGCACCGGGCAGGCGGGGGGGACACTTCTCCCCTGGCGTCCTGATTAATTTTGCGGGTGCTGAAGGACTCTGCCATCCCAGTATAATTCTCGCAGGATCAATAATCCAACAGGCTGGGGGGCAGGGGCAGCCGGGGTTCCTCCGTGCTCCCCCCACGCCTTTGCTTTTCCAGCAAGGTCGTCCGAAAAACTCGGTGCAGCCCCGCTCCCGCCGGGCTGCGAGTTGGGAAGTCCTTATCCAGTCTGTCCCGGATAAGCACGGCTGCCTCCCCCCACCCCGGGGGATGGTGCTTGGAGGGGAGGGGGGGCCTGTGCAAGGGAAAAAAAAAAAGAGCAAAAAGCGATGGGAAAAGGAGGGGGGAAGAGGCGGCAGGAGCCAGCCCCATCTGGCCGGGAGCGCCGAGCCTGTCAGCTCGCGTTAGGCTCCTCGCAGCCATCTGGAGGGGCTGTGGGAGCGGGGTTTCCTCCATGGGAGGAGAGCATGGAGCCGCATCCTGCCCCGGGCCGCCGCGGGAGCTCGGGATGCGCAGGGGATGCGCCGGGGGATGCGCCAGGGACTGCTGCGCCGTGCGCGGGGGGCGGCCGGTGCCGGGGCTCCGGGGCGGGATGCGGGCACTTCTCGGGGACATGCATGCAGCCCCGGGAGGGGATGCGGGCACTCTGTGGAGCGTGGATGCACCCCCGGGGCGCTGCAAGTATTCCTCGGGGAGACGGATGCGCCCCGGGGGGATGCGGGCGTTCCTCGGCGGGAGGATGCTGGTTGTGCTGAGGATGGATGCACCCCGGGGGTGAATGCACCTCCCTCTGCACAGCCGGATCCAGCTGCCTCTGCGCTGCTCCGAGGTGCCCACCGAAGGCTGGGAATGCCCAAAGCAGCCCAGCCTGGTCCCCCGTCTGCCGAGGTGCGCTGCAGCAGGACTCGGGTGGGCTCTGGAAACCCAGCCTGTGTGGGGCTGGGGGCTGCCTGCGCCGGGCTGGGGGCTGGGTGTGGGCAGGGCTGGTGCCTGGGTGTCTCCCACCACAAACTTCGCTCTCCTGGGCAGGCCGGGCCCGCTCCGGAGGGAGAGCCCCCCGTGCCGTATCGACCGGCGCGGGCTGCTTAACATGCACATCACACGCCAAGGCATCGCTCCTCTTCGCCTTCCTCCCGCTCTCCCTCCTCGAGCTCTTCTTCTCGCAGGGCTGCTGCTTCCCACTCCTCCTGCTCGGAATGCTGGCATTCCTGCATCCCAGGGGCTTCCCTGGGTGGGGGAGCCCTGGTCCCCTCGGCTGCCACCTCTGCAGGGAGCCCGGGTGGGGTGTGAAGGGTCGGGGCTTCCCAGGAGAGGATGAAGATGTGCCTTTTCCCTCCTCGCTTCTCCCGCCCAGAATTTGTGCTTCATTAATTTTATTATTTCATTATTTTGTTATTTTTTAATGCTTGCTTTGGGGCTCCTGTGTGTGCTTCCTTGCAGTCTTATTCCATGCCTCTGGTCATCTCTCCTGCTTCCTCTCCCTGCTCCTATCAAAGCTTCCAGATCAAAAAGTAGTTTGTTTTTTTTATTTCTTTATTTCTTATCTTTATGATTCTCTTGGGCAGCAGAGCAGTGGGGAGGAATGTGTTGCCTCCTCAAGCCCAAACCCCCCAATTCCCTGCCTTGCAGCGATGTGGGTGCCCCAAGTCCCTGAGTCACTCCTGGAGTGAGGAAAAGCAGGGAGCCACGTTGCTCCCTGGGCTGGGGAGGACCCAGGACAGAGCTGTGGGGAGCTGGGTGAAATATTGCACAGGGCAGCATTTGACGGGAAAAAGTTGGGGCCTTTTTTGGGCTGTGAGTTGCTGCCCTAAACTCCCCTTGGGAGTTTTTCTTGCATAATTGTATTTAAGAGTCATTTATAAAAAACCCCAAACGCACCCTGCAAAGATAATTTTGTATTTTAGCACAAACTTTTAAAGAGAGTTTTGAGAAATTTGGGTTCATTCAGTCTCTTGATAATATTTAGGTCTGCATGCAGTGCTGAAAATCAGCAGTAATGTGCTTCTGCTTCATGAATTCTTCTGGTAATCACAGTAGCTTTTGGAATTTGTAAGTTTTTTCCCTCATTTGGTATCCACAAGTGGAGCTGGCTTGTGTTTGAAAATGTGAAAATTATTGTCATGCAGGCAAAACTGTGTTTTGCACAAATCTCCTCCAAATATCTCCGGAGATGTGTGCTGCCCTCTGCAGCGGTTCATCTATACTCCAGGTCATTTCCCTATTTCCAGCCAAACAAACAATAAGAAAAGTGGTTTGTGAGGGTGCTTGAAAGGAAAGCGGAGCGTGAAGTGGGATAATTCAGAAGTGTTTGACCGCCTGCATTTGTGCACACATCTGCAGGTCCTCCAAGTTTTGTGGATTTGCTCTTGGATTTGTGCAACTGTGGCCCTAAAATGGGATCTGTTGAGTGCTGTGTCGGTCAGGAAGGAGCCCTCTGAGCCCTGGAATGTCCAAGCAGACACCAAGAGGACTGTTGGGTGTTGGTGCAGGAGAGAAAGTCTGGGGCATTTCTCAGATACAGCATCCCCTCGGGAATGGGCTGGAGGTGTCCATTGCGTTGGCTCATGAGGAGGATGGACCAGCAAAGGTCCAGCCACAACTTGGGAAAAGAGATGGAAAGAGATGGGGGCTGCAGAGGGCTGGGATAGCCCCGGGCGTCGGGAAGTGAGTGGAAATTTGGCAACACAGCTCTCATTGTGTTTGCTCTGTGTCTTCTGTGTGATTTTTAAATAGCAGCAGTGAAAATCCGAAATATCCTTATGCAGGGAGCAGGCAGTGGCATTTTCTCTTCCCCCTTTCCCTGACTCTAAGAGGAGGGATGGCCTCACATGTGCCCCATGTCCCTGACTCAGAGCCCACCTGGATTTCTTAAGGAAGAGGCAAAAATCCCATCCCAGCATTCGGGGGTGGAAGAGACAAGAAAACTCTTCCCTCAGCCACACGTAAAAGGATTAACCAGGCTAAAAGGTCATAGAAGATTTAGCTGGGCCTTTAGCATCAGTAAGCCAAGAATTATGGGAATTTGATTTACAAATTAGCATAAAGACCTTATTCTAATAAGCATACAAGCTGAAATAGGTATGTAAAATAATAGCATGTGTCAACATCCTACACAGAGCGTTCCTCATCTGAAAGAATTACTCGCTCGGTCGATGTGGCTGGGATGCAGATAATTCCCAAACTGAGACAGGCTGTGCTGGTGTGTGATGGAAAGGCTGGATGTGACCCAGAGACACTCACACAGGGAGGAGAGGCTGGCGCTTCCCCTCAGGAAGGGCAGGATTTGAAATCTGGGCTGCATTGGTATCTGATTTTCCCTCGCTGGAGGGGCGAGGGGAAACCTCCTGGCAGTTCGTGCAGGAGGTAATTGCACTAATGAATGTGTGTAAGAAAAATTATGCGTATCGACGTCTTTTTGTGAATCCCCGGATTTATTGGTCCTCGGGAAAAATATTAGATGTGGTTAATAGTTACCGTGCGAGTCAATAAAATGTGATATTCACCCCAACAGCAGAAAATAGCTATTTAATAGGTAATAACAGTAATAATCAATACCTACATGATTAGATAACCCAGTTATATGCAGTACATAAAAGGAGGGGAACGCACTCGGCTTGCTCGATGGCGGGATTTGGAGCACGGCCGAACATTTGTCATTCCTGTTGATTCTCAGCGGAGCTGGGAGGAGGTATCAGCACCTCTGGAAATCAGGCCACCGCCTGGGATTAATTGGCACATTTTTAAGATGCAGCAGAGCAAACAGCGACCTGAGCAGACCTTTGGAAAGCGCTTGCATTGTGCGAAACTCTGGATGGCGCCCAAAATGCTGGAAAGGGGCTTGGGATTTTGGGTTGGCTGGTGGAGTTGCAGGTGGGATTTTCCATGTGTGGATTGCTGCTGCTTCCCTGGGAGAGTCCCTCCACTGAGCTGGTGGCACAGCAGTGGATCGGCAGGATACAACAGGGAGTAAAGTCGTTGTAGTTGCTCTGCATGTGGATATGGAGAGGTCTCCATCTAAGGAGATGGAGATCAGAATAACAAAATCCAAAATGAAACCGAAATGAAATCAAAACTCTGTTGTGTATAACGAGCCCAGGGACTTGTGCTGGACTTGGTTTGTGTAGTAGCTACAACAGGTTTGGGAGCCCCAGTGGTGGACTGGAGATGGGTGAGGTCTCCTAAGTGCTGACACACATTTCAGGCCATGCAGGTGTTTTCTGGCCATAAAACACACGAATAAGGTGCCTGTGGCTGTCTATAGCAGGTACAAAAAATCGTCCATCTCGGATGTTCATGTTAAAGGCTTGGAGCTGCAACTTCATCTTGCAGATTTGGGGTTCTGTGGAAGTCCAGCTTGGTGTTGGACTGCTCTCTCTTTCCCACATTTGGGATGAGCCTCACTGGTCAAAAGGAGATAAAGATCAGTTTGATAAGCAGAGGGGATCGGGTGGGAGCTGGGAGCTTGGACAAAACCTCCTGTTCTGGTAAAACTAAACTTCTGAACCACCCTGGGGACCATTCCTCTGTGCAAGACTGGTGCTGGATGCTCTGGAGGCTGCATCCAGTTTTGAGATATCCTTATGTTTTGCAAATACTACTTTTCCTTTCTCCATGTAGGCATTTTGACAAGCACAATAACCCTGGCTCGCAGTTTTTCCATCTTCCTTCGACTTACGGCTGAGACGAGCACATTCAATATTAAAAGCGTCTGCTTTGTGTATTTTTCTTGCAGTTTTCACTTAAAAATACCCATATTGTGATTTCCCCCCCATGTTAGTTTTTCCCTATGGGGAAAAAATTGATCAGTTGACAGATCTAGGTCAGGTTAGTAAGCAGGGCTTGCTGTTTTCTGTGGTAAATCGGGATGGAGTGGATGGGGAGAGCTCTGCCTCCCAGGTAGCTCCAGTCAGCAGAGGTGGACTTCAGCTTTCCTCAGCAGCCTGGGAAACACCACGAGGAGTAACTATTTGGCCATGGGGATCAGAAACAGACCGTCATTTGTGTTTGTCTTTGCTCCCCAAACTTCAGTAGTGGCAAGAAAGGGCAAAACTTTCCTTGCTTGTTCTCCGGTTGAAGGGAGAAGAGCTTTAAAGAGGGGAAATAGGATTTTTTAGGCATTACTGGTCATTCTCCTTTGATGGGCAGTGACAAATCTCCTGTTAGACTCAGCGGGACCCAGGCCTGATCCATCTCTGACGTTCATGGCAAAGACTTGGAGCTGAGACTTGGCCTTGGAGTTGAGCTCTTGGTTTCAAGCAGGGCCCCAATGAGCAAGGTGCTCAATTTCGGGATTTTATAGTGGAAGTCCAAGCCGTGCTGCTGTTTCCCATTGCCAGCCAGCACCCACACCTCAGAACATGGGGTTTTCATGCCTTTAGCAGCTTTTATAGGCAATAACCGGTCTGGGAGAGCTGGGATTGTTCATCTGGAGAAGAGAAGGCTCCAGGGAGACCTTAGAACACCTTCCAGTGCCCAAAGGGGCTCTAAAAGAGCTGGAGAGGGACTGGGGACAAGGGTGTGCAGTGCCAGGACAAGGGGGAATGGCTTCCCACTGGCAGCGGGCAGGGTTAGATGGGATATTGGGAAGGAATTCCTGGCTGTGAGGGTGGTGGGACCCTGGCCCAGGTTTCCCAGAGCAGCTGTGGCTGCCCCTGGATCCCTGGAAGTGTCCAAGGCCAAGTTCAATGGGACTTGGAGCAGCCTGGGACAGTGGAAGGTGTCCCTGCCCATGGCAAGAGAGTGGAACGAGATGATCTTTAAGGTCCCCTCCCAACTCACACCATTCTGGGATTCTGTGAAACAAACAGGATTACAAAAAACGATCTCCTTGTCACTTTACCCTTGGGCGCCCCGATCCCTCTGGCCCTTCCATGGGAGCATCCTCCAGGCACCCATCCCTCCCAGCGCGTTCGGGGCTGTGGCTGGTAGCCAGGAGGAGCCGACCACCTCCTCCTCCTTCCCAAGCACGCACCTTGCTCCTGGTTAATAATAAATCAGAGGTGCTGCCTCGCCTGGCTCTGTCATCTGCCGCCAAGGAGGAGAGCATGGATTTTTGATGCGCTTAACAGTTAATATGTCTAATGCTGAAAGCTGTTGTAAATTAATTGACCCCTTGACCCCCTTGTCCTGTTGACTATTCCCACTAAAGGCAGTGTTTGGTTCTTGGCGTTCTCACCCCCCCCTCCTACTTTCCCTTCCTCCACCTCCCACGTGCTTCGCTTACTAATCAGGGCAGTCAAAAAAAACGAAGCCTTGACTCTGAAATGCTTCGTAGCAGCTGAGTGGGGAAGTCAGGATTCCGGGCATCCATCGCTCCTCAATTCCTGCTGGTCGGAATATTCCCTTTGAAGCACTGCTGGAAGCTGGCACGGCATCCTCTGCCTTGCCGTGGGGATAATGGGGATGGAGGTGGATGGAAGGTTCACCTCTATCCCTCTGGTCAGCTGTGGCTCACGCCAGGTGTTCACTGCTGGGGCAGTGCTGGGTCTGGCTTAGAGGAAGGATGGGAGCAGGTGCTCAACAGGGATTTTTTTGGAAATAACAGGAAAAGATCCCAGAATGGTTTGGGTTGGAAAGGAATTTAAAGCTCATTTCATTCCACTCTCCTGCTGTGAGCAGGGACACCTTCTGCTATCCCAGGTTGCTCCAAGCCCCATCCAAACTGGCTGTGAGGGGATGGGGTATTTTCCTTGAAAACTGCTGATCCTGGGAAACCCCAATTTAGATTGGAAAGGAGCTTGGAAAACCATAAATGCTCAGTCCATGGGGCTGGTTCGCATCCTCCAGTGAGTGACAGTGGGAGAGAGCAGCTGCTGAGGAGTGGGAAATGCCACAGGAAATTGTGTAATATTAGAAATGAAGCAGAATATTTCAGGTTTTTCTAATTCCAAAACGAAATAAGAAAGAACAACCACAAATTCCCAGTGAAAGTAAATTCTGGGAGAAGTAAGGATTGATTTTTGAAGTATTTTTTTTGGAGCTCGCCAGAGCTTTATGTACAAAGTTGTGAAGTGATTTCAAACAAAAAAAAAAAAGCTCCGAAGGCCGCATTCCAGTGGTATCAAAGCGCCTGGAGTCTCCATCCTTGTTCCATTTTGTATTGTTATTTCTTCAAAACAGATCCTTTGCTAATGTTTCCATTTTACCAGAAACGGAATTCTTGATTTAAAGAACTGGTTTGAAAGCCAAACCTGACCCGCCTCACTGGAAGCGTGACAAGCCCTCGAAGCAAAGCAAGGTTCATTAATACCATAATATTCTCTCTCTTTTTAAGTGTTTGGGGCTTTTCTTCCCCTCTTAGAGGAGTTGTCTGGTGAATAGCACTACGTTCCTGGGCTGGTTTGGGCGTTTTCAGCTTTTATTCCCTTTCAACAGGACAGATGGTATTTAGAGATCAGAGGGTGCCTCAGTTAGACTTTCAGTTTTCCAAAGTCAATTCCCAAAGCCAGCACTGGGGTTTTTGAGAGCGGGCCAAGGCACAGGAGAGCGGCAGGGCCGGCTGGCACGAGGTGAATTTGGATTTAGGATGAGTGACATCTCTCTTAATGAAGCCCTTTTTGGAACAAAGCTGGCGAGGAGCAGGATCCATGATCCATTAGAGGCCGGGGCAGTGGCGGAGCCAAAACCTCCTAGTCATTGAAAACAACATGAAAAAAATGTGTATTATTTATTGTTTACTTTCTGTGCTGCTTTTCTGCACGTCAACGCTTCCCATTGTATGTTTTGGGCTTCAAAACCTGACACCACATTAGAAACCATCTCCAAAGCCCCCAAATAATGCATAAACTATGATTATTCCTTCTGATCCACTTGTGTTTATGTAAATGGCTGGAAAAGCGGTTTCGGCTTACTTCAGAAGCTTAAGGGATTCATACCAAGCCTATTATTGAAAAATCAGAAAGTGAAAAGCAACTTCTGAGACGAGGAATTATCAACTCAATGGCAGCGTTCGTGCTGCGGGATCCGGCTGTACCGCAGATGGGAATTCCCTCGGGATTCAAAAATCCCACACGTGGCAACAGGTTGATGGGCTTTGGGGGGAGAGGGGACTCGGAGGAGGGTTGGGGTTAATCCAAAGGGATGAGGGGCTGGAGGAGGAGCCAGGGCACCAGCCGTGGGTGGTGCTGGTGCTGGTGGTGTGGATTTTGGGGCATGGTGTGTGAGGAGCACCAAAAGGCACCTGGGAGATAATCTGGCTCCGTGTCCTTGCATCCATGGGTGGATGCTGGGGAGGGGCTGGCAGTGCCATCCGTGCTCCATGAAAGCCTTTTCCCTCCGTCCCAGGAGAGATGGGAGCAAATGCAGATTCTCTTTGGGCTCCATCCCCTTCCATGCAGCTCTGCAGCATCTCATCCCTCCTCTCCTGCTGCTTTTTTTTCCCTGGTTCGGTCCCTTTCCCCCTTCCTTATGTTAATTTCCCACCTGAGCACCAAGTACTTTATAAATAGCAAATCTGAAATGAATTTCCTAGCAGCAATCATTATCTCCCTCGACAGCCATTAAACATTCACACAAGCAGAGCAAAATGACAAAGGGGATTGATTTTTACAGTATGTTGGGGGGAGGTAGGAGAAAGGAAATATGTTGACAAGGCTTTTTTTTTTCCTTATTTCCCCCCTCTCTCCATTCTCCCCTCCCTTCCGCATCCTCTGTCTTGTGGAATTTAAAATCACCCTTTTGGAGATTGGGTTAGGAGAGGATGGGAGACAGCGAAGTTGGAAATAAATAACAATAAATTAAAAAAAAAATATGAGGGGGAAAAGAAAAAGCAGCCAGCAAGTTCTATTCCCTTCTTCTTCAAGCAGCGAGCTCTATTCCCCTCTTCTCCAGCTCCTGGAAGCCTCGCTCCGATCCATCGGCCGTGCACAAGTGGTAAACATGAAGTTAGTTCCGTGGCCCGGCTGTTGAGATGAATATGTCAGAGCTAATGCCTCCAAAGATGGAGGGGTGGGCTGCAGGGAATGGGGGGGCCCAATCTGGGAGCCTGCTCAGCAGAATAAATGTGTTGATGCAATCGTTGGGAGCGGGCGAGCCGCGGCCGAATGAGGCACTGTAGCTGAAAATTTAACTTTGATTTCAATTTTCATATTTGTCAGCAATAATTAGATTCAAGAAATGTTTTTGCCGCTGTTCTAAAATACTAATAAGTAGGAGCCTTTGTAGTATGGCTAATGGAGTCTTTTTTTTCCTAGTGGGCTAGAAAAATTCCATTAAAGGGAAAAGTCATACTATATTACCGTGCTTCGACATGCAGTGACTTTGCTGCCACAGGAATATCTGCGCTGGGAAACAGCGTTCTTGCTTCCAAGTGCAGGGATGATGCTGCGGAATGGGGCTGGGATTGGTTGAGGCTTCCTAGGACCTGGGGATGGCTGGAGGGGACTCCCTGCCTCAGGCTGGACAGGGGATGATGCTCTTAGTGGCTTTGGGAAGCTTTTGAACTGCTCGTGGGATGATATTCCAGCTGGCTTTGGCCAATTTTTTTTGGTGTTGCCATTCCCCTTTGGGTTTAAAGCCTTGGATCGATGAGGAATTCCCTCTTGTTGGCTCTGCCAAAGGCAGAAAGCCCTTCTGCCCCTCCCCACCCTGCGGCGTGGATTTCCTTGGCAGCGTGTGCCAGGTTTTATCCCGGAGAGACGCCGGCAAGGAAAGTGATATTAAAATTTGCTGGCGATATGCAGAGCAAATGGGGGAAGCTCTAAGTTGTGTCATTCTCAAGTTACTTCAGCCTATTAAGCAAACAAAAGCACTTGTGGAGTGAGAAATGGAAATGGCCAACGTGGCCCGATTAATCCTGGATGTACAATTCCATTAATAAGCCAGCTTTTAATAGGTGTCTCTTTCCAGGAGCTGCTAGGACGAAGAATTGATGTATTCACTGTAATTGTATTGCAACTAATAGGATCGGAAGAAAATTGTATGGAGAACTTATTCCTTTGCCACCATATTCCAATCCGTTGAAATAATACAGGAGGGCCCAGCATGGTAATGAGACTTAAATCTAAACAAGAATAGTTTAAATTTCTGTGGAGGGGGGATTTTGGCTTGTGCTTTTGCTTCCCCTTAGAGTGGGCAGGAGCCAAAAGAGCAGCTCAGAGAGGCGCTGGAGGAAATGGGGATCCCAATCCCAGTGGAAATGTCCCGTGGTTGGGGATGCTGTCTGAGCTGGGTGATGGGATGTGGCTGCTGGTGCCGAGCTGTGCCAGGTCTGGACCTCCAGCCTCTCTCCTGAATGCTGAGGGGATGTCTGGATGCCCAGGGATGGGACTGCCCCTTTGGCATCTCACCCGCAGCCTTTTGTTCTGTCATTGGCAGCGAGGGGAGCCTTCCCCCTCCGCAGCCGCTGTGGTTCACTGGGAGAGCTCATTAACGAGGTCCTCGCTCCATTCATGCCCTGTTTATTCCCACCCTCCATCTGCAGGCTCCGGCAGTTTGCTGATCCTCTCTTTCCAAGGAGCTCCTGCAAAACCCACCTTCTGCTTTAGGGAGCAAATGTACCTCTGTGGCTGCGGCTCTGGGCCCTGTGGGATGCAGAGAGGGATTTGGGCTTTAATCCGTGAGCATCTCTCCAAGGGCTCTTGGAAGAGAGCTGTGCAGTGCTGCAAATCCCAGGCAGGCTGGGTGGCTCAGCACATCCGAGGCAATGCACGGCAGTGCCCCGGGATGCAGATCTCCATAATATCAATGAAATTGTGGAATAATGCACATTAAAGCAAAGGAAATACCAACATGGGAGCTGCCTGACCCAAAATCTGTGTGGCACTGGAGCTGTGGCTTTGCCATGAGAAGTTTGCAGCCACTTTTTGTCTGTTCACCAGTGGTTCAGGGTTGTTTGTTTTTCACTCCTCCTCCCTATTTGTATGCATGCTCTGACCCTGCTTTGGTAACAGGCTAGAGAGTAAATAGAAAGGGGAGGGGGAAAAAAAAAAGGCAAGGAAAAAAAAAAGCCAAAGCACAGTTCAGCTCAAATCCCCGAGGAAACAGATCTGATTGCCTTCCAGAAATGGCTCCAATAAGGCCAGAAAGGAATATTGCTTTTATAGCTTTTGGGATATAAAACATTTAGAAAATGTGATTGACTGGCAGCGCCTAATTTATCATTTACCCATTTCTCTATCCACCCAAACACAGCAGCATCCTCAGATGGACTCATTCCCACCGTTTTTTGGCCTTCTGCCTCTTTCCTGTGTGTGACACACGTGCAATCCCATGTTCTTTGCACGCCGAGCCGCGTGCGTGCACACCCAGGCACGTGTTCCCCCACGCTCCTGGCTCCTTGTCCCTGTGCCTGTGTCATGGATTTATCATCGTTCTGCTAAGCACTCAAACTCCTGTGGCTATTTATAATTAATGCTCAGAAACCTGCCAATCCATTTAATGACACCAGGAGGTCACGGCCTCCCTTATAGCTTCCCATTAATCATCATTAGAACAGTTCTGGGTTTTTTACGTTCTTTTTAAATGTTAATTCACCTTTATAATGCTCCTTTCAGCTCTGACTGTAAAGGGATACTCTGTAGTCACTCCAGACTGTCTTGCAAGTGTGTGCAGGTGAAAGGCGCAGTGGGACAATTGCACTTGATAAAGTCTCTTGGATGTCTCCCGCTGGAATGAATTACACTCACAAACTCTGCCAGATGGGATTTCTCCACTGCCCTCTGCCGCCGGCTCCTCGCAGCGATGCTGGCACGGCTCCCTCCCTGCTGGCTCCATCCCGGGCACCGTGGAGCCCCTCACCATCCTGTGCCTCTGGGAATCACAGAACCAGAGAATCCTGGAATGGTTTGGGTTGCAGGGGACCTTAAAAATCCCCTGGTTCCATGTGGCACGTGGTTCCCAAGTGGAATAGGCTCATCCATGCTGGCACAGAGCCTGCCACGACCACGTCTGCTCTGCCAGGTTGTGCTCGGGCACATCTTTGCTGGGCAAATTCTGTAGGTCTGAGGTGGGCTCACGCACATCTTGGCTTTACGGGTTGTGGTGTCTTGGTTTGTGTGGAGCATCCAGCTCAGCCCTTGTGAAGGTTAATAAAAATCCCATTTCCCAGAGAGCAGGGCTGCTCCCATGGGCGAGCCCATCCCTTTCCTGCCACTGCCCTGGGAGCCTCCAGCCCTTCCCGTGTATCCCAAAGCAGACCCTGTCACGGTCACAGCCCTGGGAGCTGATGCCCTGGCACAGCAGAGGGCATCAGCAGAGATGTCAAGAGGCAGCTTGGAGGGAGGAAAGCTCTGGGTGCAGTCTGGTTCTTTGGCAAGCAGCAGCTCCTCTTCACTAGCCCTCTCCTGGCTTGTGGTTGGAAGCAATCCTCGCTCTGCAAAGTCAATCTGTGCTTGCCACTGACGGCAATGGTTCCAAAGTGTTGCGTGCCTGATCCGGACTGGGGTGTTGATCCTTTTGGGAACAGTCCCATGGTGTGGTGGTGCAAAGCACGGCCCCCATGTGAGCCATGGGGACTTGTCATGGCTCTGGGTGACAAACCCACAGAGCACCCCGTGGTTTCTGCTCCCTGATCATCCCAGAGGGGAGAAGGCAGCACAGACACCCAGTTCCTTTGGCAGGAAGCATGCGCAGCCCCACGTGTGCTCGAGGTGGGCAAAGGTTCATGCTGGCCTCTCTTTTTGGGTGAAATTGGATCACTCCTGCTCCTTTGGAGGCTTCTGGTCTGGGTGAAAGCCGAGCCCAGCCCCATTTCTCTGAGTAAATACGCCAGCAGCATTTGGCTTAATGAACTGTGGCTTTTAATAAATGGCTCTTATCTTGCTGAAGTGCTGCTAAATTGTCAGGATTTAAAATTAGCCTAATAGATTTGTGGGCGATGTTTTATTCACTGGTTAGTTGGAAAGAGACGGAGAGAGGGGGGAGAGATGGCTCCACCCAGTTCTCCCTGAATTATACACGAGTTATTTATTTGTTTGGGCCGAAGGGGAAATGTTCTGGATTAATGTGCGATGCCTCAGCACCTGACTTAATGAGAATTTAGAGACCTATCCCAAACTGATAGTCTCCCATTAATCACTCGGTGGCCCCTCTGCTTCGCTGTCCCTGGGATATATTTTTCAGAGTGGTGGTTGGGTTATGGTACCCACTGCTGCTTGCCAGGAAAAGGGGACGGAGATGGCCATGGGAAGTTTTTGGGTGCTCTGGTGGCTTTCAGGACCATCTCTTGCAGCTTTGCTCCGTGCTGATGTTGAAGTAGAGCTCACATTTCTCTGTCTATCCCACACTAACCTGTGCAGCTTGAGTTCTTGAGCATGAAGTTGAACTTGCTCAGCTTGTGATATATCCTGTGAACTTCCATGAGCCACTTTGCCTTTATTTCTTTTGGCAACGCTGAGCTGGTTGTGATCCTGTTGACAGTTTGGAGACATATGGAGAGTCAAGGCAGAGCAGTGTCTTATAATAGAGTAATATGGGATCTGGTTGGGATGAAAGATGCCAGGGAAATGTCAATCACTATCATTATCCTAACAAACTGCTGTACCTGCAGAGATAATAATAATATTTAGCAATTATATAGCACCTAACAAGCTCAAACAGCACAGACTGCAGCTAATTAAATCTCCCAAGACTTCCTTTGGGTGGGTGATTTCCTAAGAGCATGGACCAGCTTCTCGGAGTGCTTTGTGCAAAGCTAAAGGCACTTCTTTCCCATTTCACAGGTAGGGAAAGGTGGTTCTGCTGGAAATCCTCACAGTGAGGGCGGTGGGGTCAGCCTTGGCACTGGGTTGGGCTGTTTGCTCCGTTCGGAAAAGCGTTGGGTGGCTTTGCCTTGATGACCCAAGTGGCCAAAGGTGCTTGGGTGCATTGATGTGCTTGTTGCTTGTCATTTTTGGAACTGGGGAGAGTTTGGGTGCTGGGCACCCAAATGAGGACCCCACGAGCACCCCTGGGTGAAGCAGAGGTGCTGGTACAGATGGTTTCCAGGGCTGGACAATCCAAAGGTGTTTTCTCCTATGTCCCTCTGCTTTGCAGAGCTGCTGCAGTTTCCCTCTTGTTTCATCATTCCCCACCCGTCCTGACCAAGCTGCATCCCGAGAAACCTTTCAGGAGGGTGATACACCAACCAACATCCCAGCTTTGGCCGGGCCATCCAAGATCACAGCGACGGAAAGCAAGATGTTGAACATTTCCCCATCTGTGGTGGTCTCACCTCGCCCTTCCTGGAAAGCAGCAGGTGAATCCATTTGTGCCTGCTTGGATCCTGCTGGGTTCCCTGACCCCCGTCCAGCTGCGTGTTGCTCCAGCCCGGGGAGCTTGTGGTGTCCCTGTGACTTTGTGAAGGTCGGCGTCGGTGTCTGAAGTGGGGCTGGTTGTAGCAACGCATGATGCGCAGTGTCAGCCATAAAGGAAATATTGTATATAAAAGATAAGTTTTTTTTTCTTTTCTTGTGGCAGAGGAACAAGGCGCCGGGTTCATTTAGCATTCATAAAGTCTTGCTTTGGAAACGCCTTTAAGTACTGCTGAGGGAGACTTGAAGGATCGTGTTTGAGAGTCAAATGCACATCTCCTTGGGCTCTCCTTTCATCTGCTTTAAAAAACACAATCTTTTTTTTCATCTTTTTTTCCCCCTCTGTAAAAATACTAATCTTCTCCAACAGCAGCAGACACCCAGGGTGCGGGCGCTCGGCAATTAGTTCAGTGAACAGAATAAGCGAGGAGCAGAGGGAAGGGGAGACTCAGCCAAGGACCGGAGGATGTTCAAATCCTGCCTGCTAATTAGGAGGCAGCACAGGATGGGGCCTGGTTAATTCAGGTGCTGAGCCGCGATGTGTGCTGTCCACCCGGGTGGCAGCGCGGTCCTCTGTCCTCCTCCGGGCTGACCTCTGGCTGGGAGGAAGGCCCAGCAGGGAATTCGGGTCTTGGGCTGGGGAATAGTCCAAGGGGATGAGGTGAGGATGAGTTTGGCTTGATTTACAACCTGGCAAGAGTATTCCCGACTCCAAACCGGTCACGAGTCGCTGTTGGGAGAAACATGTGGTGGTTTTGGCGTGAGTCCTCCTTGGACTCTTGGCCAACACGTGGAGCGTCTGTCCTCCAGAGGCTGGGCTTTCCCTTGTACAGAGTCATCCTCTTGGAGTTTGTCGGCATGGAAATTCAGCGCATGATTCCTGTTATCCTCCCAGGAGCTGAGGCAGAAGGAGAGAGACAAAAGCAGCAAGGGCTGTTGTCATCCCAACTTCTTCTGGTTGTGAAGAGCCAACTTCTTGGGAAGTGTCAGATGGGCAGAAGTTCAGCTCAGCCCTTCTTTTGGCTGAAACTTTTCTTGTCCTTGAAACCTCTCTCCTTCGCTCTTCACTTGAGGGAAGGGAATTTACTGCTATGAAATATGTTGTCTTGTGGCTTTTTATGAAAACAGCACATGCCACTGCCCCTGTTTCCTGGAGCCAAAGGATGTGGCTGGATTTCAAAAAGAAAAGGACTGGATGATTTCATTATTGCTAACAACTGTTCCCACCAAGATAAGGACAGTCTAATCACATTCCCTGCGCAGAAGTACCAAGGGAACCAAAAGGGAACGTTTCCATTTGATCCTCCACATTGTCTTCTGTGTTTTGGTCCTCTTTGGTGCTGTTCAGTGCCAGGAGCAGGCTGGGGGGAGTACAGTACATGGTGGTGTCATGGTTATCAGGGGTGTCCCAGGCTGGAGATGCTCTGCCAGCTTTGACATCAGGATTTTTTTCACTGACCGCCTGCAGCCAGGGCTTGAATTCTGCATCCCAAATCCTTTGAGCGGAGCCTGAACTGATAGAGGAGGCTGAGCACTGAGGAGGCTGAGCACTGAGCAGAGAGGGAGTCTTCAGCTTTTTATTTTTGATATGCAAGTTGCCCAGAAGAAAAGTGCCACCTCCCTCATTTAAAATAAAAAAATTTTAAAAAAAATCAGAGCTTATGGCTAATAAATTTGCCTTTCTTAATTACGTTTCGCAGATTCCCGATGCAGATTCCCCTGAGAAATGATCCATAGCTGAAAATCCCCTCTGCAGTGAGCATGCTCAAACTTCAAATGCCAGGAGTGGATGCTGACCGTGGTGCAACCCGGGCGGAGGGGGAGGGAGGGGACCATTTTTTGGCTGTGCCCTCTGTGACACTCTACCTGTGCCTGCCTGGAGCGAGCTGCCACGTGTCCCCACTGCTGCAATTCCTGTCGCACGGAAGGAACTCTCCAGGCTTTGATTTGCCTCGTAGCAAGAGATAACATTATCATCTCATCCTTTAACGATTTGAGGATGGACTATTTTTCACATCAATTTCTCTGTCGCGGTAGCCCTGATTCTGCTCTGGCACTGCTACGGGTGGGTAGTGCACAAATCAGTGCAGGCAGAGGGGATGAAGTAACTCAATCTTCCCCCTCACCCTCTCGTTATTTGCATGCCCTTGGCTCCCCAGGATCTCAGAGAAGGCACTAATTGATCCATCCCGGTGGCACAGTCGGCGAGGAGTTGTCATTTGGCGAGCGAGGCGGGGTTCTCTCTTCTGGAGCGCAGGGTCACCGCTTCAGGTCCCAGCAGCGACCACCCAAAGAGAAAAGATGACTTATAATTACATTCATAATTGAAAGTGATTAATGGTAGCAAAAGAACTTCGAGCGATTTCTTGTAATTAAATACTAATTTTAGTTCTTTTGCAGTGCTGAGCACCATGTTTGCTTTACTGGGGATATTTACGGCTGTGCCTTAGCACGGTTTAATATCTTAAAAATACATGTTAAGTCATTAACAATTTTTTGGTGACTGGGTAAACAAGTAAACATCAATTAATTTGTTTACTTTCTGTCTGTAATTAGCTCTTATTATTTCAGATTTTGGAGGACTTTTATTCTGGAGGGTTTGTGGCTTTGAGTGGAAGAGCGGGAACCCTTGATCACCCCCATACCAGAGGATTCTCTGCTCTGGGCTGCTCAAACTGCCAGAAATCCCCGAAAGAGGCAGAGCAAGGAGGCAGGGATCACATCTGGAATGGTTTAGGCTCAGGGGACATCACGGCCAAGTGTTGAGCCTGCTGGTGATGGAGCCTCTTGGAGGCTCTGGAGCAGGGAAAGAGCTGTCTGCCCACGGCAGATGCTCGCTGGCTGCTGCTTGGTCTTGAAGAACAGAAGTGTCACAAAATCAGCTGTTTCTGCCAGGTTTTGGCTGTCTGTAAATGACACCTTTCAAACTCAGCTGCTGCTCACGATGCTGCGTGTCAGGGTTGCTCAGGGCTGCTCTCCTTGTGCCCTTGCTCCAGCTGCCAACACCATCTCCTCCCCTCCCCTCTTTGGAGGTGGCTTTAACCCTGGATCCAGCCTTGACTGGATTTGGGGCATATATTCCAGAATTTAGTATTTAATCCTTAGTACTATGGTTGTATTGGTTTGATTTTGAATTTTGACATGTCAAACGGAGCTGGTTTTGGTTTTGGCCGTGGACAGGGAGCTGATGGATGCCAGTTTGGGTGGCTGTGCGTGGGTACAAGCATTGGGGGGTCAGAATTCCCATCCTAGGGAGCGTGGGCTATGTCAGATACCTTCCAATGTCACAGTGATCTGCTCTGACTGAAAATATCTTTAACCCTGGTTTTATTCATCGCCCATAGCAGCTCTTTTTCAAGCACTACAGGATGAGTGTTGTGTCCTGATGTGCCTGTGTCCTTCCTGCACCTTGACAAAGTTGTTTTGGGAATCTGCTTCCCAAAAACTTGCATCCTGCCCTCATAGCAACACACTGGGCCGGAAAGCTCTTGATGGAAATCATGTCTCTTCCTCACCAGTTCCTTGATTCCTTGCTAATGCTTTTCATTCCCTCTTGCTGCTTGAGAGAGCTGATCGTCTGATTAAATTAAGACAGACACAAAAGCAGCTGGCCTGCCAAAGACTTGGATTTTATTAAAAATAATATTGTTTACAGAGTTCTCTCCCTTTATGGCGCATATAAAACAGTGTGTTCCACCCGAGCAGCCGGCAGACTCGCTGCAATTTACCTGGGAAGAGATGGAAAGACATTAAACCTTGTCTTGATGGGGAGTGGAGAGGGCATGGAGGAGAGGGAGGTTGGGGATAAGAGATTGAGCGTAGCTGTGACAGCAAATGAGCGGGAAGGAAATGCAGGGGAAATAAGAGGAGAAAAGAAAGGATGGTTCCCTGATCCCCACCTCCCCTTCTCCCCTTGCATACCTGCACTGAAATGAAGCTTTCAGAAAGGAGAGAGATCATGGAAAAGAGGAGATAAACTAGGGCAGAGAGCTTCAGCTGGGGACACAGCCTCCACCGGAGCGGGAGAGAGCTGCTTGCCTTCCTTGCAATATTCAGGAGCCCTTCCCGGGCTTTCCGTGCAGGTGGAAAGATCTGTTCTCAGCTCTTCTGAGGTCTTGCAGATGTTCTGGGAGCCCTCGGGCTAGGGGCTGAGTCAGGGCTGGGAGTGCTGCCTCCTGCCCACCCACATGCCTCACCAAAGAGCTCTCGCGCTTTGTTAATCATTTATTTGTGGTTTATTCACACTTCAAGGGCGAAGGAGGGCGCACGGGGAACGGCACAGCCATGGGTCATGGCGTGAGGGGCTGGCAGTGCAGCGAGGAGAGGCAGGGAGGTTTTCCCAAGGTCACAGAGGGAGCTCGAGATAACACCAAACTCCAAGCAGGGTCCCCACCTCCAGCTGCCCTGGTGCTGGCTGGAAGGGGCTGTGTCTCTCTTTGGGATGAGCCCTGCTAATGCCCTGCCGCACGAATGCTCTGGCTCTGCTTGGCTTCCTCTCTTTTTCCCGTGTCTTCTCTTTGTTTGTTTGATTTGGTTCCAAATAATTAATTGTAAACACCCGTGGCTAATGGTTTGAATGGAGGGTGGATGGGTACTTTAATTAACTTCTGAAAGGATTATGCACTTATGTTTTCAGTCTCCCCAACCCCAGCTGACGTGACAAGGCTTGAGCACCCCACGTTTTGAGGGAGCCCTGCACCCCATGAATGTGGCATGTGCTGGGTGGAGGGATCAGCTTGGGACAGCGACTCAGACCATGCTGGGAAGATCTGACGGGGATCCTGATTGTGGTTATCATGGAATCATAGAATATCCTGAGCTGGAAGGGGTCTACAAGGGCGTGGGGGTTATTCCTTTCCCCTGCATGGATGGGGCCCCAGGTCCCATGGGATAATGGTGTCCCACCCTATTTCCTTGGTGCACTGAACTCCAGCCCTGTCACGGTGAGCACCTTGTGATGCTGATCGTGTGCTGGTTTTGACAGTGTAAAAGGGTTTGGTGGCATGAGGGAGGTGTCCCTTGAGTTGAACAGAGACTTTAGAGATTGAATAGACCTGAAGCACATTTTTGGACTAATAACGTGTGGAATTTGGGTTGAGCATGAGCCATCTGCCCCTTCTTTGTAAGATGGTTACTGTACAAGCTTCCGAGGTTTAGCATGAGAAAAGATGCCTTCTGTTTTCCAACTTTTCCAGACAAAATCCAGCCGTTGAGTCTGGCTGGATATAAGCTCAGCAGAGCAGCCTTGGGGAACTGAAACTGCTCATCTCTCCTGGGCAGGAGGATTTCTGCAAAGCCAAGAGCTCGGGAGACTGTGAGACAGAAGGAGGTCTCGAAGGAGGTGACCCTGAGTCATCCCTTGGTCATCCCAAGGTCATCCCTTCCGTGGCCTGTGGGCACATGGAAGTTTGATGGGTGTCAAACCCTGTATTGATCCCTTGGCCTGAATGCAGAGAGAGGTTTGGAGCTATAGCAACAAGTGCTTCAGCCCCTGCAGCTCAACACGCTGCTGTCCCACAAGTTTTTGTCCTGAGAATTGCCAAGAGAATCTTCGAAGGAAAAGACTCAGCTCTCACCAATCCTCCCAGCCCATTCCCAAAGCTGACTCCTCCCAATGTCTACTCCACATTTTAGGACGGTGCTGAGATAAAAGGTGCCTCCTTCACGGCTGTTCTAATGAGCAAATAAACTCCAAGACCCAACTCCAGGAGGATTAGCGAAGGAGCAAGGCTTTTCTAGCTCCTTCAGTGCGTAGTTCAGGAAGTTGGGATGGGTCAAGTGATTCCCTGAATGAGTCAGAAGTACTTTGAACATCCACGAGAGGGACGAGGTTGTCTGTGCATGGTGCTACTGAGTCACCGGGCAATTTCCTGTCCCTCCCAGTGCAGAGCACTCCAGGTGGGAGCTTCAGCATCGCTGCTTAAAACAAGGCTGATTGGGCTTGTTCTCTCATGGAAAATGCATGAGAAAAACCGCATTTCCATGCTGGCTTTTTTGGATCAAAAGTAATTTTTACTCTAAACAAGGCTTTTTTGGCCTTTCTTCAGTGGTGATATGTGCCTCTAGAATCCTCCCCACTTATCAGTCCCCCAGCAAGCCGCTCGGTTGGATTGCTAATCTGCCTTATTATGTTTTTAAATGCACTTTAATATTTTAGTTTTAGTGGCTCCCTTTATTTTTGAGGCCAAATTCCAGCTTCTGAAGTGCCTACCTCTGTCTTACTTCAATGGCAGCCTTTCCTCTTTATCCCAAGGCATAACATGGTCCTTACAGCATTTGAAATTAGATAAACTGATTAGAGCATCTCTCAGCCGCCGCCGCCGCCGCTCTGCACCTCAAAGGACAACTCGGAGAAGAGGCTGGAAGTTGGAGCTGGGGGTATTCACACACTCAGAATGTGATTTTTTAGGGCTTTGCTCTTGTTGTAGCTCTCTACAAGTGACCTGGAAGTAGATGTCTGCTGATAGGAGATGAGCTGGAAGCGGCGGTGGTGACAGGAGGTCAGTGATGGCCACGTGAGGATGTTCATGATCCGTGTCTATGGTAGATGATCCTATCTGTGCTTTTGCCCTGTATTTTTTACTAAGAGTGCTGAAATACTGAGCAAATCGTTAAAAGTTGCTGCACTTGGTACTCTGGGCTGAGAGAGCTTCTGGCTCAGCCACGGAGATGCTCCCAGGGCTGGAGCCCCTCTGCTCTGGAGCCAGGCTGGGAGAGCTGGGGGTGCTCACCTGGAGGAGAGAAGGCTCCAGGGAGAGCTCAGAGCCCCTGGCAGTGCCTAAAGGGCTCCAGGAGAGCTGGAGAGGGACTGGGGACAAGGGATGGAGGGACAGGACACAGGGAATGACTTCCCACTGCCAGAGGGCAGAGTTAGATGGGATATTGGGAAGGAATTCTTCCCTGTGAGGGTGCCCAGAGCAGCTGTGGCTGCGCCTGGATCCCTGGCAGTGTCCAAGGCCAGGCGGGACAGGGCTTGGAGCAACCTGGTCTAGTGAAAGATATCCCTGCCCATGGCAGGGGGGGGAATGAGATGGGCTTTAAATTTCCTTCCAGCTCAAACCATTCCATGATTCCTGCCTGATTCCGCTCAGTGCTGTCAGCTCTGGGAGCCAGCAGCCCCCTGCTCTCCTCCGCATGTCTCCGAGGTGCTCAGCCCCCGCTGCAGTGGGGCGCAGCCCTCGCTGTCTGGCAGGCAGCAATGTGTGTCTGGAGCGCTGTCTGCAGCCTCGTTAGGCGGCTGCTCCGCTTGCGATCGCTCCTCGGAGAGCCCTCCCTCGATTTCACAGGAGTTGAGCATTTTGTTAGGGATTTCTCGGCGTTGCTCTGAGGGCTTTTTTAGTTCCTTTCACCTCGGTGTTTTCCTGGGGAAATTGTGTGTGCTGTAGGGAGGTGTGGTACAGAGGACAGATGTTGCAGATGCGGCTTTGAGCTGCTGCTGATGTACCTGGAGGTGCAGGACCCACCTGGGGCGTGGCAGAGGAGCAGTCACAAGTTCTGGCAATGATGTGTTTTGCCCTTAGAAATATTTTCCCTCCTCTAAATGCTTTCTTGGGGGGGTGAAACTTTAATGTCTACACTTCAGGCAAAAAAACTGGGCTCCCCCAAAAAAGGAGGATGTGTTTCCCAGGTCTGGATGGGTTCAGGAGCCACCAATCCCACTCAGCTTGGGTGAAGGGACCTTGAGTGGGAGGCAAGTTGTGCCTGGGTCTGACCTGAGAGCAAAGGGTGTGATCTAAGCTTGGAGACAGCATTTATCCATCATGATAACCTTTCAGCCTTCAAATCTTTGCAGAAGCGTAAAGGTCCATCTGCCCTCTGAGGTGCAGCTGTGAAATGAGGGCGATATATGGAAATATATTGGATAGCTCTGTTTAATCCAGGCCAGCTGCCACCTGGCTCTTAATGATCAGCCCTTGCTGTCCCTCCAGGTAGGAGTGATATTTGTCTGAATTGGTTTAGCTTCTAACGATGGCCAGAAAACCTGTTCTGATTGAGTTGCCTCGGGAAATGTTCAGTGCTTCTGTCAGTCACTGTCTGAGGCTTAGCTGTCATTTTGGGCTGAGCTTTTTCAATCCTCCCCTTGTCAGAACCCTTGAGTGGCGTGAGAGAGGGCCTGGGATGGATGGAATGATTCTCTAGTAAAAGTAAATGTTCCTACACAAGCGGTGGTAGCCGCGTGTCCAAATACCACATAAAGTGGGACAAGAGCTGGGGGAGAGCAGAGAGGGGAGGCGATGATGGCTCTATCCAGTGAAGCGGGTTGTCCCTGGAAATGGAACATGAATAAGTAATCTGGATAAATAATGGAGCTGTCTGAACTGTAACAATAAAGAATAAAAGTGCTGAGTGTGTCTGGCTGTGATTTGTGGGGTCATGCTGTCTGGGACGGGGGAGCCCTTGCTCCCACTGGTGAGCAGGAGCTCGCAGTCGGATCTTCTGGATGGACTTGTGGGAGGAAACAGGCAGTGGTCCACATTTTTTGCTGCCGCAACAGTTTTTTGGACCCTGACACAGTTTCCTGTGTCGTAGCCTGGTGCTGAATGACCTCCGTGGGATTAGGGTTGGGTGGGATCCCAGCTGATTTCCACCTGCTTCACGGACAACTGAGCTGCCCTCTGGTGACGGAGCCCTTCTGCAAGGGTTTCACGAGCCTCAAAGTTATTCCAAGTTCCCAAACAAAATCTCTGTTGAAAATCAGCATTTTCTTCCTCTGTCTCTTTGAAGGCACGCGGCAAATAATTATCCTCCTGCTTTGTATGATATTTACGTAAGGGAAGAGAGTCGTCAATTCTTACACAATCTTCTCTTTTAGTGACAAAGCAAAGCCCGGCGTCTTTCATCTTTCTCTGGAGTTGTCTGCATGTCTTGCCCATTTCATTGTTATTCCATGGATTCACCCCGGCTCGTCCCGGCTGGGACGTGCAATCAATTGCTCCGCATCGATTAGAGATGTGTGTCTTGCACTGTGGCAAACGCACTTTAGATTGATCTGGGAAGAAAGGGAACCTCCAGCTGCGGGCTCAGGGCAGCCAGATGTGCTGGGAAAGAAGAAAAAGTGTCAGCACGGGTCAGCGGGGAGGTGATTACGTGTTAAGTTGCAGTGAGTTGACCTTCACCTTTCTGAGAGCTTGGTGTCCAGGTCAGGATGGAGCCCTGCAGCTCAGCCCTTGCATTAAACCAAGTGGAGCAAAACGATTCTCCTTTGTCCTTTTTACAACACTCATGCTAGGATTTGCCATCTTCTGTAGCCTGGTTGAATCCTCCATAATTTGTTGGCTGCTCTAACATTTCAGTTCCCTAGGTTTTCCCTCTCCTTTTTATCCATGTGTTCGATGTTTTCTCTCTATCGCATCACGTTGGTCCATCTTGAATTTTCTATTGCTCATTTCCAGAGGAGATTTGAGATTCTGGTCCTGCCCTCAGAACCCTTCGAGCCCTTCTTCTCCTGGCTGTGCATCATCTCCAAATTTTATTCAGCGTGCTCCCGGCTCCGTAACGCGAGCAGTTAAATGTAAATGTTGGAGGGAGCGGGGCTCGGACAGACCCCGGAGGAATCCCGCTGTAGGTTGCCCTCCTGGCATGGTTGTAAATAATAGATAAGCACTCTTTGAGAGCGCTTTGTCAACAGGCTGTTATCCCTCCTCCCCTCTGCCCCCAGCCTCAGTGATTACATCCACTCCGTGCCTCCTCGACTTTCCTCGCAGGTGCCGCGTGGGACTGGCATCAGGAGCCTTATTAAAGTCAAGGTATATCATGTCTACAGCTTTCCTCTTATCCACCAAGTCTAGTTATCCTGTCAAGGCGGAAATTAGGTTGGTTTGACATGATCTGTTCTTGACAAACTCGTGTTGGTGGTGGATGTGGGTTTTTTTCTCACTTTATTAAATTCCCGGGCCTTACAAGCTATGATAGTTTCATCGTTTGTTTTAGTATCTTCCCCGTGATTGAAGCTGAGCTGATTGCCTACAGCTTCTGGGCTTTTTTACTTAAAGATATGAAGATTTCTTGCCCTTGCTGCTGGCCTCCACGAGCTCTCAAAGAGCAGCGCTGGTGGCTCAGTGACGTTTCTGCTCGATTTTTCATCAGCCTCCAGAGACCTTCCTCAATCTCTGCCAGTTTAATTTTTTTTTAACCCCTCTTCTCTCCCTGCTGTAGCCTGAAAGCCATCTCTCTGTTAACATGAATTTTGGAGCTGTCTGCTCACCATACACCTGCCTTTATACAGATACAATCAAACAGCACCGAGGATCTCTGCCATGTGCTTTCCTTGACTGCTTGGTGACAGACCCAACATTCCTTTTCCTTTGAGCAAATCCAAGAGCCTTTTTATTCTCCTCTCGTGTCTCTTGCTAATTGAAACTTGTTTTGCATGTTAGTGCTGCTGACTTTATCCCTCTATGCCATTGTGGTTCTGTTATACCCATCCCTAATTATTAGCCCTTGTTTCCATATTTTTTTCATGATTCCCTTTTTATTCCCAGGTCATTGAATGGCTCAGAATTCAGCCACAGCAGCCTCTTCCTAGGCTTCCTACCTTCCCTTTGCACGGGGATAACCTGCTATTGTGTGTGTAATAAAGTCTCTTTCAGTAACTGCCAGCTCTCCCCTTCTTTGTGATTATTTTCCCAGGAGGACCCATCTACCAGCTTCCTGAATTTTTTGAAATCTGCCTTTTGAAGCCCGTTATCCATATTCCACGGCTTTCCATCGGGCTGAGAACTCGATCGTTTCATCCCCGCTCTCGCCCAAATTGCTTTCCTCCTTAAGGGCTGCAGTCCACGTTTCCCAGGCTGCAAACCTCAGGCTTTTCCCTGCGCCTTCCCAACGCTTCCCTCAGACAGGGCCTTGATGTTCTGTGTCCTGCCAGGCTGTGTTTGTGCTCCGTCTGTCCTTCTGTCTCTGTGCCTTGGTTGGGTTAGGGCTTCCCAGGGATGGAGCCCCATTCTCTCGGCTTCCAACCTCTCTGTGCTCTCCCTGCCTCGTGCTTGCACATTTTGGGGGGGGGGGGGGGGGGGGCGGTTATCTCCTGGTTTTGTCCTGCTCCAGATGAGGATATTGGGCAGTTTGCTGCCATCCTGGTCACCTCACCGCATGTCCAAACCACATCCACAATGTGTCCAGGGAAGGACTGGCTTCCTTTTCCAAACCTCCTGTTTCTGTGCACCAGGAACACTAGGTTTTGGTGGCTGTGACAGACCCCACGGGCAGAGACAGGACCTGGACACACTGCTTGTCACTGAACCAGTGACTGCCAGAGCTGAGAAGGCAAAAATACCTTACAATTGACTCTGAACTTTAAGGCAGCAGATTTGGGTGAAGCCAATCCCGTCCTCCCTAACAAAGATGTGTAGGGCCGCTTGTCCAAGACCTTTAAATGTCAATAAGGAAATCTGCACAGCCCACAAATCATGGTGGGGAGCTGACAGGGACTGCAGTGCTGGGTGAGGTCTCTGGCTCCAGGGCTCCAGGTCTGCCTCAGAGCAGAGACCAGACCTGGGGAGGAGCTGTGGTCACGAGCCGAGGGGTCTCAGCAGGGACTGCTGGTGGGCGCTGGAGCAGATCCATCAGCTTCGGTGAAGCAGAGGAGGTTTAGATGGGATATTGGGAAGGAATTCCTGCCTGTGAGGGCGGGGATGCCCTGGCACAGGTGCCCAGAGCAGCTGTGGCTGCCCCTGGATCCCTGGCAGTGTCCAAGGCCAGGCTGGACAGGGCTTGGATCACCCTGGGACAATGGGAGCTGTCCCTGCCCATGGCAGGCAGGGGTGGAACGAGATGAGCTGTAAGGTCTCTCCCAACCCAAACCAGTCTGTGATTTGATGATTGAGTGGTTTCTGTGGAGTTAGCATTGGGAGTCTCCTTTCCCATGGGATTTGTGGGAACTTTCTTAAAGCAGCAAGGCCCAGCTCTGGCAGCTCAGGCATGGTTCCTGCAGGGCTTGGATGCAAATGTGGAGATGTTGCAGAGTGGCCTGGATGGCCTCAAGAGACTCTCAGTGAAGTCTGAGACTGCAACAAGAGACCCAGTCTGAAATAACTCAGGAAAACAATCCTATTCCCTCCGAGTCTGGTGAGAATAAGGGATTTCCCCCTCCAGCTGTGCCTGAGAAACCACAACTCTGTGCTGCTTTGCTTGTGCTGGCACCAACCAGGGTGGAGTGAAACCCTGGCTGGCTCATGTGTTGGATTGGTGTTAAACACAGGGATTTGGGGGCTGAACCTCCCCCCACTGCTCCCTGGAGCACGGCAGGCTCATGCCTGGACAGCCACCCACAGAGGATGCAATTTGGCGGAGCTGGAGCTGGTGGCAGCAGGGCTGTGGGTGCCACAGCGATGTCCCCACATGCCAGCACTCTGGCAGGGAGCACACGGGCTCGCTGACAGACACCTTCCCCACCAGGCTGCGTGTCCCCAGGGATGTGTCACAGCGCCCAGCTGTGAGAGCTGATGTGCTGCGGCAGGCTTTGAGCTGTGCTGGGTAGAAAATACATCACCCAGCAGCTCAGGCAGAGGTGCTGTGGGGTGGGCTGGCCATGCCTGGGTCCCTCTGAGCCCCCCAGGACCTCTCCCCTCTGTAAGAGAGCTGCAGTGCCTCTCAGTAGCCCAGCAGGACATTAAATTTAATGGATGTCCAGACATTATCATATCTGGGAAACACTCATTAATCTCTGTCTCCCTCGCTGGGTTTTATTGTCTTCCCTTCCTGCGAGCCCTGCTCTGCCATGATCCTTTCTCTCAGTTCATGTCATCTTTCCACCCAAATTTTGCCTCCCACTCCTTTCGGCTCCTGCTGCACCTCTGCACCCAGGGAAGCCCTTTGCACAGTCAGTGCCCCAGAGCCCATGGACTGCAAACTGAGGGGCAGGGGTGGAGCTTTTGAAATCCGTCTGGATTGTGTCAGTGGTTATTTTTATTGCTCTGTAGGGCTGTGGGAGCAGAGGGGTAGGTGGTTGATGGGCAGGGGATGGGCTGGTCTAGCACCTCAGCCTGATCCCTGCTGGATTTGGCAAGGGAATGCTCCTCCACACCACCAGATGTGCTTCACCAACAACACCTTGTCCCCAGGCTACATCACAGGGTGTATCTGCTGTTTTCTGCCTGGAATAAGCCTGTATTTCTTGCTATCCTGTCACAAAATGGTTTGGGTTGGAAGGAACCTCAAAGCTCATCCAGTTCCACCCCTGCCATGGGCAGGGACACCTTCCACTATCCCAGGTGGCTCTGAGTGCCATCCAGCCTGGTCTTGGACACTTCCACCCATCTCAGTGGCTGTTTGCAATGGCTTATTTCAGGTATTTTTGTATTTATTTTGGTAATTCATGCAACACACACAGGGTTGCAGTGGTGTGTAAGGAAAGGCTATGGCTAACTGAGGAGTAACTTTGCATGAAAGGTCCTAAAGATCCGAGCTCCATCCATGGAGTCACACTGGTGGAGCAGTGGGGACAAGTAGCTCCAAGCCCCATCCAAGCCAACCTTGTCTTTTTCCAAGGATGAAGCATCCACCACCTCTCTGGGAAACCTGTGCCAGTGTTTTACCACCCTCCCCATAAAACACTTCTTCCTAATATCTGTACAGTGAATTTTCCCTGCTCCAGGGCAGCCTGGTGAAGGAGGGAAGGTTACCCTTGCACAGGGGTTTGCAGCATCCCTTCCCTGGAAGTTTCCCGACTGCTAAACACGACAATTTCTTGAAGTTGAGCGAAATAGGCTTCTTAACTTAATGAGTAAACTAATTTGCCACTGTTTCCCTCCGCAGTGCGGGCCCTCTCTGCCGGCACCGCGCATCCTGACACGCCGCTTACGGCACGGTTGGGAATAGTTCGACCCCATCAGCGGGGCTGTAATTTGGCACCAAAGCTCTCTCCACACAAAGATTTTTTTGTTTAATAAAGCATAAGACTGAACAGTTTGCTCTCGCTCGTAGGTTTTGAAATACGCATTTAATTTCGGCTTAATGAGGAAATTATCGTGTATAAAATTAAATGCTTTGTCATGGCTCTCCAGGACAGAGCTGCTGGAGGATGAGAGCTGTTGGGACAAGTGATGCTGGGAGATCTTGGGGATGGAGGATGATGAGGGCCAGACCAGAAATGATGAGGATGGACCTGCAAGGGAGGAAGGAAAGATCACTGAATCATGGACTAGTTTAGGTTGGAAAAGACCTTTACGATCACTGAGCCCAGCCACTGCCCCAGCACTGCCAAGCCCACAACCAAACTGTGTCCTCAAGTGCCTCATCCACACATCTCTTAAATCCCTGCTCCAAGGATGGTGACTCCCGCTTCCCTGGGCAGCCTGTTCCAGGGCTCAACAGCCCTTCCCATAAATACATTTTTCCTTATATCAAGCCCAAATCTCCTCTGAGGCAACCTAAGGCCACTTCCTCTTGTCCTTGTGATAAAACCCTAGGATGGAAATGGCTGCAGCAAAGGAAAGGACTATACAGAGGAATGACTTGAATTTTCCAAGTTTTTTATTTATAGGGAAGTTTTCTTGCATGAGCCTCACCAACATCTGTGGAGCTATTTCATGGCACTGGTCTCCCTAAGCTGCACAATGTGGGGATGGCAGAGGAGGAGGTCTGGACAGAGCAGAGATGCTCTGATGGTTTTGTTGGAGGTGTAGAGCTGGGATAGGGACCCCAGGCACTGGATGTTGTGGAAAATAAATGCCTGTTTTCAGGTATGCGTGAGAGGAATAACAGGCAAAGGATTTTATCTGCAGGTGAGCACAGCCAGGTGTGTTGTTCCCTTGTGCTTTCACTTGGAGCACATTGTACCTGTGGAAAGGCACAGAAGATCAGAGAATCCCAGACTGGTTTGGGCTGGGAGGGACCTCAGAGCCCATCTCATTCCACCCCCTGCCATGCACAGAGACACCTTCCCTTATCCCAGGTTGCTCCAAGCCCTGTGCAGCCTGACCCGGAGGACTTCCAGTGGCTACTTGCAATGGTTTATTTCAGATATTTAGGTATTTTGATAATTGAGCCAACACAGCAACGTGTGCAGGGCTGCAGTGCTCTGTAAGGAAAGGCTCTGCCTAGCTGAGGATGAAAGGTCCTAAAGATCCAAGCCTCATCCAGCCCCTCCAGTCACACTGGTGGAGCAGTGGGGGCGAGTTCAAAGCCACTGCACAAATAAACTCTAATAGCTTTCCTCTTGCATTTATGTTATTAGGGGGTTCGTTTGACTGGCATTATGATGATAAATGAAAAATGCTTTGCACCATTACGTTGGGCGCTAATGCGTAGTGGGAAGAATTTTCTACTCATTTAAAAAAAAAAAAAAGGAAAGAAGAAGAAGGCAGAGGGGAAAGTGATGGCAGCAGCACTGAGCTCTTTCCATGCAGAGCTTTCACAGATACCTCCTTGTCCCTCTGCTCCTGTGAGCTGGGGCTGTTGAATCCTTGTGATGTATAAATCCACATTTCCACAGCGCAGTGTTGCTCCCATCCGGTGGGGTTATCCTCCCTTTTGCACCACATCCCACATCCCTGCAGGGCTTAGGATGCCACCTCCAGCCCCAGGTATGAACCAAGGCCAGCAGCTGCAGGGTGAGGGGCACGCTGGGGCCCCAAAATCTCCTTCAAACTCCACAGCCACCCTTGGAAGCCAAAGGACGAGTTTGACAGAGCAAAGGCTTTGCTTCGTTTTCAAGCCGTGGAGCAAATTGAGTTCAGAGGGTCACTGTTACTCCCAGCTGCCGCGACAGAAATCCCTAATGCACCGTATGCCAGCTTTCTCCAAAGCTTCGGCTGCTTTTTTATGAGGCGCTGTCACTCTATTATCTGCCTCTGAGTTGGTCTTTAGCTCTTTAACCTCATGAGAAGGGAGGGAAAAGGAACCTTGAAAAGAGGGAAAAATAAAGAGAAAACAGGATGCTCCAAGAGCAGCTTTTCATCCTCAGCCACGGAGCTGTAATTGGGTGCTTGGTGAGAGCTTCTTTTGAAAGGGGCAGGTTTGAAATGTTCTGGCTGGGGGGAGAAGGGGCTCTCCATCTCCTTTTCGGGGGGGATGTGGACGCGGGGGGTCAGAGCTGACCAGAGACACCGGCATCAAACGGGCTCTGGCTTCCCTCGGTGCTGCTGTGCTGTCACCTGCTGTGCTCGTGCCCTGGTGTGGCCACAGAGCCGGTGAGGAAGGGATGAGGTGGGGACACTGGTGGCAGGTAAGGCTTGGAGGGGCTGAGCCCCAGCCTGCAGCGGAGGAGGAGAGCTCAGTGTGGGGCTGTGGCATGGGGTGGGTGCATCCCCCATGGGTGCCTGGGTGCTGGGATGGACCACCCGTGGGTGTCTGGGTGCTGGGATGGATCCCCCATGGGTGCTGGGATGGATCACCCGTGGCTGTCTGGGTGCTGGGATGGATCACCCGTGGGTGCCTGGGTGCTGGGATGGATCACCCATGGGTGCCTGGGTGCTGGGATGGATCCCCCGTGGGTGCCTGGGTGCTGGGATGGATCACCCATGGGTGCCTGGGTGCTGGGAGGGATCACCCATGGGTGCCTGGGTGCTGGGATGGATCACCCATGGGTGCCTGGGTGCTGGGATGGATCACCCATGGGTGCCTGGGTGCTGGGATGGATCACCCATGGGTGCCTGGGTGCTGGGATGGATCACCCATGGGTGCCTGGGTGCTGGGATGGATCACCCATGGGTGCCTGGGTGCTGGGATGGATCACCCATGGGTGCCTGGGTGCTGGGATGGATCACCCATGGGTGCCTGGGTGCTGGGATGGATCACCCATGGGTGCCTGGGTGCTGGGATGGATCACCCATGGGTGCCTGGGTGCTGGGATGGATCACCCATGGGTGCCTGGGTGCTGGGATGGATCACCCATGGGTGCCTGGGTGCTGGGATGGATCACCCATGGGTGCCTGGGTGCTGGGATGGATCACCCATGGGTGCCTGGGTGCTGGGATGGATCACCCATGGGTGCCTGGGTGCTGGGATGGATCACCCATGGGTGCCTGGGTGCTGGGATGGATCACCCATGGGTGCCTGGGTGCTGGGATGGATCCCCCGTGGGTGCCTGGGTGCTGGGATGGATCCCCCGTGGGTGCCTGGGTGCTGGGATGGATCACCCATGGGTGCCTGGGTGCTGGGATGGATCCCCCGTGGGTGCCTGGGTGCTGCCACTGGCATTGGGTTTTGGGTCCCCAGTGCAAACTGGCAGGGAGGAAAGGATGGAACCAAGGAGGTGGTGGTTCTGGAGCAGAGGGATGAGTTCCTTGGTTCTCCTCCCTGACAGTTTGGGGCCGTAGCAGGAGGGGTTGTGGGATCCTCACAGAGGGAAACTGAGGCAGAGGTAGATCAGGCACCAAACCCCATCCCTGCTTTGGCACTAGCGGCTAAATGGGAAGCAGAGGGGCAGCAGCGAGGGGGAGCGGATTCACTCAGCTCCCGGCTCCTTCCAGCAGCAATTTGCTGCTCCCGGCCGGCTGCTCGTGGCACGAGACAGGGCTTTGCTCCGCACTCTCTCCTGCATGCTAAACACGGCGGCTCCCTGCAGGATCCTGCAGCCTTCTGCACTGCTCTGCTGCAGAGGGGGTGGGGAGGCAGCTCTCGCCTTCCAGCACAGCAGCAGGAGGATGGCGGGAGGTGGAGAACTGCAGGACAGAGCCCTCCTTCCCTGGACACTTTCCTGCGGGGCTGTTTTCCCCCCAGACCGTCCCAGCTCAAGCACAGCCTGTGCCTAGCCCTCAGTGCTGCAGGTCCGGGTGCTGCTGTAGCATAACTCGCTCACCCCGCAGGGATGTGCAGCCCCAGCCCTGTGCTGCTGCCTGTCCCATGGGTTTTTCTGTCTTTATTTCTGCCCCCCCAGGGGATGAAACCATCCTGGAGTGGGGTTTGTGGATGCCGGTTCCTTGTTTGACCTCTGGAAGCTATTGCTGGTGATATGGCATCAGGGGGTGTCCTATCCTGACCAGGGTGCTGAGGCCACCCGTGGCACCTAATGGGTGCACGGCATGTCCCCTGCATGTCCGAGTGACAGTCACTCCTGAATCCATGCTGAGACTCTGTAGGAGAAGTTTTGGAGGAAACAGAGTAGCTCCTACATTTTTTAGGGAACACATTTTTGTTCCTTCAGTTAAGTGAGGTCTTCTGTTCTTCCTGTTGGGAATCCATTTGTTTTCCATTCGGTCGTACTTGGGAGTGCAGTCCCTTTTTCTTTCCCCGTGTTCATGTTGCTTTATCCAAAATACGAAAGCAGACTCTTGGAGTGGTCTTCATTGCTCCAACTCCTCCTCCAAACCAACCTGGAGATGGTTTTCAGCAGCACTGGGAGCTGAGGGCCAGGGATGGCTCAGACCACGTGCGGTGCCAGGCTGAGCTTTGGGGCTGTGGTGTGTCTGCTCTGCAGGGAAGTGCATGGGAAATGCTGGAAGGATGCGTGGATGGAGACGAGAAGTCCTGAAGGGTTTTATCTTGTGGGAATCCTTCAGGAGAACAAGCTGGGGAGGTGTGGAGAGAGCTAGGAAGGAGGGGAGTGATAGTTTGGTGTTTGGGAGGGGGGTCCGGCTCTCGGCTGCTTTATTGGGTGGAAGGAGATGGACAGCTGCATGAGGAGTAGCAGGAGCAAGGTTTTGGGAGAGGCCAGCAAGGACCATTGAGTGTGGGACATGCCGGTGTCCCTCTGGGCTGGATTTCCACATTCCTAAATAAACTTCCAAGGCTGCAGCCTTTGCTTGGGTTCGCTGGCAAAGGAGGTTGCAGGGCAAGAACACATGAAGTGGCTTATGGTTTTCAGAAACACGTCCCTGTTATTTCCCAAGTGCTCCATATTTTTGAGCAAGGACCAGAAAACATCCAATTGTGCTTTTTTCCTCTTTTCTAATAATTCCTCCTTTTCAGAGCTAAATAATAGAGAGGGAGAGGACACCAAAAATAAAAATGGAATAGTTTTTAAAAGAAGTTTTTATCTGTTCCCAACAAAGAAACCACTAAGGAAACATGTCTGGGTTTTTTTGAGAAGAGGCATTTTGAATGGGGTGAGGGTAGAGAAAGAAAGAGAGATCACATTAAAAACTTCCACCAGCTCCAGTAATGAGATTAAGGGAGCTGCCAGATGAAACCATCTGCCTAATCTTCTACCCAGAGTCGCTCTGTTCCCAACTCCCATCCAAGGATGGGACTGAAGCCACCTTTTGCCATGGACTGGCCTGAGAGGAGATGTACAGGTGTCTGCCAGGGAAGGACTGCTCGCTCCAGACACGGAGCTCCTCGCTGAACATCCGAGGAGAAGGGGGAATGGAAAGGGAAAAAAAAAAAAAGGGGGGGGGAAAGGAAAAAAGAAAGACACTCATAAAAAAGACAGTTTGACATTTTCTTGACTGTTTTGAAATTTTCCTAGCACAACAAGCTGTTTATCCGCCACTCCAGCTCTTATTGAATTAAAGTGTGGAGGGGGTGTTAGGAAGAAATCAATTCGTGCTCCATATGCTGCTCTGCCGAGGAACGTGGCTCTCTGCACACTATGGAATATGTAGGGAAGGGTGGGGGAAGGAGAGATAAATCCATCAGCTAACAAGATAAGTGCCTTGTTCCTCCATCTGTTACTGCTGTGTCCTTATCTGGGATTGCAGCATGGCAGCAGTGATACATCTTGTGTCAGGTATTATATTCCAAATTCATATGAATGAATTTCCATGCTCGCACCGATCCGCGATCCAGCCGCCAGCCCCGCTGTGGGCGCAGCGTTTGCCACGGAGCCGCCGGGGCTGGCCCGGCTCCTCTTTCACCCTCGTGATTTGTGACTCGAGAGGGATCATGTAGGGACAACCCCAGCTCGGCGAGGGGCTGGTAGAGCCGGGAGGGGGACCTGGATAATGGCCAACCTCGGAATGCTGGCAGGGCGGACATGTGCTTTACAGGCAGGAAAATCAGCTCGGGAATAAAGGTGGCAGGAGGGACGTTGACTTCTCAGGTCTTTGCTTTTCTGCTGAGTCTCTTTAGGTGGAGCAGTGAATGGGCTTAAACTGAAGGAGGATAGGTCTGGATGGGATATTGGGAGGAAATTCCTCCCTGTGAGGATGGGGAGGCCCTGGCACAGGTTTCCCAGAGAAGCTGTGGCTGTCCCATCCCTGGAAGTGTCCGAGGCCAGGTTGGATGAGTCTTGGAGCAACTTAGGATAGTGGGAGGTGTCCCAGGCCATGGCAGGAGAGTGGAATGAGATGCAGTTTCAGGTCCCTCTCAACCCAAACCACTCTGGGGTTCTCTGTGCTGCAGCATCCTTGGGGTGTGGAGGCTGCACTGCTGCCCTCGTGTCTGGTGGATAGCTGGAGAAAGGCAATGCCGAGGTGCTCTTCACATCATCCTTAAATAAGGCTTTTTTAGAGTCATCAACCTCTGCTACTGTTGGAGGAGCCAGATTCCTGCCTTGGACCTGCCAGACAAGTTTTTGGGAGCAGAAGTTGGATGGGATGGATCTGCTCCCCGCTGTGTGACTGTGGGGAGCTCATTTAGCTGAACATGAAACCCCTGATGGGCTGATCTGGCCAGCTGCAAACCAGCTCCAAAGGCATCTGGCTGTGGAATGCAGGTTTCTACACGGTGCTTGTGTTTAAAATCTGTTTATCTCTGCACTGGGCTCAAGCCCTGTGCTGGATTCAGTGGCTCAGAGTGGGATGAGCCAGGCTTTTCAGAGCTGGGAGCTGCTCTTGTGGCTAATCTTGGTGCACTCGTAAGTGAAGGCACAAACAAAAGCTGCTGAGGAATTTTTGGGTGGTCTTCAGCCCTCTGGTGTCTGTATAACCAACCACTACCTGGAATGTTGGTCATTGCAACCATCCAGTGAGCTCAGTGTCCTCAGAGCTGTCAGCAGCCTCGAGGTATAAATCCAAGCCTGGGCGGGATGAAACCAGGCTGGTAAAACCCACGGCATCATCCTGGAGACAGGAAGAGCATCACCATTTGTTCCTTCGTGTTTTGGAACGCTTGAGTTCTGCCGTGCCAGCTTTTCCTGGAGAGGACACTGTGGAGATACACAAAGTTTAAACAGGGAATGGGAATGCATCTAAGTCATCTCTAACTGGCCATACTCCACTGAGTCTCTCCTGACCTGCGAGCCCTTGGGCTGCCCTCAAGGACCTGCTGCCACCGAGGAGATGAATTAAGTCTGCACTGCTCATAGAGGGTTTTCTCTCTGTCTCTCAGCTCTGGAAATGGGATTTTCCTGGCTGGAAAAAAAAGAAAGTCACAAAAGTTTTTTGCACAACTGGGCTCTGGGAGGCTGGAGTGAGATTGGTGAAGGTCAGAGCCAAATCCCAGCCTTAGGCAGCAGGAGGGCTTGGAGCTGGGTGATTTATTTTGGGGCCAGTTTTCAGTCTGGATTTGTATTTGCCTGCAGAAGGCACAGTCTGTGGCACAGTGCCCAAGCCAAGAATTTAGAAACCTGTTTTTAGACGTAAAATCTAATTTGGAATTAAAGCACAGGAATTGCTAATACACTCGTGGAAATAATCTGTGACTGGATCCTATTTTCTGCTTCTCATGTGTGTTAGACTCCTTTGAGTAACATCCATGGAGAGGAATCACTCAGGGTGATGGGAGAGACTCAGGAAATGCCTGAACCTTTGGAAAGGGAGGAAGTGAGATGCTGCCATTAAGCACCTGTCTCTTGCCTGGAACTGGGATTTGGGAAGAATTCAGCCCCTCTGAAGAAATGGTTCAAATGGGCTTGGTGGGGTGATGAGATTGTCTTTCTTCTGCGGAGGATATCAGTCCAGGTGGCCCTGGGGCGCAGAGGGATGTGAGAAATGGAGCAGCAATAAAAGCAGGAGTTGTGCCTTTTTTCAGGTGGTCTTTTCCTCCCCTTTTGTGCCTCTGAAAAAAAGGAATGAAAGCGAGAACGCTTATCTTTGCTGGCGTGAGCATCGGGGGAAAGAGCACATTTCACTTGCAGAGCGGTAAAAAGTTTCAGGAAAGAGTCAGGAACAGGACCCTGAGCTCAGCCTGCCCTGGGTTCCCTCAGAGCATGGGAGGTGCGGTTTGATCTTGAAATATCCTTTCTGAACCCGTCTGGAGCTGAAAAGGCAGAGAGGTGCCTGAGGGAGAAGCGGGAGCATCGTCTCTGCCCTGCCTGTGGGAATCGGTGCTGGGACAAAACCCAGCTCAAAGCCAAGACTGAGCAAACCAGGTGTACCGAAGCCAGAGAGGATCTTTTTTCTCATTCCCACCTTCTTGTTCTTGAATAAAGATGCTATTTTTATTTTCCCTTCTGTTTAGCCCCGATGGGCTTAACCCATCTCTGCAGAGGCACCGAAATCCCAGCTCTAATTTCAATTAAGAGAGCTCCTTTTGATTGCAGCCCAGACTGGGGTTTGGGATCTATTCCTAATCCCTATATTAGCACTGATTCATCTCTTCCATGAGTATTATCATCAGCGGCCCTTAGGGAAGGGAGGGGAGGGATCTTTCGGGAGGATAAATACCATTTGTTTGTGTTTGTATTAGCTTCCACGCCGCATCCTGATTACATCCCGCATTTTGACACAACAATTATTATTAATTTCCCGGCGTCTGCGTTTGGATTCTCGCCGACACAAAGGGAAGATGACGGATAATGTCAGGCTCGGTAATTGGGTGGGGGAGGGATGGAGAAGGATGCGGGGGGGTTGCAGTTGGGATATTATTAGATTGCAATTCTCAGTGTGGAGCGGGAAAGGTATTTCTCAGCAGATGTCGGCACTGGCTATTTATCCGCACGTTAGCGCCGGCGGAGCGATTGTCTGGGACACGCTCAGCTCCCTCACCCCTGCCCCTCTCTGCCCTCTGCCGCATGGAAATCCCATCAGCTCTTTATTGTGGGAATTGGCTTTTCCAGAGAGCCCCGCTGCTGCTTTCTGCTCCGGCGCTGCCGTCTTTGCAATTAACTTTGCTGGGTTGAGCCCGGCTGGGAAGCAGCGAGCGCAGGGCTGCGGGAGGGCTCTGCTCGGGGGGACAGGAGTTTGGGAAAGCCCCAAAACTCTGGATCCCTCTGGTGAGGGGGTGCAAGGAGCTGTGCCCATTGCAGAAACTCCTGTGAGCTGCCCGATGTCGCTGCAGGCAGAGCCGAAGTGGGAAGCTGCTGGTCCTGCCTTGTTTCGAAGATGTTGTCCATCAACATCCAACATCCTTGACATCCAAAGTGTTGGCTGCTTGGCTGGGGTAAAGGTGGCAGATTCTGAGCAGAAAGGTGATGGAGAGACATTGCTGGTGAAGATATCAGAGCAGGGCATGTGCCCTGGTGTCCCTCTGTCCTTGCTGCTGGGGATTTTTGATAACTGCCTGCTTTTTTCCTTCATCCAGCCTTATAGGAGAATTGCAGTGGGGCTGGTGTGCTGAGCACAGCCCAGGTGATGCAAAATCCAGAAGAATACTCAGAAAATCCCTTGTTCAACAGCAGGCATGGAGAAACAACCTTCTTCTCCGAGATCTTGCATCCTTCACCTGATCACTGACTTGCATTGGGTCATTCCTTATTGGCACAGGTGCCCAGAAAAGCTGTGGCTCTGGAAGTGTCCACGGCCAGGGTGGATTTGGGCTTGGAGCAGCCTGGGATGGTGGAAGGTGTCCCTACCCATGGCAGGGAGTTGGAATAAGATGAGCTTTAAGGTCCCTTCCAATCCAAACCATCCTGGGCTTTGGAAACCTGGTGGTATCCTGAACAGTGCCTCGTGCCCTTCCCGTGTCTGGCTCTTGTCTCGTCCCTCCCGCAGTGCTGGTGCTTGTGAAACGCCGCATGGTTCATCCCCTGCTCTCGCCATGCGGAAGGAGGTTTGAGTTCAAGCTGGGAAAATAATAAATAAACCAAAGGATCTAACTGTGATTCAGTGAGCATCGATTTCTGAGGCTGCTCCTGAAACACGGAGAGATGCTTGAGATGGAGGGGAGGCTACAGGAGAGGAGGAACAGATGGCTCTTTGAACCTTTGGGAAACCTCCCTCCTCTTCTTTATAATTCTGTGTGGGGCAGGTGATGCGCTGGAATATCTTTTCCTGCCCAGCACAGGTAGTGAAGATGGTGATGGAATAGTGTGGGGATGGTGGGGAGGAGGAGACCTGCAGTCCTGGGGGGTCTCAGCAAGGAGATCCCCAGGCTCTGTTTGGAGCTCGGCAGGGGTTTGGGAGATGAACAGAAGTGCTGCTGGTGCCTGAGCCTGGCTGGGGTTGGAATGAACCTTTACTGCCATGCTTAGGGTGGCAGGACAAGGCCAAACTGTGTCTCTGCCTGGGAGAGGACCAAGTGCATTGACCTTGTAACTTGTGAAATCATTCGCAAGAGGGTGATGGGTTTTGTTCTTTAACATCCGAGCTTTGCCTGTGCCTGGCATCCTCAGTGAGTGCTGGGTCCCACCCCCTGTGCCACCGCCTTGGCTGGACGGTGCTGTGAGCATCCTGTGGTGCTGGGGCAGCAGGAATGCTCTGTTCCTTGGATTTGTGGCTGTTTTGCGAACCATGCCCCACTCTGACATAGCCAAATCCCTCTGCCCGTGCTCCCTCCCACTGCTCAGGGTCCTGTCCATCCCAAGCCCTCTCCCTTTAGTGTCCCTGGCTCTGCTTCACCTCTCCTGTGGAGGATTTCCCTGCAGGGCAGGAGTCAGGATCGTGGGTACATCCAAATCATCTCGTGCGTGAGCTGGGCCTTCCCACTTACCCTGCAAAGTGTTTAACCCAGGAGACAGCGCTCCCAGGGCTGGCAGCTGTCACACGAAGGGACATCTGCTCCATCCCAGTGATGTCCCCTCAGCTGGATGCCAACAGCCTCATTGCTCGGATGGTGCACTTGACCCCTGGAAGGGCTACACACACACCAGCCCTGGAAGTGATCCAGGCAAGGCTGGACAGGGCTTGGAGCAACCTTGTCTAGGGGAAGGTATCCCTGCCCATGGCAGAGGGAGGAAAAAAGAGATTTTTAAAGTCCCTTCCAAGACTGACACATAGGGCTCCTGGTCTTGGTGGGGCAGAGCTGGGATTGCAGCAAGAGATCCTTTCCCTGGCTCTGAGTCCTGCCCACGGATAGAAGCAGAAGGTGCTTTTGAAAGCTTTTTTCTGAAGTAGGGCTGCTTTCCCTGCTGCCCAGCAGCTGCCCTGGCCAGCACACAAAGCCGGGCTGGCCGGAGCAGCGGCTTTGTCTCCACCAACCATGCAGGAGGGGCTTTGGGATGAGCCAAGAAGCTGGGCTGGGCTCGCAAGGCAGTGCAAACCTGCGCTGGGGATGGGATCCTGGTCTGGAAAGAGAATTAAGGGATTTTGTTTGGGTTTTGCCCCTTCTGACAGCTTGCTGAGGGGGCAGTTGTGGGGCTGGAGGCACCTCCTGGGTGTGGGTGTGTTTGCCTATGGGTTGGAATGGGCTTGGCTTGGTGAAAGGAATGGATTTGATGCTTTGCTGTGAAATTGGACCGAATCACAATCTCCAGATTCAGCAGTCGAAATTAAAGAGCATGCACTGAAATTAAAGAACATGCATTCATTGCGATATTTAGTCTTTCTGGAAGCGAGATCAGCTGGAAGGGCATGAAAGGCTGAGTTAGGCAGGGGTGGTGTGGCGTGGTCCCTGTGTGTGCTGGGAGCTGGGGGATGAGGAGCAGTTTGGTCCCAGCCGTGTGATCCTGGCCAAGCCCCTTCTCTGTGTTTTCCCCTCTCAAACTTTGATCTTTTCTCTTCAGCCTTTAAGCACTTCCAGCCGTGGATTTGTGTGTTCAATATCCAGCCCAATTCCTGTGGTGTTGCTAGGGGTTAGCATAATGGCAATAGTAAGGCAGGGAATTATCAGAGACCTTATCAGCACAGTCAAACCTGAACTCTTTTCCATTTTTCCCTTTCACCCCAAAAGCAGGATGGGTTTTCTGTGCACTGTGACCTGTAGGTGCTGGAGCCAGGCCATGGGGTCATCTCATCTAATAGCAAATCCTTTGTCCTTAGAACAATAAATCCAACGTTTCATTCCACCTCTTGCATCTTTTTATGTCCATTTGCACATTGAAATCTCTTCAGCTGACTCCTGCCAGTCTGTACAAAAAGCTTTTGCTGCTTCAGATGTTTCAAAGATTGCAGGATTGCCCATCAACCCGAGAGCTTTCCTTGTAAGCAGCTCCAGCTCTGCAGAAGGCAGTGGGAGGGAGGTAAATGTATTTGGAAGAGATGGGGAAGAGAGGCAAAAAGAGAAGGGGTTTTGTACCCTATTCTCCTGGGGAAAGCATTTTTTTATCTCTAAATCTGTGTAATTGATGCTCAGATACTCTGGTGATGAGTGCCTTAGAAATGCATCTGCAGTAATAATCTAATATCCGTTTGTTAGGGCTCCAAGGAAATCTAATAATACTGATGCTTTGCCTAATAGAGCTCCTTTCATCCCAGGATAAAATGCAAGGAGTTTGAGATGGAAAAGACCAATTTTAGGTCGTGCAGTTCATCTCCCTTCTCATGCAAAGTCTCGAGGTGTTTCGCAGACATTAAATAATTAAGGAGTAGTTATGGTCAGGGAGGCAACTGGGTGAAGAAAGTAGCAGCTGGGGGGCTCCTGAGTGTGCTGCCAGACTGGGATTTACTGGAGCTCACTGGGATGGCACCTTCCCGTCCCAATCCCACAGTGAGGTGTGAGCCAGGAGCACTGGGTTTTACTGGGGCTGTGTTTGTGTGCTGGTCTGGGCTCTGAGCGTTCTCAGGGTGGAGGCAGTGTCCAAATCCTCGGATCCTGGCCAGCCCAGCTGCTCTGGGACACCATCCCTGCTGGGTGGGGATTTACCAATGGCATCAGGATTGTGCTAGCCAGGGCAGAGCAGCAGCTTGGTGGCTGCAGGTGTGACTTCGTCTCCTTTCCGACTGTCCACGTGAGAAATGGAAGACAGTGATGGAGCTCACCTGAGCTGGAAGCTCAAGGTGTCCCTTCTGCAGGAGCAGCTCCAAAGAGGAGCTGTGACATGATTTTCCGGTTCACTGGCAGCTCTTGGCAGGAATCACAGCAGACAAATCTCCCTCAGTTTCTGGTGGTTGCAATCACTTGGTATCAGTTTGCTATTTTTTGGAAGAAAGTGTGTTAAGGGCTGGGTTTAGGTTTGCAAGTGATGCCCCATGTAAGAGCTGGATCAGCCTGGAATTCAGTCTCTCCATTGCCAGATCCAAATCAGGTGTGACCTCAGAAATTCCCTGCCTGGGAAGCAGAGCCATGGAGGGTCTTCCTCCCTCCTCGTTTGCTCCAATTGCCCATGGACCAGGCAGGATCCAGCCCGTGGGACTCCCCTTTCCCCTGGGGCTGTGGGGGAAAGAGCAGCCAGGATCTCCTGCAGAGCACTGGCTGCTGCCAGATTTAGCCTGTTGTGGCTGCACGTTCCCCAGGATGAGGGTGGCAGGAGGGTGGGATTTGGGGATTTGCAGAATTAATGATATCTGCAGTGAGGTATCTGCCCCCTGCGGCTCTGTGCGGAGCGGAGCCGGCGGTGCGGGGAAATCACCTGTGACCGCTTCCTCGGCTGTGCCCTCCTGTAAATAACCTGCAGATGAAAATGTCAGGCCTGGAGCTCCTAATGCCAGGCTGAAGGAGGGGATGAGCAGAGGGAAATGTGTGTGTTGGTGAGGGAGGGCGAGATATGGAGAGAGTGATGGAGGGAGACAGTCGGGGCACGGCGGAGATGCAAACCCCAGCAGGGAGGGCTGGAGCTGATCTCTGCAGGGATCAGGCTGGGAGAGATCCCAGGGAGATGCCTGGGATCCTGTGGGGGGCTCTGAGGGTGGGAGGGTGTGTGCTGGGCCGTGCAGAGACTCTGCCTTAGGAGAGCGGTCCCCGAATGTCCGGCTGGCTCCTGCTCCCCAGGATGAGCCTCAGAGAAGGGATTTTCCCAGTTAAACATGGAGATGTGCCCTTCCATCCCCACAGAAACGCCCAGCATGGAGGGATGGCTGCTCCTCTTCCCTGGCCACCTCCTCTGGAAAGAGAATCTCCTCTTGGCCCTTTGCTTCTCTGCTGAGCGTTAATTAGAGGAGGGCCAATTAGTGTTTAAGGTCATTTGGATTTGCACACTTGCTCCAGCAGCAGTTGGAGGGAGCCCATCTCCTCATTTCGGGAGGTGGGAGGCTGCTCGCTCTCCAGTGTCCCCCTGGCAGCCTGGCAGTGTGCCGTACACATCTGGACTGCTGCTGTGCACATCTGTGCAGCCCTCGTGCGGCTGATGGGAGCAGCAGGTACCGGCGTGGGCAGAGGGAAGCACCTCTGCCATGGCGGAGTGAACACAGAAACACTCAAATAGGAGGAAAAAATAGATGTGGGAAGCTGGCAGAGGTGATAGGGAAATGAAAGGGCTGGAATTGTTTAATTTGTGTTTCAGCAGCAGAGCTGTCGCTGGCTTTGCTGCCGTGGACAGCAGGAGGTCGAGGAGAGGGCAGGTGTCAAACAGTCCATGCATGGAGTCCTCAGCAAGGGTCAGCACCCTCAGCCTCCCTTCCCACTGCTGAATCTTGCTCCAGCAAGATCCAGACAGGAGGATTTGGCCCTTCCTGGGAGTTGTGGACAGTCAGGATGTGCAATATCCTCTCCAGGAATTGGTGCGTGCAGGGGTAACGCTGGCAGCTCCAGCATAGCATGACTATATGTTGCCAAATCCCAGCTGGCCTGAAAATTTGCCTTTTTTGGGTGTGGGGCAGGTAGCAGAGCTGGCTTTCCATGGCTGCCTCAAGTGCAAGGGCACAGCAAAGGCACAGGGAAACACCTCCATGTGGTGCTCCCCAGCCCCGAGTGTCCTGCCAGGTGGGCTGTGCCGCGGGACCTGTGTCCGTGCATGGAAAAGATTTTGTAGCCGAGGTCGGGGTCACCCCTCTGCTCAGCCAACGTGCTCACAGCCCCATCCTGGCCTTGCCATGGGGATTTCTGGGCACAGAACACGGAGCAGACGGAGTGGGAACACGCACAGCAGCTGATGCTTGCACCCAGATGCGGGACACAAGTACCCTGCCCCGTCCCTCTATTCCTGCCACCCTGAAATTCCCCGTGGATGCAGAAATATCCCTGCAGTGTGCAGCCAGCACTGTGCACGTGCCCCGAGAGACACAGGCACGTCCACCATCTCCTCTGCCAGCGCCTGCCTTCCCCACAGGCGAAGCTGGCTGTGTGAAATCTGTGCTGGGGGCATCCGCTTGATACCAGCTCCAGTCCAAAGCCGATGAGGAATGCACAGACTGGCAGTGCCGGACTGCATACTAATGGTGCGAGAGCTCGCAGGGAGCAGGGAAGAGAAAGGGAAGGAGCCAGACTGCAGCTCCTGGCTACCCGCGATTGATTTATTACCAGGTTTGCTGATGAATGTGTGAGAAACGCTATTGGTGATAAAGCAGAAAGCCCGTAATTAAAGTAACAGCTTTCAGTTTTTAAGCACCGCTTGGGTGTTTTCTTCTCTCTGGCAAATTTTGTGGCTCGGTGCCACTCGGCAGCATCCTCCCCCCACCATCCCAAGCCTAAGCTGCCTTTGGCTCCAGCCTGGAGGCACTGTGCCAGCCTGGCAGTTGGTGAGGGGCACGTTATGGTGTGATTTGGTCAGCGGCTGATTTGGGGAGGGAATATGGGATTTTGGAGCCCTGGTGGCATACGCATCTGTGCAAGGAAAATTCCCCTCCTCTTGCACTTCCCAGAGGGGCTAGGCAGGATCTGGGGGGATACAGGGCACTGATGCTCTTGGGGCTAGGCAGGATCTGGCGGGATACAGGGCACTGATGCTCTTGGGGCTAGGCAGGATCTGGCGGGATACAGGACACTGATGCTCTTCCCTAGTGTAGGGAGCAAGATTTCCTTTAAATCCTCACTGCGCCTTGCAGAAGGTGCTCGGCACCTTCCTCATGAGTGGGTGCCTGGATTTTGTGCATTGCCACGGATTTTGTGCATTGCCACAGTTTGCTCCTGCCCAGACCAGGAGCTTGCTCCTTCCTCCTGCCTGCGGATGTGCAGGTGCAGCCCAGCTCAGCAGTGTGAGCACTCCACACCCACTCCAGACTGAGCCTCCCCCAGTGGCTCAGAGAGCCTTTCCCAGCACTGACCTGCTCCGTCCTCTCTCCGGGGCTGCAGGAGAAGAGGACCTGCTGCTCGGTGGGCTGTGGATCCAGCGATCCACAGGGAAATATCCAGTGCCCTGGGGTAGTAAATGGAGCAGAGAGGCTCCCGAGCCTCTTGCAGCGAGCGGCTGTGATGGATGGGCCGGCGGATAGAAGGATACGTGCGGTGAGGGATGGGGGAGAGGAGGTGAGCGCTCTGCCGATGACAGATGGACAGACAAGGGGGGTGTAGGGATGTGTATGTGGATATATATGCAGGAAGGTAGGGAAAGGGTCTCTCTGATGAGAGATAGATTGGGAGAGATGGATGGATGGGATATTTATAGTGATGGCTAGGTAGATAGAGCTGGATGTGTGTTGATGAATAGGTGGATGATGGATAGAGGGCAGGGATTGTGGGAGCTGGCAGGCTAAAGGGTATATATGGTGCTAGATAGATTAGATAGAAGGATATATGTGATGATAGAGAGATAGTATAAGCAGCAGCCTCCGAGTCCCCAGCAAACTGCTGCTTTTAGCTACTCCGAGCTCCGGCGTAATCTCATTTTGCCCTGGTAAATTCCTTATCAAGGCAGTATTTTTAAAAAAAAAAGGAAAAAAAAGAAATCTCCTTAAAAGAAAGAAACGGGGGAAAAAAAAAAAAAAAAAAAGAAAGATCACCAGCAGCAGCACTTCCCGACTCCTCCGCCAACAGCCGCTGACCCGGGCTGGCTGTTTCCATGATGACAAATTAACTGATGCTCTGCAGCAGCTCCGAGTCTCTCCGGCGGCTGCGGCGGGGTCTGCCCGGGGGGCTGCAGGGAGATGCCGTGCCTTGGCTCCCACCTCCCTCCCTGCTTTGGGGAAGCCTCTCTGTCCTCGGGCACCCTCCACATGTCCCCGCAGTGCTATGGCACGTCAGGCATCGCCCTGTGCGATGTCTCCGGTGCCGCCTCGTTGGCGATGGGGCTTCTCTCTGGTTTTGGCAAACCCCGGTGCGATTCCCGGCGCTCACCAAGAGAAGGGCTGTGAGACGAGCCTTGGCTCCTTTCCCTCTCCCCGCTTCCTCCTGCAAACAGCTGAGGAGCCCCAGGGACAGATTGTGCACAGAGGAGAGCGAACTTCCATCCTGCACGATCCGGGGCTGTGCGCCGGTGCTTTTCCCTTATCCCTGAGCAGGCAGACAGACTCGGCAGACGCGGGGAAGTCTGGCGTTCCTCTGTGCCGATAGCAATTAAGATGTGCTAATGGGTTCAGACGAGCACCTAAAAAATGTGGATGTTTCACTCGAGCCTTCTGGAAGCTTTTGCTCATCTGCAAACATTCCTGCTGGTGGGAAACGAAAGCGTTCCGTGGTGCAGGTGCCTTCTGCAGCAGCGTCTGGAGTGACCTCTTGGTCCTGATGGGGAAATGTGTGCTGATGTCTTTACAATCAGTTCCATGGATGAGGGGATGGGTGTTAATGCTTTTGGAATGGGTCTGAATGTCTCTAAACACCTCAAGCGCAGGTTTGTTATAGAACCCAGGCAGTCTGAGCCCTGAAACAGCCAAGTGGGTCTGCACAAGCCTGAGGTTCTGCACTTTGGGGTAAAGGACAGGTTCACAGGAGGATATGTGGTAGGCGGTTTGGAAAGGCTGTACCTTCCCAGCACCTCAGCCAAGGGGGAAAGGAAGAGGGCAATGTGCCGCCGGGAGTTTGGGATAAAAGGGGGTCTGCGCCCTCCAGAACCTTGAGAGAGAAAACCCCTCGGGTGTGTGCTCCAATGGACTCTCTCCTTTTATTTAAATAAAGTTGCAGGACTCCTCTGTCTCCTTTATGGGCACTGGCTTTTCATAACATGATTTTCCACACAGTCCCACGCACGATATGGAAGGTCAGAGAACTTTCGAGGTGTTTCCTGAACATCCCGGTTTGACCGAGGTTTGACCTCGGGCTGCCTTTGGGAGCTGCAGGATGTTATTTTATCTGCCCCTGTGTCTCTGCTGGGCTTTCTGCTGGGCAGGACATGGGAGAGAGACAGGAGTCCTGGACGTCGCAAAAGCTTTGCCTCTGCGCTGCTGCAGGGACTTATTCCCTCAACAGCCAGGCACTGTTTTTAAAGGATTTGGTGGAAAACACAGTTCAGACCTGTTGGCTTCAGTGTCTCAGGTTGCTGATGAGGAGAAAGGTAATTAGGCTCTCCGTGGCTCTGAGGTTCACCCAGGAGGTGGTTGAAGGGGTGGTTTCCTCTGCTGATACTCAGCACAGCAGCCGGAGCATCCTGGCAGATCATTCAGGACCTGGAGAGGCAGAGGTGTCCCCATACTTTGCAGGGAAAGGCTGTAGTTGGGTGTTTTCTGGCTGGATGCAGGCTCTGCATTTCATGGAATCGTGGAGTGGTTTGGGTTCAAAGGGACCTTAAAGCTCATCCAGTGTCACCCCTGCCATGGGCAGGGACACCTTCCACTGTCCCAGGCTGCTCCAAGCCCTGTCCAGCCTGGCCTGGGACACTGCCAGGGATCCAGGGGCAGCCACAGCTGCTCTGGGCACCTGTGCCAGGGCCTTCCCACCCTCACAGGGAAGAATTTCTCCCCAATATCCCAACTAAACCTGCCCTGTGTGAGTGTGAAGCCATTTCCCCAGTCCCTATCTACTCCTTATCCCCCTTTGTGCAACCAATCCCCTGGTTGCTCCTCAAAGTACCCTGGAGTCCAAGAATAAATAATGTAGAGAACCCATATGATGCTGGTTGACTTCTTTCCCTTTGGGAACCAGGATAGACCCATTTCTAGTGACTCTGGCTTCCCCTTTCCTAAAGTGGAAATAAATCCATGCAATAGTCAAGTATTTCCAGCAGACTGAGAGTCTTCTGCTCTCCTCCTGGATAGTGGAGGAGATCCCCTCTTATGCAGGCAGCGAGACGTGGGGAAATGCATCTCCATGCAAATCTCTCTCCCCTTCCTTGGCAACTTCATCTCTTGATCATTTCTGACAGCCCAAGTTTTGTCAGCCAGACGCATTTGAGGCAAAAAAAAAAAAAAAAAAAAAAAAGGGAAAAACACAGCAAGTCAAAGCAAGTTGGAGATGTGAGTGGGGGAAGGGAGAGGGAATAAGAAGTAGGAGGAAAAGGAAGGTCCCTGGAGACAGCAGTGAATATGTAAACTTTCTCGATTTCCTCTGCCTACTCATACCTCTGTGTGTTAACAACTAGACAGACATCTTGTATATATTTGATAAATAAGCCTCTCCATTTATTCAGAGGAGTGAATTTGTAGCTATTATGATTCAAATGGCATGACAGGTTCTGGATTGTTGTATTTTTTTGCTATTGAGTTTACAAAAAGAAAAAAAAAAACAACATGAAAATTGCAAAATTCAAAGCAATTTTCTTTGGCTGTGGATCCTCACAATGCACAGATAGAGAGATACAGTCATATATATATATATATATATGTACAAAAATAACACAAAAGCCAGTCCGAGTGCCTCTTCCCTCGAGACAGGAGGATGAGGGGTGCAATAAATAATTTAGAAATTGCTACCACCACTTGATTCAGAATGATGGATCTGGCATGTGTTCCAACAAGGCACATGCTGTATTCATTACCCATTGAGCTACATTTTAATTTCTCCCTCATTAACCTTATCTGTGTCTGGGGTTGTGCATCAAGTCAAATCCTTCGGATGTCAATCAATTCATTAGATGGTTGTTTAGTTTGTCATATGTGCTGTTATCGCTTATTAGGCTGCCACGCCGATCAATCAATCAAAAAGCAGCGAGGAGCTGGCTGGAAGGGACGCGGGCAGGCAGCAGGCAGGCAGCATTCCATGGATGGGGCTGCCTGGAGCAGAGCCCACGCCTCCGGAAGAAGCAGGGACGTTTTGCAAAGTGGAAGGGGAAAAAAAAATTTGGAGGCATTTAGATGGTTCCCATTGAAAACCACGTCTTTGTTTCAGGTCATTGAAGCAAGTTATAGGCACATAAAGATAATAATAATAAGGTTAGTTGAGTGTTTACTGTCGGGGCTGAAAACTTGGTATGGAAGATGTCATCTCACCGTCCTGCTGGCACAGAAAGTCACAGAAAGTCTCTCCTCCTGACTGATCCTGCCTCTGGTTCCACCTGGTATTTGCTTTTCTTTGAGTTCCTCCCGTGTTTCCAACAGAGGGAGCATCAAGGGCTCTGGGCTGGCTGGATCAACATTCCCACCTTCTTGGCATGGCTCCTCTGAGCATTATTGCCATGCACGGATTAAGTCAGAGGCATCACCTGCCCTGTTAGGAGAGGGGCTGGATCCAGGACAGTCCCGGGAGCCCCATGTGCCCTCCACTCCTTCACTTTTTGCTTCCACTGGTGGCACTTCGGGGAAGCACAAGAGCACTCTTGGGAAGGCTCAATATGACCCAGTGAGTGCCCAGGTGGCCAAGAAGGCCAAAGGCTTCCTGGCTTATGTCAGAAATAGGCAAAATTTCCTCATCCAAAGGGATGTCAAGCACTGGAACAGGCTGCCCTGCCAGTGGTGGAGTCCCCATCCCTGGAGGGATTTAAAAGGCATAGGTGTGGTGCTCGGGGATACGGTTTAGTGGTGGCCTTGGCAGTGCTGGGGGAATGGTTGGACTTCATGATCTTTGAGGGATTTTCCAACCTAAATGGTTCTGTGATTCTAAGGCACGGCAAGTTTTGATTCATCCTCATGCAGAAACTCCTGCCAGTCCCAAGTCTCTCCCTGGAGCACCCAGGAGCACAGGACAGCCCAGCAAAGGCTGCAGGTGCTGGAACACCCCAGACTTCTCATTCCTCCCCTTCTCCCCAGCCTGTGGCTGCGAGTGCTGCAGGGCTGAGTTCCTCCACCTAAATAAAATAGGGACTCTCTGAGAAGTTGTGGCTGCCCCATCCCTGGAAGTGTTCAGGACCAGGCAGGGTGGAGTTCTGAGCAGCCTGGCCTAGTGGAAGGTGTTCCTGTACATGGCAGGGGGTCAGAACGAGGTGATGTTTAGGGTCTCTTCCAACCCGAACCATTCTGTGATTCCACTAAATGCTGGCTCAGGTTTGTGTGTGCTGGTGAAGCTGCTGCCGGGTGTTTGCTGCCCACATCAGTGGCACTGGATGCTGCATGCCTGGGAAATTATCCCTCTGTGCCTTGATCCAGGCAAGCTGTGAAGTCCTTGGCACCGAGCCGAGCTCTTCCCACAAGCCCAGTGGATCCCGCCCTGCTCCAGGAGGGAAAGCCACTTCTCCTCCCACTTTGTGCCCCTGCTACAGCTAATGAGTTCCTTTTCAACCTCGGCATCCTCTCCCTAATCGTGAGGCAGGGACAGAACTGACTCAGGTAGCTCGACTTCATCACAGATAGAGTGAGACAGAGCAGAAAAAAAATATCCATCTCTTTGCTTATAAAGTGCAGCTGGGTCTGCAGCCATTCAGAGGAAATGGCTGTGGATCCCCCCCGTGTCATTCTTCAAAAATAGAGCCATTCTCCTCCAAGTGCTCTTCCAAGATTCATTTGAAACCCCCCATTGTAGCTCGGCGGCTGTTGGGTTTGGAGCGCGGGAGCTGGCGGCTATTAAGAGGTCTGCTCCTGCCACAGGTGTCCTTTGGTGACAGTGCCTCTCTATTAGGGTACAGCAGGTAGATGCCACCACTCGGCGTCGGGGAGGCCGGGACAAGCAATCCTAGCAAGGCGCCGGCGTTTCAATTAACTGCCAAGACAGCCAACATTTCAGGACCTGTACATCTCTCTCCGCAGCAGCCGCGATGTATTGTATTATAAATAACAATAAGCAGGCCCAGTCAAAGGCTGTAATTGAATCTCTTCATTTTGCTGAGTCGGGCGAAAAAGCCCCTTTGAGTGAATTATGCCGTGGGGGTGGGTGATTTGGGCGACGTGTAAAGGTAACACGCACTCGCTGTAATTAAAGCAAACATCCGTCCCTGTCGGTGCCGCTGCCCTCGGGATGTCCAGGAGCTGCTTTGATGGTCTTGCCGTGGGCAGATCCTGCTGCTGGTGTGGGAAGCATCGCTCAGCTCTCCTAAACTATCCCTTCCCTTGAGGGTGATCCTTGATGGCCGAGCTGCTGATGCCTGTTGAAGAGGAAAAGTGAATTCCCTCCTCTTGGAACAGAGGAAGCGGTGAGGGGGGACTCACTGTTCCTCCCTTCTCGCATGGCTTTCCTTGCAGTGGTACTGCAGTCCCCTTCCCATGTTGCCAGCTGTTCCCAGCCTCCAAAACCCTCACTTCTGTGATCATGGAAACCTCCTCCTTGCTGATGATCTTCTGGAAGATGCTCATCTTGCACACTCCAGCTGCGAGCTCAGCATTAAGGAATTTTTATGGATTTAAGCAAATGCTCTCTTTTATGGCTGAAATGGAGTCATGCAGGTGATGTTGCCAACAGGAATGAGCAGTTGAGTTGACCTTTGCTTGGAGTAGTAGCCTGGGATGTCTTTTGGCTAACGGAGAGAGCCAAAGATTGATGCCTTTCGGTTCCCTTCCATCCCTTGCGCCCGACTGCCCTCGGCACACACCCTCCTCATCTCTTCTCTCCGATCCAATCCAATCCAGACGTCTCCCCAAGGCCAGCACATTTTTCAGCCCGAATTTTGCACTGACAGAATATATTACATCTGCGGCGAGGCGGAATATAAAGTGAGGAGGACCTGTGGGGGGAGTGCAGGGAAATGAGGTTTTCTGCACTGCGAGAGCACAGGGTTAAATTGGCAGCTGCAGCCAGAGCTTCTTGGTCCCTCTATGCTGCTTCAGGTTTTCTTGGAGATTTTTTGTTGAGAACATGCTCCACCTTTTTTCTTTCCCCCTCTAGAATCCACTTTGTATGTCACTTGCTTTTTCTTTTTTTTGCTATTATCTTAAACATCCATTATTTAGAAACTGCTGGAGCCTGGAAACCAATTTCCGTGCTTATTTCAAAGAGTTTGCAGCGTTTAGGTGGTTATGTACAGGCTATTACATGGACTGACCATGGGAAAACAGCCTGGCAGGGCTGGGTGCCCTGCAGGGAGGGGGCAGCAGGGAGGCAGGGGGGTCAATAACTCCTGCCTGATGGACATTTGCACCTCATGATGTCTGGGGGTGAAAATCATGGAGGCTGAGAATTGGTACTGCTTTTAGGACAGGGTCCTGTGCTGGAGGAGGGATGGGAGCCCATATTCTCCCCCTGAGAAGGGTTTTGGTGGGCAGAGACACAATGAGTGTCGGTGATCGTGGGATACTGAGCTCCTTCCCGGATGGGGACGTGGCTGTCGCGAGTGTCCTTCGCTGTTCTTGGCTTTGCAGGGCTCAGCATGTAAAGCAGAGGATCCCTGCGGATGCTTTAAGCTCCTCAAGGGATTAGGCAGGGTTATGAGCAATCCCAGGATGGAGGAAATGTGGAGGCAGCTGGCAGCCAACCTCCTCCTCGTCTCCTCCAGCCATAGAAAGGAGTGGAGGGATCTTTTTGTCTTGGTTTTGCCATTTGTGGGAGGGTGGTGGAGGAAGCCCCCGGTGCAGGAGGGCTCCCTCCCCCCAAAAAAAACACGCTGCTCATATTTAGGGCCAGGGAGGTGGTGGGAGGGAAATCCAGGACTGAGGGATTGAGTTCATCCCTCTTGTAAGCCCGTCAAAGTCAGCGGAGTCGCGGCAGGAGAAGAGCTGCCCGGGTGCATCCCCGGCCTGAGAGCAATCCCCAAATGCCATTGCCTCGCTGTAACCCTCTGCTGAGCTGGCTGGCAGTGACGCCGAGCCCTGCGTGGGCATCTGAGTCACAAGGATCGCTCCTGGTGCCACTTCGGTGGCGAAGGAACGCTGCAGAAGTCACTGTCACAAGGGCGTGGACAAAGGGAAGAGCTGTCCCAGCAGGATGTGCTCCTTTTTCCTGGTGTTAAGCCCAGAGTCTTTTATCCTGCGATTTCAAAAGAGCTGAAAAAGATCAATCGGTCGCATTATCTCAGCTTCTTGCAAACAGAGCGAAGGTAGCCGAGCTGAGCTGGGGTCAGACAAGCCCCTGCCCTCCCTGGGTGCTCCCACCCCTCTCAAAACTCCCCAGGGAGCCAACATGTGCAGCTCGGTTCTGCAAGAGGTGTTGTCTGTGGAACATGTCCCCCCCTGCTGCCTGTTAGGAAACCAGAATAGAATTACAGAATCTTGGAATGGTTTGGGTTGAAAGGGATCTTAAAGCTCATCCTGTTCCACCCCCTGCCACGGGCAGGGACACTTTCCCCTATCCCAGGTTGCTCCAAGCTGGCCTTGGATGCTTGCAGGGGTTGGGCATCCACAGCTTCGCTGGGCAACTTGTGCCAGGACTTCACCACCCTCACAGCCAAGAATTCCTTCCCGATATCCCACCTAACCCTGCCCTCTGGCAGTGGGAAGCCGTTCCCCCTCGCCCTGGTGCTCCATCCCAAAGATCCTCTCCAGCTCTCCTGGAGCCCTTTAGGCTCTGCCAGGGGCTCTGAGCTCTCCCTGGAGCCTTCTCCAGGTGAGCACCCCCAGCTCTCCCAGCCTGGCTCCAGAGCAGAGGGGCTCCAGCCCTGGAGCATCTCCGTGGCCTCTCTGGACTCAGTCCAGCAGCTCCACATCTGCCTGCTCTTGGGTGCAGCAGATCTGGAGAAAGCTCTGCAGGTGGCTCTCCCCAGGGGACAGAATCCCCTCCCTCTCCGTGCTGCCCACGCTGCTTTGGGTGCAGGATGAGCAGTTTGGGGATATTGCACTGTGTTGGGTTGGTTTTCCAGGCTGCAGCCCAAACCTGGAAGCTCTGCAAGCATCCCCACAGCAAATCCATCCATGCTGGAGCTTCCTGAGCCACATCCCTGCTCAGGGCCCTCTCCAAGCCCCCGTCACCCTTTTCCTCATCCTCCCATGAGAAAGTTACGGCTGGAATCCGAGTGGTGCTGTCAGTGGTGGGAGGCAGACAGCAGCGCTGTTGGAATTTTCTCCGTGTCGCTGTGAGTTAATTCATTCCAGTAAATCATCCAAAATAATTTGCGGCGAATATCAATTTTCTGTGTGAACTTCTCGCTGGCTGCACAGAAGTATCTTCTGCCGACACGGCTCCCTTATTCTGCTGATCTGAGACAACAAAGCAGCTGAGGAATAAACAGGAGGCGAGCTGGAGTCCCCAGGGCTGCCGGCACGAGGGAGGTGCCTGGGCTGAAACTCGCTCATAGATAAAACCCAGCCAAGGCAGGCGATGATTAAAGGCTAATTTGCTGTCTGTGTAGTGTTAAGTGCCCCCCTTTCCTAACGAGCAGAAGGCACTGCCAACCATTCTGCTTCGCCGCCTCTCTTTTATTTACCTTTTCAATTATTTTAAGGCTTTTCCGAACTTTGATAGTGGATGTGTCTCCTCTGTGAGCCCCCTCTGTGCCGGGTCGGTGGCAGAGCGTGTTTTCTGTGCTAAGAAAGACTTTTATGGGCAGCAAATGTCTCAAAAAGAAAAAAAAAATAAGAAAACCCAGGCTGCTCCACCTGTCTCTTGATAGATTTCAGCCGTGAGCGGTGCTGGCTGTCACTTGGTCGACCTTTCTCCCCACCAGCTGGTAGAGCAGAGCTGTCCCAGAGCCAAAGGCACGGCGGTACGGGAGCCATGTCACCCCAGGAGGGTGGTGGCAGGGTGAAGAAGACTCAATATTAGCATCTGAACCACC
>VZRL01001512.1:1014366-1067303 GCA_013397895.1 Origma solitaria | reverse complement strand
AAAAAAAAATTAAAAAAAATCCCGGAAAATACTTTTGGCTTTGTTTCGGTTATTTTTAAGGATGGTACTTCATGATGTTTAAGGGTGGTGGATAATATTTTTTATGCTATTTCATAGGATTCTGTGGTGGATTAATCTCTGGCTACGCCGTGGCTGCATTCACACTGGGGTTTGGAAAACCCATTTTGGTGTTTTGGCTTTTGTTCCATTGTGGTGGGAAAAGTCTTGTGGAGAGTTGGGACGAGGAACACAATTTATCACAGAATCCCAGAATGGTTTGTGCTAGAAGGGGCCTTGGGGCTCATCTTGTCCCACCCCCTGCCATGGGCAGGGACACTTTCCACTGGACCAAGCTGCTCCAAGCCCCATCCAGCCTGGCCATTCTCCCACCTTTGATCACGGACAGGAGGTGCCAGGTGACAGTTTTCTAGGGGGGGCTGTAAAGGAGAGAAAGGAGGAGCTTTCCCCACTCCCAGAGCCTGGCAGCAGCTTATCTCCGTGGTACATATTGCAAATATCTTCAGCATCACTTCTCAGGGTCTCTCTAGCCAGGGCTTACCTGGATGTGAGGATATGAGTGCCCTTGGCTCCTCATCTGCAAGAGCCTCAGCACTGCAGTTTCCTTCCTGGAGGAAGGAAAATTGCTCCTCTTGGTGCTCCCTGCGGATCAGAGCTCGAGCTCCTCTCTCAGCATGTCCGATGATGGGCAGCTGTCGGAGGCACAGCCCTGGGGAGCTCAAAATAGATCTGGGGCACCCATTTGCAACCGGTGCCAGGGCTGCACACAGGCTCCTGGTGGGGGAAGCGGCCCTGATTAAAAGAACTATTTTTAAAGAGCCTGGATGCAGGGAGGAAGAGGTGATAATTAGCTGGTGGCAGTGGCTGCGCGGCAGGACGGGGCTCGGATGGGTCCCTGTGCTGACAGGGAGATCTATACACCCAGAAAAAACACCGCTGGCATCTGGAAAGGACTGACTCCTTCTCCTTGACTCTCTCTCCAAGAAGCCCTGCTGATTAATGCTATTTTATTATCACTGTTTTATTTTCATAGAGCTACTCTTCGCTCCTACAGTGGGAGCAACCAGGGCGTCGAGGGCTGGCTGGGAATTGTGTCTGTGTGGTGAAAATCATCAGGAATGATTTGGGTGATGTTTTCCACCAAGAAGAATTTATTTGTTTGTTTGCCTATTTGCTTTTTAGATGGCTGTGAGACAGGATGAATTTTTCATGCAGAAGAAAAAATTCAAGTGTTTTATTGTTTGAAAAATTGGCTTTAAGTACACGTGTGTATATGTGCAGTTGGGAAAAAAATGGAGCTCTTCAGTCATCTGCACTTATTTATTTATTTGTGTGATGCATCATGCAGATTTATTTAATTGATGGCAGCACCTGGAGTGTGTTAGGCACTTCCTAAGCTCTCCCAAAGGCTGGGCTTGGGGTTTGTGCTCACCTTAAGGACAGACAGACACGTCAGTGGAGGTCAGCAGAAGGGGAAGAGCCGCAGACAATTTATGTACAAGCTAAATCTCTTCGCTCTGAGCCACCCAGAGCCAATACCTGCAGCCTCTTGGGGTGCTGGATTAGCTCCTTGTCACCTCCCCAGAGTGGATTCAGTTTATATATATATATATATATATATTTATATATATATACGAGTGTGTGTATTTCTCTTTCATTTGGCTGGGATAAAAATTGCTGAGTCAAAGATTCATTTTCTTCTCGAGCCCCTTGGAAGGCAGATAAAGGGGCTGGCGGCGCTCGGCAGGGCCATAAATAATGCATAGAGCACAGGAGCAGCCAGCCCAGCCCTCTGCCTACGCGCACAAGATTTCTCCATAACATATTACCCTGTCTCCCAGTGCCGCCGCTTCTTCACTCACCTTAGGCTAACAGCTCCTGCTTGGAGAAATAAATAAATAAATGAGCCTAATAAAACCTCTGGCTAGCGCCAGTCCTGCCTGATCCCTCGGAATGCCCTGCTCCGAGGAGTGTCCTGGGTTTAATGCTTCTGGAGGTCACCGTGCTCAAGGTGATGTGGGGGCAAGGGGAAAAATGTGCCTGATTATCCTCCTGCTGTCCCCCCGAGGCTGGAACGCCGCCTTCCCACCATCCCCCTTCATCTTTGGGATCAGATTTTTGTCCATTTAAATGCGGAATGTGTCCCTGTGCCAAGCTGGAGTACCAAACCCGAGGCGACTGAGAACGTGGAGGAGCTTCAGACGTCGCTGAGGTTGGGTTTTCACCCACGAGGCTCGTGATGCACAAAATGCCTCTTAGGATTCACTCCTGCTCCGTACCATTGATCAAATTGCTTCCAGCCTCTTCCAGAAGTCTTTCGCTTTCCAGGTCTCGCTCCTGGTGGCCTGAGCCGCTCCACTGCAGGGAGGTGACTTGGGAAGGTTTTTTGGTGGGAGGGTGGGAGCCCAGCTGAGGTGTGGTTAGTCCTGTCTGCTGCGCACAAAGCTCTGCTCAGGGTTGGAAGTGGCTCCCACAACCCTGTGGCGCATCGAGGACTTGTGTGGGCTCAGTGCTGAGCTCTAGCGATGCTCCAGGGAGGAGGGAGTGAGCCCCGGCACAAAGGGAATGAGGGTGTTACCGAGTCGGGGTCTTTCTCATGCAGTGCCACACCGTGGGGGGCTTCAAAGGCCCTTTCCCTTCCCTTTGAGCTGCTTGTTCAAACGAGCCTCAGCCCTCAAAGCGGAACGCCGAGCACAACTGTCGTAGTTCATCCAATTCCCATTGAGTGCGGATGCAGCAAATTGGTCCCGGGTTGGCACAGGGGATCCAGGTGAACAAACGGAGTGGGTGGCCCCCCTGTCTCGTGCTGCACAGTCAGGAGACGCTGCTGAGAGAAGCCAAAAAGCGGCAAATGTCAAATAGATGAAAGGAGAAGCTTTCTTCTCCCTTTTTTCTGCCTTCTCACAGAAAGCTCTGCTACCCCTGAAGTTTCTCAGCCTGCTTTTTCCTTGGTCTTCGGCCTCAAATCCCTTGTCAGGAGCTACCTTTGAAACCAAAGCATAGCTGTGGAAGGCTGGGAGGGAAGGATACAGTTCCTGGCCGATCTGGACAACCTTGGAGAGTTTGGAGGAGCTCTGGATCTTCTCAATTCAGGGCGCTGGGCACCCTCTGGTTGGGGAGGGTCAGGAAGGGAGGTTGGCTTGGGAAGGGTAGCCCAGGAGTGCCATCTTCAGGATTGTCGTTACCTTTTTTTCCTGAAGTTCTAACAAGCAGGTTGGGTGCTGCTACTGCAGCTCGAGCCTGCTGAAAATCCTCTGTGGCCAAGTTTACCCTCTTTTACCCCAGTTCCCCTCCCTGCCTCCTGCTGTGGCCATGCACGCTCCAGGCAGTGCCTCCTTGGTGCCATTTCTTTGAGTCTCATCGCGCTTAGTTGTTTGATTCCACATTTTCAAGGGTATTTGGAGGAAATGTGGATGGTTCATTGACTGGTGTTTGAAGGAAGCGGCAAATTTAATTAAAAAACATGAGGCAAAATTAGTAGTAAAGGAGACTGATTGCAAGGTTCGATGTAGGGCGGATTTAGGTACGACAGAGGAGCACCGGCAAGTGCTGGCTCCCTGCTCCATCCCAGTTCTCTGCCCTTGGGGAAAATAATAACAAGGAGAAGCAGAGGGAGGGGAAAAAAAAAAAAAAAGCTGGTTTTTATTGTTGTTTGTGATTTTTACATAAATTTTTCAGATTGCACAGCCTGTCTTGTCTTTTTTTTCCCCTGTCTGCTCTGTTTAATGCAAACGGCACCTTCCCGCTGATTGCAATCACACACTGATTGAGAGCATCTCCTCTGCCTGGGCTGGGAGGGAAGGAGGGAGCTTTAACCCTTTCTGCTGCTTCCCTCTTTCTCTCACTCCTTCCTCGCTCTCTCCCCTTGCTCAAGGACTCCAAACCCACTCCCCAAACCTCCTGCTTATACATGCGCCAGAGCTCCGCGGCTCTAATAGTAAATTTATTTCCGTAAGTGAAAGCTTTGAGATAGATACTGACCTGCTGCTGCAGGGCGCGGGCCCAACTCCAGCTAATATGATTAGGAAGAAACTTTTCCTGCAGAGGAATCCTCGCCTATCTCCCTGCTGCAGCCGGGTGCCCCGGGATGCCAGGAGCAGCGGTCACCGGGGGAGGTGGAAGCCTTGGCTCAGTGGATCATTGCTCTATCCCAGTTTTTGTGTCCTCCTCGTCAGCTCTGCATCGCTTCCCGTGGTGCCTCAAACAACACCCGGCCCATGCGGCCCCGTCACTCCCTGCAGGGGGAGTTGATGGGAGGCAGCCTCGCCACTCACAGAATCATGGGATGGTTTGGGTTGGAAGGGACCTTAAAGCTCATCTTTTTCCGTGGGATTTCTCCTTTCCGCTTCTCCAAGTGTCCAGGTTGCTCCAAGCCTTGTCCAGCTTGGTTCAGAGCACTTCCAGGGATGGGGCATCCGCAAATTCTCACGTGCTTTGCACACTCCCAGGGACTGGGATCCAGGATCCAGGGATCCCTACAAAAAGAGCATCACGGAGAGTGGTCTGTTCCAGCAGTGGTTTGGCACAGCTGCTGCTGGAGCCATCTGGGCTTTTTGCTAATTCCCATCTTGTGGAAACTCATAAAAGCTCTTCAATCTCCATAATCCTTAATCCAGCGGACACACACACCTTTTCACGGCAGAGATGTGCAGGCTGTGGGAACGGTCCGGGAGTTTGATGAGGGCAAATCTGGATTCCACGTGTTGCCTTGGGGCTTGGATCACAGTGCGCTGAAATCTGCCAGACACCCGGTGTGATGGAAATCCTCCCAAAAACATCACTCCTGCAGGGATCGGGGACGCGGCGATCGCTCCCGTTTGGCTGCAGGCTGTCCGTGTGTCAGCTGGAGGAGCTGAGGGGCTGAGATTGCATGTCTTCAAGGTTAACAGCTTCACACCCAGTGGTGCCACCTGGTTTTGATGCAAAAACAGGAGCAAAAGCCACCCCGGTCCCCTTTTGCAGGGGTTGTGGTGCTGCTTGGTGGGAGCTTAGCCAGGCTGGGCACGTGCACCCCAAAATTTGGCAATGCCACATCCCTCCCTTCTCTTCCTCTGCGATGAAGGTGCCCTAAGGGAGAGGGAGGGGAGCTCTTTGCAGGCACAGTGATGCCGGCAGAGGTCGGGAGCAAATGTGGTCCATGGGCTGATAAGTTACCTGGGAAGGGAATGACTTCAGGGATTGGATTGCATTGCCCAACTCGGTTACGTCGAGATAACATCGTGGTTTAAGACATCGATCACTTCAAAGGAACCTGCAGAGGGATTTTAATGCCTCGCAAATTGCTTTTCCTTCTATTCAATTTACATTCACGATTGCACAGAGCATATTTAGGAGCTTTCCAAACTGCCACAAACAATGACAAATCTCTCCTGAAACGTTCTCCTGTTGCAGTAAATTTGACCTGACAAAAGAGAGGGAGAAACTTCAGCATCCTTCAGTGCCATAAGGGTCTCCTAACCCCGCAGCAAGCTGGGGTTTGGGCTCACCAGCCCCAAACCTTTGCGGGAAAGGCTTTGCTGTGATGCTGCAGCATCCGAGGGCTGGGTCAGGATGCTCTGTGTGAGAGAAGTCACTGATCCTGAAATTGCTTCCCTGTGGAAAGTCTTATTGATGGAGCTGGACGCTCTGAAAGGGCTGCTGGTGTAGATTAAACATTGTATATTCCTGGCAGTGGGATATACACTGCCCTTGACCCTGGTGACGTGGTAAGGAAAGAAAGGGATCACTTCTACAGCAGGAAAAACCCCTTCTTGCTTTAGCTGGGGCTGTGAGGTTGGGCCTTGGTCCCACTGCCCGTGGGAAGGTCTGATTGCTGTCCTGACCAGCATAAAAATGAGTGGACTGGGAAGGAAGCAAGGAGCTGGGAAAACAGGAATGAGCACTGGGACGCGGCAGCACAGCTGGGATTGGTAGCACAGGGCTCTTCTCACATAACAGAGTCTTTAGGCGTTTTTTCCAGAGATTCTTGCTATGGCAGGAGGCACAAGAAGTGCCTCTGGACTGGGATGTGTTTCTCTCTGTAAGGAAGGCTTGATAGTCCCACCAGCCCTGTCACGGCCTCTCTGGTTCTGCCTGGCCCACCATGCCACGGGACTTTTGCTAATTGAAAGGTAATCAATACAGCAGTGATGGATTTGCTGGTGAGAGAGGATCCCTTTCTCCTGCCAGAGGGACAGTCTGTGCTGATATCTGGGGGAACACAGGTCCCACAGCCTCATCTGGGGATCTCAGCCATGCTTTTTGGGATTCCCAGGCTGCTCCAGCACAGCTCGGTCTGATCCTCGTGGTTCAGGAGATACAACACACCTTCGATATTTGCTCCTTGTGCTCCCAGTGCCTTCTTTGCTCCCACACCCATGGGATTGGCAGAGGTATCTTTCCTGTGGGACCCTCCCGATGGGGAGAGGCCAGGAGGGGACAAGGATATTTCTGCCAGGACTCGCCTCTCTCCACGATCTGCCCCCATGCCTCCCAAGCCGTGGCCAGGCAAAGAGCCCTCTCGCCTGTGTTTAATTTCTTTAGAGATGTTAATTCTGGCCCTGCCTCTGCATATTCATGAGCCAGTGGTGTCCTTCCGCCGTGGACAGCCGGGATGCGCTGCCATCACGGCACACAGCGGGTGCCCATCCCGGGAACAGGAGGGTGCCGTGCTCAGCACAGCCTCAGGCCCCTCCAGCTCGTAGCTGCTGATTCCTGGAGGCTTTAAAAGCCAGGGCAGAGCTGCAATGGGTTCACTCCGAAACCCCCACTGGGTTTTTGCCACCAGCATTTGTTGCCCCAAAGCACTTCTGGAAGTCCTGCTTGCTTAGATGCACCTGGATGACCCCACAAAGCACCCCCAAATTTCCACAATTAGTTTCCCAAGTGGAAATCTATAGATGGCAGAGGCCAGCTTGGCATGGCCAAGACATCAGAGTGAAGAATCTCGTTGTGTCTGTGTCTTCGGATTTGCTGTGTGGGACCTGCCAGAGCATCTCCTGCTCTGATAGAGCCAGAGATTTCAGCTGGGAAATGTCAGCTAGCCTTGGATGGATTAAGAGGTTTTGGCATCATTCCTGGCACCTTTTTATCTCGTTCCTCCATGAAGCTATGATCTCAGGGATGACCGTGCTCCGGGGAAAAGCAGCAATCAAATGCAGCAAGGAGCAAAGCTCCTACAACAGAGCAAAACCTGTTCCCAAGGCCCCGAGTGTGGACAGGCTTCCCAAGTCCTTTCATTCAGCTGCCGTTTCTGTTTGGGAATGGCGTGTTTGGCACTTTCCCTGACTCCCCTGTGCTTTGGGGGTCTGAGATAAAGCCTTTCAGTATTTCTCATCCATCCCAGGGGTCTGGGAAGGGCTCTGAGGAGCTGCAGGTTGCGGTGGTGTTTCTGCTTTCCAGCTGGAACTGGATCTAGTGGAGCAGCCTCTCTCTGTGGGGCTTCCAAGCTGGGATCTGGCACTGCCACGTGCATCGTGTCCCAGCTCCCTCCACCTCATCCCCTCCTTTTTGGAGCCACGCAGCAGCAGAGCACAAAGCCGCTCTGTCCCCTGGGCCCTCTTGCCCTCAGATGGCTCCAGAAGGTTGCCAGCCCCGTTCCTGGGCTTGATTTAATCCTGGTTTTAGTGAAACAGCCTGAAAATCCTCACAGCCGTCGGGGCACAGCACATTAGGGATGTAGGGACACGTGTTCAAGCCTTGTTCTGGGCTCCTCTGGAAACACTCCCATGGCTGTCGCAACCATGGGGAGGTGCTGGGATGCACAGGCAGGAATAAGTTATGTTTAGGAGGTCCCTTCCCACTCCAGCTATTCCCCGATTCTGTTCTGTGATTTTTCCCAGGTGCTTGGGATACCCAGAGAAAACGAGCTGGTTTTGTACTGGCATTTTCTCCCAAGAGTTTCGTTTGGATGGGGAGGTAAATTTGAAGCCCTGAAGAGTGAAGGAATATGATCCATGGCCATGGGAGTGCAGGGCCCCTCTCCTCTCCGGGCAGGTTATTTGCTCCAGCACATCTCTGATCTGCTCCGAGTGCTTTCAGCTTTTAGGGCTCAACCCTTGGCTAGCCTTAAAAAGGCACAGAGGAATTCTGATTTTTCAGTCTCTACTGCCCTATTTGCTGCTTTGTCCCTCCAAATCCAAGTTGGCACTGCAGAAAATATCCTGATTATATTCCCTTCCCCTGCCTTGCCCCTTTCATCGAATTAGTGGATGCACCAGGGCTGATCATTAATCTTCCGTGGCTCTGCTGGTAAATCTGCTGGGGTGAAGCTGTGGAGTCATCGCTGCACAGGTGACCCTTCTCAGGGCTCAAAAGGGTTCCTGAGGTGTCACCCAGCTGGTGGTGGCTGTGGCATGGTGTGGCTGTGCTGGCTGGCGGAGGGAGCGAGCGTTGGTCTCCTCTCCTCTCTCCTCTCCTCTCCTCTCCTNGGTGTCCCGCCGTTTATTACAGAGGCATCACTGGTCATACATGAGTTTCATGGGTTTTTCCGTGTGTAATTTTTCTCCTCTCCTCTCCTCTCCTCTCCTCTCCTCTCCTTTCCTCTCCTCTCGCCTGGATCTTGCCAGTTTGCATTGCACAGGGAGAAACGGGAAAGTCATAAATCAATCTGGAGTGTTTCTCTTCTCTTTAGGGGTAAAATAATAACCCCAAACAAAACAAGGTCGGGAGAAAGGAATTCCTAATGACAAACTTACTTCAGCTAGGACACCAGGGGCTTCAGCAATATGAGATTAAACCTGCTGTGCTGAGACTCTATTACTCCATATATTACTGTGTGCTGCTGGACTGATGGTTCTCACAGGCGGAAATATAACCCTTGGAAATGTCAAGGCACATAATAAAGAGACCTAGCAGGGGAGGCTGGATGGCTCCGGGGATTGATAAAGCCTTTACAGCGCTGGCTCTGCTGTGAGGAGGGGTGGGTGCCCGCTGAAGTTCACACGCTTTGCTGGTCCTTTTGTTAGATGGCTCCAAGGGAGAGGTGACATGGGAGAAATTCTCCTGGAACAACTCCATCTGGCCAAGTTTGCTTTGGAAATAAAGCAGGGACCTCAAAATGAAAGCTTGGATGAATAGTTGCCTCCTTGTGCAGTCCTCAGCTGTGTTTGTCCCCAGGGTGGCTGTCACACTTACACCTCTTCATTAGCTCTTAGTACTTCCCGTGTCCTCTTGGCATTGCAGATCTCTTGGGGGCAGACTGTTTCCCTTGGAGCCCGACTGGGTCTCCTGGGTCTGTATGAGACCACACCATAAATCTCTTGGGAAGTGTCTTCCTAATGGCTCCTGGATAGAGCCATCTCAGGGGGAAGGCAGGCAGCACTTGGGATCATCGCCAAGGACCTCGTAACAAATCCTCGAGGGCTGGAAAAGCATTTCCTCATTGGCAAGTGGATCTGTAAATCCCGGGTTTGGGAATGGGCACAAGCATGAGCTGCTGGATGAGCCGATGTGGTGGGTCTGTGTGCTGTTCCCAAAATCCCACTGGCCAGTGCTGTGTGTAACAGGGCTCCCCGTTCCCCCCAGAAAACGCCGCTCGGCGGCTGTAGACTGTGAACCTTCCCAGCTCTCCATGGCGGCTGTGGGCTCGTTAAGGCGAGAAGAGGGAAATAAATCTCCTGGAACTCATGAACTATTTACAGCAGTGCTGAGCAAGCAGTCCGCAATTATTTATTTATTCTCCCCAGGACGCTGCACTGGTGAACCTGGAGAGTTGGGAATGCTGCCAGGGCTTCCCAGTCCAGCCCTGTGCTGTCTCCTCTGCATGGGGCTCCCGGTGGGCAGGCAGTTCCCTGAAGATCCCAAAAGGCAGCACACATGCCCTGGGAGCATCTGAGTGCTGTGTGTGTCTTTGGAGGGAATAAAACCCAACCCTTCCTTGTGCTGAGGTATTTTCAGTCTTGCTCTGGCCAGGCATCCTTGTGCCCAAGGCCACAAAAAGGAAAATCTTGTTGCAGAAGAGGATAATGTTTTGCATGGAGATGTGTGAGAGGAGCTTGTTGCCTGTGAAATGTATCTGCAGCTGGTTTGGGGTATAAGGGAGGATCAAAAATGGTTTGGGTTGGAAGAGAGCTTAAAGGTAATTTCGTTCCAGCCCATGCCATGGGCAGGGACACCTTCCACTGGAACAGGTTGCTCCAAGCTCTGTCCAGCCTGGCTTTGGACAATTCCAGGGATGGGGCTTGATTTTACAAAATAGCTGTTTTTCCATGCAGCATTCCCAGACAATCGATAGATATTTATGAATGATCCTTCCAGTAATTATACAACCCCCTGTGTTTGGTGAAAACACATCCTTTAAACAGCCAAGAGACGAGTCAGGGCTCACTGAGTCATATCCACAGAACCCTGCCTTGCCCAGGGATGTGTATAGGAGGCACTGCCCTGCTGTCCTTCCTACCCTGTCCCTGTGCATTTTCTACCCCAGAATTAGGGCTGATGGGCAGGATGCTGTGAGGAAGAAGGAATGGCCTCTTTCCCTTTCCTGGCAGCACTGGAGTCTCCTTGCTGGCACTCTTGTTGCTTCAAAGGCATTTTCTCCTCGTGGGGCTTATGGGCCAAGGACACTTCTCGCCTGCAGCTTTATATCTGTCAGTTTGATCAGCAAATGGGGGAGAGGGCCATAAAACTGTGGAGGCTGAGTCCTAGTCCCTTTAATCCCGCCAGGAGGGCCGGCGTTATTTCCCCGCTGGGAGCGCTAATAGGATTCTAATACGCTGGCAAATGGGATTTTTTACAACTGCCATTCTGCAGTTACGGAGACGGTGTGTCACCGGGACAGCCCTATAAATTCTGGAGATGGAGGGGGCTGGTGACTTGGGAGGGGGAATGGTGCCCTTGCTGATGATGGTTGGGAAGGGTTGGCTGGATGCCCCATTGCTGTTTTCCATGCTTTTGGAGCATCACCATGGCTTGACTGGACTTGTTGGTGTTTGGGCTGATGGGGCAGGGGTGGTTTGGCTGTTTCTAGCAGGCTTTTAGGGTTGGTGTTTGGAATTTTGGATTTATCCTTTTTGTTCTCTTTGTGCCCTCCTTGTTCCCTCCAAGCCCCGCTCCATGTGTGTGCCAGGATGAGCATCTCTGGTGCTCTCAGCAGGCAGAGCAAGGACTTGGGTGCTCCATGCTCTTCCCGGTGTTTCAAAGGACTTTCTAAGCCCTAATAAACCTGGGAAGGTTCCTGCAGGATCCGTTTGCTCCTCCTCTCTATTGCTACCCCCTGCATGTCTCCTCTGTGTCTGTGGCTGGAAGGCTCCACCCTGAGGGTCACATCCAGCCCAGCTGCCTTGCCCAGCCAGCTCTGGTGCTGGGGCCCAGGGCAGTGGAACCATCGAGGCTGTGGAATGGTGGGACAGGGGTTTGTTGGCAGTGGTGGCCACGCATGGAACACCTGCCCTGGGCAGGGAAACTCTGGAAGAGCAAGGAATATCATGTTGGGACGCTCTTCCTTGCTTTGTGTTCATGCACGTGGAAATGTTGATGAAATTATAGGACAGCGATGTATTTATGGCCTTGCTCTAAATCCCTTGGCTAGCGCAGGGGCGGCAGAGAGGGCAGGATCCGTGGATGCAAACAGATCCCACTCCATCCGAACATCACTGTGGCACCCATGGGACACTCCAGCAACCACACTTCATCCCCTCCTCAGCAGGCAGAGCCTGGCTCGAGTGCCAAAGCCATAAATATTGTATCACCGTATCCAATCTCAGCTCTGGATTGATTTTTCTCCAGCCTTGATCGTGGAAAGGAGGGGAGACGGGATTATTTTCCAGGGCAATCACAGGTTGATGGCTCCTTGCAGCTGCTTCCACACTTTTTGCCATCAGTAAGTAAGCAGCTCCCCACACTGTGCTTGGAGCAGCACCTATTTCCCTGGGACATTCTCCAGGTTTTCATCTTGCTCTGCTGCAAATTGGTACAGGAGAGTGGCCCGACCCTTCTTGTTTTACAGCAGTGTGGGCATGTAGGTTTTATCTTATCTATTATCACCTCTGCCCGAGAGCTAACAAGATCTCATCTACCTCTCTCGCAAATCTTATTTGTCATCACATTCCTACAGCTGCCCAAAAGTCCCACCCTGACGTCAGGAGTCCTCGTGCCTAGTGCTGCACGGGTTGATTGTGAGAGACAGAGCTGCCCCACAGGTAATAGAGCAGCTCTCCTTATTCCCATTTTACAGGCAGCTGAGCTGAGGGGAAACGTGTGGTCCAAGTTAATAAAAACTCCTAGAATAATCCCCCTGTGATTTTTCCAAGGTTATAAAGGAAGACTGAGGTTTGAAGAGAGATGTGGAGAGCGCTAAACAGAAATTTGGCAGTCTGTAAACAGCTCGCTCCAGGGTTTTAAATTGTCAGGATGCAACCAAAGCAGCAGAGTTCCTTCCCCAATTAAAAAATAAAACAAATTTGAAAAGTTCTGCATGTAAGTCGGCACCAGAGAATGAGCTCATGTTGTGCAATAAATGGGAGAAGGCAGGGAAATGTCACATTTTATTGAGGGAAAATCTGTGACGGGAGAAAATATCTTCTCTTAGACTGATATGTTTGGGGAAAATAAAATAGAAGCAAAGTGGCTTTTGCAGAGTCTCATCTGCAGGAGGAGGTGGAGGAAGTGGGTGTCCCTGGCAGGGATATCAGAGGTACCTCTGCAGGGCATGGGAACACCATGGGAAAGGGCTCCTGAGCTGCCACCGGTGACAGCAGAGAGCTAATGCAAAATTGGGACCATCTGCTGCACTTCAGGATTTGCTTCCCAATGCTGTTCGTTCTGTCCTCCCTGGACACATCTGGGCAAGGAGAGGTGGTGAGACAGCTGCTGGGGACAGCAACCCTTGAACTTAGCAGGTGGTGTTTTAGCTCGGGCTGCTCCAAATTCTTCCAAATTCTGAATATCCCAAGCTTTTCTCTGCTTGGAGCAGTGGCTGCAGCTCTCTGTGCTCCCAAACTCCTGGAACCAGGGTCGAATCAGTGCGATGTGTCGCAGGTTTTGATGGGAATGGGTGGGATGTCCTCTCCTGGACCAGGGGACTCTCTAAATCACAGAATCGTGGAGCCAATAAGATTGGAAAAGACCTCCAATATCATGGAGTTCAATCTCTGACCCATCTTTGGCCAGCTTTTCAACTGGCCCAGAGCACTGAGTGTCATATCCTGTCAAAGCCACTTGCCAGACTGCATCTCCTCCTGCTCCCTTCCTCCCAGAAAATCCAGTGGAGATAGGTCCCTTGGACAAATTAATCCAATCCAGTTTTTAGTCTTTGGATTGAGACTTTGTAGGAAATCATCTGGAGCTGTGGCTCTGTGCTGCAAACCTTCGGTGCTGTGTTGGCTGTATTTTAGCAGGTCCTACTCTCTCTGTGTGCTTTAACCCCAGGATTTCTCCATCCCCTGCCCAAACCTGTCAGGGTGTACTGCACACTGAGGTGAGAAGCAGGAGAAGGAGGTGGGATTTTTCCACTGTTTTACACACAAAAATTTGCTGTGACCAAATCCATTTGCTCAACAAGAAGTCAGGAGATCGAGGGTTTGGACTTTGCAGAGGGAAAAATGCATCTCCCAGTGCAGTGTTGCAAACCAGGATGGGTCCTGGATGGGGTTTTCCACCTCCTGAGGCATCTGGCTCTGGGCACTGCTGGCAGTGCATCCCAAACCAATGGGATTTCAAGGGAAACATCCATTTCTGCAGGTAGGAAACAAATTCTGACAACAAAGAGCTCAGCAGTGAGTGCAAGCAAGGTAGAAGGAAGATGAATATTTGGCTTGCAGAGGAGTGTTTTATTCCTGTCCCTACCAGAATAGGATGCTCCTCTCCCATTCAGAAGAAAAATGAGGTTGTAGTGATGATCTTTGGGTTTTATTTGTAGAAAGGATTTCATGGGAGGAAGACAAACAAGAAGGAGAGAAAACAATATCATGGAATGGTTTAGGTTGGAAAATCCCTCTATGGTCATTGAGTCCAACCAACCCAGCACTGCCAAGGCTATCACTATCCATGTCCCCCAGTGCCACATTTACATGGCTTTTAAATCCTTCCAGGGAGGGCAAATTCACCACTGTCCTAAACGTCCTATGCCAATCCTTTCAGTGTAGAAATTTCCCCTAATATCCAACCTAAACCTCCCTTGGTATAACTTGAGTCCATTTGCTCTTGACCTTCCTTTGCTCTTGTTGAACCTTAGCGTGATTTTTCATTCAATAACTTTATATTAAATGTTTTTTTTAATTGACTTTTTTCATAATAATTGAGCTTGGAAGAGTCAGAAGCTTTGTACCCCATACCGAGGATCCGATGGATGCGAAAGTCGTGCATGGCCAAGCCTTGTTAGGAGCTGCAAACTCTCCACTTGACATGAAATGGAAAATAAGACAAATAGATCAATTTTCATTGCAGCAAAAGCTTAGCAGTCGTGGGCTTCAAATTTGCTCTGGGGTCTAATGTTGTTTAACTTATTTCTTAATGGTCTGAAACACGGGGTGAGCAGGGCTGTGGCCTTTGACTGCAAGAGAAATATAAAGTTGCCCTAATAATGGAGCGTTGGGAGTTATGAAAAGGAGCTGGATAAATTAGATTGTGGCCTCGTGTGTGGCAATGGCCATGTCCTCCTGGAGCGATAATGATCAGTATTAACTAAAGGGAAGGAAAACACAGCCCAGATCTGCTGTATATGGAGAACCTGCTCCAAATATTGGGATGGGCGACGGTCTATCCGTGGAGTGGTGGGATTTCACACATTCCCAGGAATTGCAGAGGGGCAGCTCCAAAATGCGCCGCTGGCAAAACCAGGCAAGTTTCTGGGCTCAGCAGAGATGTGAGGAAATGAAAGGGCTGGGGGGGGGTTCTGTGTGTGATTTTACAGCGAAGAAAAGCTCTCGGTTGGGCACTGGCAGGAAGGAGTGGATATCTCCTAGCGAATGGGGCTGATGTCCTTAGTCACGGCGGTGGAAGTGACCCGATGCAAAATAGAGTTATGGATTTTTTGTGCTGCTGGACATATGGCCAGAGTGGGATTTAGAGCTGCTTTTGCAGCTTCTGGGCTGCAGCTGCAGCTGCAAGGAATTGCTGATACAAAAATGTTTCCAGAGACTCCTCACCATAACCAAGAAAATAAACATTAAAATAAAGACTTTTGCAATGCGACATTATGTGAAAAGCCGCAAATTAATTTAAGTACTTAATAAGAATCAAATTTTTGACTTAAAGGTGACTTTTTTCTCCCCACAACCATTGTATGAACTCAGCAGAGGCTCGGACACACCCATTGGGACATTTTTTAGTGCCAAACACTTGTCCAGACATGGTTCTGCCATGGTTTAGGCCCCGTTTATTGTCCCCAGGGCTTCCCTGAGCCTTTGGCACCTCATGTGCTACCCAGTGGCCCTTGGGGGAACCAACAACATCACCAAACCTTGCAAACCCTCTTTAAATTCGCCTTGCTCCGTGGGTTGACTCCATTGAAAGGAGCTGTAGGGAGGGGTGACTTATGTTCCTTGCAGCAAGAATTTGGGATGAAACCCTCCTTGATTTGGGTGATTTGTGACATTTCACCTGTCATTTAAACTTCTGAAGTTGTTGCACTTGGGCAGAGCAAACCTCAATGAAGGGTGAAGAAAAATATACATGAATTATGCATGTGCAATATATATATTTAATATGTAAAACTCAGTCCACTGATGTTTCTCTTACTCTCATTGAATATTCCCCTTCCTCATCAGGGAGCAGGAATAAAGTTCAGGGCACCGGGAACATAATTGAGCAAACGGTCTTTGCGCTTATCAAGTGCCTCTGTTCTGCTTGGGCATTTAATCACCTGCAAAAGCCATTTATTGCCTCGTATACTCCTCTTCTATGAACATTAGCCCTTAAATACCTGGCATAATTAAAGGTGAAGCCGCAGCGCCGCGCTCCGTCTCCTGCCCGCGGAAGGGTAACAGATGAGGTGGGAGTTCTGGTGGAGTTCAAGGTGAGAGCCGTAAAGCCCATTTTCTGCATGTGTCAGGGACATTATTTTAGGAATGTCTAATTCTGCTGGTGAAAATTGAGGCTGGCTCAAATAATAATTCACGCTTAATGAACTTAGAGTTATAGCCCCGGCGCTGCGATTCCCTCCATGCCTGGCGCGGTCGATTGGCCTTGTCAGATGTTTAAAGGATGGTGAGGAAATGACAAAAAGGATTTGATGGAATTAGACGGAATTCCCCCAAAAAACCTATTCCTTTTGTGTTTAGATCCCTGTCTGGGAAGAAAGAGAGAAATTTGCCGCAGCTTTGGCTGTAATCCAGTCGGCTCCTTGATCAGGACTTTTCAGGGCTTTAACCTTGTGTGTTCTTCTTGCAGCTCAGCTCTTCAAAGGGCTCGTGCCCTTCCTTTATGCGAGGGAAAATAAACACAAAGCCTTGATGAAGGGTTAATACCCAGCGCTGCGTGTAGGGAGCAAATTTAAGCACTCGTCTGCCACATTCCTTGACGCATCCTCGGCTGCCCAACAATCAGACATCCAAAGGCTCGATCATTAATGCCGTTATCCTCGTAACACCCCTTTGATAGTAAATTAATGGGCTGTGGGATGTAGAACATCGCACTGTTGCCACTGCTGGGTTTATCCACTGGCAAGTTGTATCGCAGGGAAATGTTCTCCCGCCGGTGAGGGTGGGGAACGGAGGCAGCCGAGCCAAAGCCAAGCGTCTCATTTCTGCAAGGAGACGGCAAAATGTGAGTCCACCCAGGAGATGGACCTGATGGTCCTTGTGGATTCCTTCCAGCTCGGGGTCTTTGATGGTTCTACCCCAACACAAACTGTCTGTCCTGGCTGCTGGTGGAATGCCAGTCTGCCCCATGCCCAGGGGGTTTGGGGACCTGTCACGATCCGCTAGGCATGAAGCGGGATTCGTGGTGGTTAGTTTTGGAATCTCAGAGTGCAAAAGAAATGCGAACGAAGGATTTTTTTGTTTCCATCAAAATAATGTGCTTTATTGCGCACCAGCACACGATTATTGTGATAGAGAGGGAGAGATATAAGAAACAAAGGATAGAGAGAAAAAGAGGGGGGGTTATAGCTACTAATGGCAGGTGGAGTCCTCGTGGTCTTCTGCCAATGGGTCCGTTTTCTTCTGTGAGGAGATCTCGTAGGGGTCTTCTCAGAAAGCTCCTTTATAGTCCTCTTCAAGGCGAAGGGCAGGTAGCCAAAGGGGTGGGGGACAGGTGTAGGCCTTTTTGAAGCAAAGGGCAGGTAGCCAAAGGGGTGGGAGAGTGAGTCCCATAGCACAGGTGTACGGGACTTTCAGTCCCTCCTCGCTTGGGCAGTCAGGAACAGTAACGATCAGTTCCTCTGGCATCTCCCAGCCGACACACCTGCAGGACTTGGCAGTCATCTCTCCTTGGCCCGACCAGGACTCCTGTGCAAAAGTCATCTTGCCCCCCTTTGGATGTGGGGGGTTTTCCCTCAGTCCTGTAGATGATCGTGAGACAGGTGAAGGGTCTTCGGACCGTCTCTTACAGGACCATCTGCTGATGGTGGTGTTTGTCTGCTCAGGTTGGCCCGTGATGGGTCCTAAGAAGGGCAACAAAGCTGGGGAAGGGTCTGCAGCACCAGGGAAGGGTCTGCAGCACCAGGAAGAGCTGAGGGAGCTCGGAGAGCTCAACCTGGAGAAAAGGAAGACCTTCCCCTCGGGGGAACCTTGTGGCTCTCCTCAAGTCCCTGACCAGAGGGTGCAGCCAGGGGAGGTCAGCCTCTGCTCCCAGGGAATAAGAGACAGGATGAGAGGAAACGGCCTCAAGTTGTGCCAAGAGAGGTTTAGGTTGAATATTGGGAAAATTTCTTCATGGAAAGGGTTGTCCAGCCCTGGCACAGGCTGCCCAGAGCAGTGGTGGAGCCCCCATTCTGGGAAGGACTGAAAAGCCATGTAGGTGTGGCACTTGGGGACATGGTTTGTGGTGGCCTTCGCACTGCTGGGTTAATGGGTGGATACAGTGGTCTTAGAGAGCTTTTCCAACCTAAATGATTCCATGATTCTGTGAGTTTCAACTGTTACATCTTGGGAGGCCAACCTGGGATGAAGGAGTAGGGTCTGGGGCAAGTGAGGGTCACCAAGAGCCCCTAAATCACACCCCCATTATCCACCTCTCTTCTCCCCAAGCACACCTCCATGGCAGGATTACTGAGCCCTGCATGGTTTCCTAGAAAGACAAGGATTTTTCTGGCTGTTGGAAACACGAGGCATCTGTATAAACAATTGTATTAAGCTTCTGTTTTAGTAATTGTATTTGTACAGTGAAGCAAAAAGGCTCAGTTTACCCCTCTGCTGTCTGGAAATGATTCCTTTAGGTTATGTGTGAAGCGTTTTTTTCAGCGTGCTGATTTCATTCAGGAGAAGGAAAAAAGCAAAGATCCCATTACAGTGACATATTCTTCCCCCATGGTAACTTTATCCCCGCTTCTGGCTCCGTGCAGAATCATAATTCATTTTGTCACAAGAATAGCAAATAAATAATAAGAATAAATTGAGCAGATTATCTCATCTTTAAGCCATGCCCAGCATTCATCAAATCCATGCCAAGAAGTAAGACTTATCCGCAGTCAAATTGATCCTACAAGAACACGTACCTTAAGCTCCATTAGGGCATCTCAGAGCTGCTCGCCCATTTCCTGGTCCTTGGGTGCTTAAAATGACAAGTCATTAGAGTGGCACATTCCCAAAGTGTCCTTTTTTTTTTTTTTTTTTTTTTGGTAATAAAAGGGCCAGTGAAAACCTAGATGTTGCTATTTTTCCCCATTGATTTTTCCTGAAAGGGCCAAACCATGCGAAGGCTAAATCCAGCGCGGGAGAAGTTTGCTGCTCACGCTGCAGATGCAAAAACATCCATTTCTTCTCTCGCTTCACTGAAGTTTTAATAACAGCTGCTGCAGGGACTTTGCACAGGACTAAGGTCTCATTATTTTTAAAGGAGATGCTACTGTACATTTACTGGTGGTACTGCAAAGTGTTATAAATAATTAACGTGGAACTACAGCAACTAAACCTACTGCAGTCCAACTAATTGGTAAACAGCCGTGTATTTCACTCGGAGTACATGAGAGGTATTACCACTTTCAGTGGGATGATTCACTTGTATAAATTTAAGCTTATGAATAATGGTTTGAAGGGCTGAGGTTTGCTTTTATTCATCTCACAGTGCTCAAAAACCGGTGGGTGCGTCAGATGAAGAAAGGTGAGGTCTGTTTCCCCAGAAAATATTGATTCTAAAGCCTCGTCTAAACTAAAGCTGGGACTGAAGGAAGTTGCTTTGGTAGCAAATAACAATTAATTCACTGGAACCCTTTGTGTTCAGTTGAAATAATATTCCCTGAACCTGCTTCAAGCCCCCTCCCAAGTCATCAGAAGACAGCACATCCTGAATGCAGAATTAGGTGGTTAATTTGCAGTTGTGCTCTCAAGGTGTATGTGATGAAGGTTGTGCCAACAGCACAAGACTCGTCTCCTTGTACGGTTTTATATGAATTTAACCCGATATATTTAAGCTGGAAAACCAGCGAGGGTGAAGGGCTCCAATTTGCTTCAGCTTGATCTGGAATGTATTTAAGATTAGGCTGGAAGAAGCCCTTTTTAAGCTGCAATAGTTTGTGCTCACAAGAGTGTTTGGGTTGGTTTAATAACAGGGTCTTGTTAACGGTGCCGGCTCTTACTCAGCCCCACTCCCTCCGTTATTCTCTAAATGTGGATTCCAGAGGAATTTTCCACCTCAGGTTTGCCTTACCCATGTGCAAAGGGAGCACAGGCTGGACACGAAGCCACTCCCAGGTCAGAGGAGGAACGTGCTGCCATGGCTTTCACGCGGGAGAAGGGACAGCTGAGGGTGGAAGCCACCATGGCAGCGGTGCCAAAGTGGGGAAGGTTGGGAAGCTGGGCTTGCAAAGTCCTCGGGTTTGCAGCAGGCACGGCAAGAAGTGATGCTGTGCCTCAAAAGGCGAGCTGCCAGCGTGGTGGCACGCAACATTTCTAGACTATATATAAATATCTGACCTATTTCTTATGGATAGCACAATAAGGACTCGATCAAAACCCCATTGAATTCTGCAGGAGTCTTTCCATTTACTTCAATGGCTTTAGGATTGGCCCCTATAAATGGCTCTTGAGAAGAAGTTAGTGGTGCATTTGCCTGACTATTTTTATAATGTGTTTGATCACTCACTCGGTGATTTTTCCAACTTCAGCCGTTCGCAATGGGGAGCCAGTGCAAATTACAATGTTCGATGTCCAAAGAAATGTCTCTTGAAATTGAACGGAGACGCATAAAACAGATAAATGTGTTGGCATCCCATGGCCGCAGAAATGAAAGGGGAGCATTAACACTCATTAAAAGGGACAAGTCAGTGCCACGCTTCCAGCGACCCTGTCACGGGAACACGAGGGTTTTGTCATTTATTTTTCACTACTCCCAGCTTTTGGACTAGCGTGGGACTTGCAGGATCAGTGGGCCAGCTCATCCCCTGTCCTCTGTCTGAAAAATGGGAGTCTGGGGAAGGTCCAAGAAGCTTCTCAGAACGTGGCTGCAGAGCTACAATCACAGACTCATGGAATCACTGAGGCTGGAAAAGACCTCTGAGATCACTGAGCCCAACCATTAGCCCAGCACATCCCACTTGGAGAAGTTTCTTTGAAAGCACAGGGGCTTGCTCTATTCTGCTGTGGAGCTGTGCAGGTTCTCATTGCTCATATAAGCCTCTTGGCTCCCTTTTAAGCTCTTGAGTTTAATGGTGACTGGTGTCAGGGGTTAATGATGCCTGGTGGAAAGAGGGACCTCATCTCCCACGACTGCTTGGAGCTGCCTGTTGAATTTCATGGAGAGGCTCCTCTGTTTCTCCTCTTTGAGGGCTGGGAAGCACGAGGTATTGAGTTTATGGGGAAAGGCTTTTCCACCACCAGTTACAGTGAAATCAGAATATCTGGGGAGGTCTTTCCCTCTGGAGCTTTTGCACAGTGTCACCAGTGGATATAATTTCCGTAGGTTGGAATATTTTAGAATCATGGAATGGTTTGGGCTGGGAAGTGACCCCAAAGCTCATCTCATTCCACCCCCTGCCATGGGCAGGGACACCTGCCACTGTCCCAGGGTGCTCCAAACCCCGTCCAACCTGGCCCTGGACACTCCCGGGGATGGGGAAGCCACAGATTCTCTGGACCTCAGCACCCTCACAGGGAAGAATTTCTTCCCAATATCCCACCTGTCCCTGCCCTCTGGCTGTGGGAAGCCATTGCCCCTCGTCTTGTCACTCCAGACCTTTGTTCAAAGTCCCTCCCAGCTCTCTTGGAGCCCCTTTAGGCACTGGAAGGCTCTACCAGCCTTGTGTTTTTGTCTTATTTTATATAATAAAAACCACTGGAATCAAAATGAAAGCATTCAGTGATTTCAAAAGATTGTTCTGGGAATATTCTGTGATGTGAAGGAAATTCGCAGTTTCAGATTTTTGCCCCAGGTTTTTCCCCAGATTTCAAAGTCTTTCTCATATAAAAGAGAATGTACATTTTTTGGCTTTTTTTTTTCCCCCCAGGGAATAAATCTGTCTGCTTTTGCTCCTGTTGTATCCCTCTCATCAAGACTCAATCTTTGTCACACCTAGAAATTTCCAACTGAAGGCACAGAGCATTTGAGGAATATTTTCCTAGATTGTTTATACGATAATAATGGAGTTGTGTTTGCTTTCTTAAAAAAGCCTTTTGTCGATGTCTTGGAAGCAGCAAGAGGATTAGGGAAGGAAAACTGGCTTGAGGTTTGCTCATCACGCCTCAGCCAAATCACTGGGTGTTATAAGGACGCCCTTATAAGGTCTGTCCTTGCTTTTTTGTTTTGTTTGTTGGTTTTTTGTTGTTTTGGGGGTTTTTTTGTATTTTTTTATGGCTACAGAATAGTTACAAATACTTCCTTTGGTTCCAAGGAAGATGTAATCAATTTTTCTTGGAATGCGGGACCCGAGGCTCTACCACACCCTGCGGCAGGAGTTTGCCTTCTCAATGTCACCACCCATCCCAGGGTCTGTCATTTAATTCTTTGCTTCCCGCTCTGATCCCCCTTCAATATGCAGCAGGAACGAGTCCAGGACAGCTGCCTCCCCCCGTGCCTGCCGTGGGGAAGATGCCCACGGAATTGATTGAATTTCTCCTCCATGTCCTTACTCTCTAATTGCTCCCCAGCAGACCTGTGCCGTTGGAAAGCTTCCTGCTGCCCGTGCTCAGGGATTCTGATCCGGAGCTGGTTTGGGGAGGTTGTGGGTGAGATGGGAAGATCTGAGGTTGTTCTCTCTGCTCTGACTTTACTCGCTGCCCACTGGGGAGACCTCCTGGCTCTTTTTCCTGGGTCACAGTGTCCTTCTCTGCTATTTACTGAGCTTTAAAGCCTCGATTTTCTCAGCAAATCCAGCCTTTGTGTGCCTAAAACAAACACGGAAAACTTTTCCACATGAAATACAGAGTTTGCATCTGTGTTTGTTGTCTAAAATTCACACTGATGAACCCATAAAAGCAATGCCTGACCCAGGGAGTAGGTCTGAACCCCCACCCATTTTTAGGCTGCTTTAGGTAAAGGCATTGGAATGATATTTCTAAATCTTGGGAGACACCAGGATTAATTTGACCATGCGGAATTTCAGTGTCTGTTCTTGTGTATCTCATGTGGATGCCCTTTGGAGAGATTTCCCTTTGAATCCCATTCTGGGATTTCATAGGGATGACTCCTTGATCTGTCTTTGTCTTTTTGGGGTTGGATACAGCACTGGGTGGTGGTGCCAACCTTTGTTCTCAAGGAAAAGATGATAAATTTTGGTTGGAACAAGGGGGTCTGAGGCTCCTCTGCAACCTGTGCCTGCAGGTCACCTTCTCAGTGCCACCACCCGTCCCGTTATGAATATTGATATTCCCAATGTCCCATTCCAGCATCCAGTATTGATGTGTCACTGGAACAGGCTGTTAGAACAAACTGACCAAAGACTTGGATGTAAAAAAAGTCATTAAATAATGAAGAATAATATAATAATATCAATAGTGCAGATGTAAGTCAGGTTGGTGGCTGGGCTGCAATGTGTCAAAGCTCTGGCCCTTGCAGAATTAAATTGGTTTTACTCCCTTTTTAGAGTAGATGAGAGAATTATGCCCTGTATTTAATTTTTAAGTCTCTGACCTGCTGAAGTGCAGGGTTATATATTTTCCATGATGGATTTGTCTGTCAGTGCTGTCCCAGAGAGACATGAGGTGCCCTGGTCCTTGCATGTCCTGGGGAGGGCACCCCCTCTGTCCCTGGTTCAGGGATCCTCCTCTGTCAGCCCCAGCAGGATTTCTCCTCATTCAAACACACCATTTTTTTGCCTAAAGGCGAACTGAAAATTAAGCGAACTGATCTGTTTAAACCTTTATAAATACGTGTTTAATATCTACTTAATGGGAGATGGAATTTATGAGCCGTTAAGTGATGCCGGATCGTTTTTATAAGAATAGAGAAGTCTAGTGGGAAAACTTCCTCCTGGGACATAATCTCATATTATTATTTTTTTAAGAGAGAGAGATTTAATATGTTACAGTTGACGTTTGCAGTGACACTGGAATATTTCCTACGCGGGAGCTTTCACGAGTGCTTTATAAATCTTGAAGGGTTTAAGTTAATAAAATCCTTGTGCCTGTGGGAAGGATTCTGCCTCCTCTGCTGATGGGGAAACTGAGGCTCGGATACAGGAATGCGCAGAGGGAGGAATGGGATGTGTGAGTCCCATGTGGATCAGGGTAGTCCAGACACTTCAAGGCATTTCCCCAGTGATGAGACAATGCTGTGTCTGTATCTCCTGGGGTTTGGGGTTTTTTTGCCTTTCATGTGGTTGTGCAGGCATTGGTGGAAGCAGAGGATGCACAAAGTGTCCTGCTGGGACTGCTCCTGGCCGCTGTCCTCTGTCCCCACTTCCTTCCCATCAGTCTTTTTTTTTCTCTCCTTCTTTTCCTTTTTTTCCTTTTTCCTTCCCCCCCCACTTTTTAAATTATTTTTTCTTTTTTCTCCTATTTTCTTTTTCTCCCTTTTAGTTGTTTCCTCTTTTATCCTTTTCTTTTTTTCTTTTTTCCTTTTTCTTTTTTCTCTTCCCCCTTCATTTTCTTTTATCTTTTTTCTATTTTCTTTTTTTTCTTTTTTCTTCTTTTTTATTTTTTTCCTTTTTCCTCCCTCTTTTCTCTCTTTTCTCTTTTTCCTTTTTCCCCTTTTTTCTATTTTATTTTCCCTTTTTTCTTTTTCCATTTTTCCTTTGATTTTATTTTTACTCTTTTTTCCCTTTTTCCCCCTCACTCTTTTTTTTTTTTTCTTTTTTTTTTGCGCTCTCATCTCCCACTCGCTTTCCTGGGGATATTGCCAATATGGATCCAAAATCCAGCCCCTGGCCTTCCCAAGCTGCTGCTGCACTAACCATTGCCTTGGATCCACCTGGAGCATTCTTGCTGCCCCAGCCTTGGCAGAGATTCACTGCACTGGGGGGACAAAGGATTTTGGGGGCACAGATTAGCCCAGGGAACATCTCTGTTGCTGTTTGTGACGTAATGATTTTCCGCCTGGTGACTTTGGGGGTGGCACTGCTGCCTGAAGGAATAAAGAGCTTTCTGCTTCCTGCAGCTGGGGCTGGAATGAGATTTTTTTTTTCTTGTATGCGAAAAACATCAGTGAAATCCCTCGGTGGCTGTTGCAGTTTGCTTCTAACATTTGGAGTATTTCCGAGAAAAATCCTCATGCATTTGTGATATGAAACTTTTATATTTTCTCTCTCTCTTTATTTTTTTCCCCCCTAAACCTGCATTTTGAGGAGGATCCCGATTGCTGTATTCTCCTCAGAAATGATGGATGGATGGGCAGGGAAGATGGCACAGTTTCAGCTCATCAGGTCACTCCCCATCAGCAGAGCTGCCTCGGTGCTGAGCTATTTTCCATCTCCAGCCCCATTTTCTCCCAATCCCAGGAAAGCCTTGGGGGGTGGGAGCTGAGTGATGCAGGAATTGCATCCTCACCGTGCGGCTGCAGCTCCCAGGCACTGCTGACAAAGCCTGTGCCGTGCCAGCAGTGTCCCTGCCCCTGTCCCCGGCTGTATTTGTCATTCCAAGCCTGTCCTGGGTTCAGATGTGCTCCCTGGCCTGCATCCTGCCTCGCATCCCAGCTTCCTCCTCCTCCAGCTAATTAGGGACAGCAGAGCCTCATTAGGATCAGATCCAGACCAGGGCTTTGACCCTTTCGCTGTGGCTCTTGGATGGGAAGTCAGGATGTGGCTCACAGGGCTTGAGTGTTGCCATCGTGAGGGCTCTCTGCCTCTTCCCCCTGTTTTGGGGGTGCTGGGGGATCTCAGTATCCCACAGGATGCTCCTGGATGATCCCGAGAATAGCCCTATGGTGGAGCAGGGCTATCTCGGACTATCAGCACCCGTTTGTCGGGTTTCTTATGAATAATTATTGAAAAAGAAAGGCCAGAGAGGCAGAGAGAGCAGAGGAAATAATCTTTTTACATTTTAATCTGAGCAGTTTTCAAGCAGTTTGATAAGGCGGGTTGTAGAAATGTCAGCTTCCCCTTATCTCTAATTGACTTAAAGTAGAAGCCGGCTTTAATCCCGGCATGCAGAGGAGCTTCTGATGGAGAGATGAGGGCAATTGATTTCTGCCTTTTTAATTAACAGTCTGGCTGCTTTTAAAAACAATAGGGAGGAGGGAAAGGAACGGGAAAAACACGTGGTGACATTTGGATTTGGCGGCGTGGGGATGGAGAGGTGCTCTGCGGGCTCCCCAGGAGGATCGAGGTGCTGCCCAGCTTCCAGAGGGTTAGGAGGGGCTGGTTCCAGTTTAAAGAGGGAATTGCTCCCTGCAGAGGAGGCAGAAGTGGGGCTGGGGAGATTCCCTGTGTTAAGCAGTGAGGATTAGGGCTGTCAGTCTGGCTGTGCCAGCTGCCCTGAGCTGGGACTGGGCGTGCTGCAGGAGCGATGGAGGGGCACAGGGACACGGTGCCACCGCCCTCTGCCTCCTCCAGCGTCCTGGAGCTGCTGTGAGGTGCAGGACCGTGGGTTTGGTAGGGAAGGGGCAGAATAGGGGCAAAATTCCTTTGCGAGGCTTTCCTCTTGCCTCCTGACCTTGCTGTAGCTCTGCTCCCCTCCAGCCCATGCACACGTGTGTGTTTGTAGGGATGTATGGAAAGTGCTTCCCGCATGGACAGCCAAGGAAGTGGAGCTTGCCTGGAGTCCTCTCTCACACTGGATCCATGGCATTGTCAAGGGAATTAATCCACAAACACCAGAGGTTTATGTCCAAAAAGGAGACAGAGGAGTCCTGTAACTTTATTCATGAATAAAGGGAGAGGCCATGGCCATTTCCCATGGGGTCTCTCGAATTGCTAGAGGACGCAGGCTCTTTTTATCCCAATTTCCTTCCTGCATTTCCTTCTCTCTTTCCCCATTGGCTGAGGTACTTGAGAGGCACAGACTTCCCAGAATGCAGACACAAGTAATATACATCCCTCCTAATGCAGACACCCTTGACACAAACCCCCCCTTTCTTCTTTTTCTTATGTCTCTGCTCGTGTAGTTATTACCACAGTCTTGGGAGAGTCAATCAGTGGAATTCCTGTGGAAATTCTTCCCATTCTTTCTTCCATCTCTCAGTATTGGTCTTATCTTACCAGCAGTTTGTTTGTAACGACTCTCCCTTATTCCTTTCAGCTTCACAAGGATGAGCTCCACAGAGTCCCCAACCTCCTGCAAACCCCAAATTTCTCTTGACCCCACCAGGCAGCACATCACCAGTGGGGAGGGGGGCAGTTTTCTGCTGAGGTGGCTCTTCCTGTGCGGGAAGGCAGCCCAGATGTGCTGATGATTATGGCTTTGACAGCGGGGGAGCTGCTGCTGCGACTGTTCCGGCTCCATTTGCTGTCCTGCTGCAATTGGCTTCCACTTGTCCGCTTAAGTGTCAGCCACGCAGCGGAGGATTGTTTATGCAGCACTTAGTAACATCTACGGGGTAATGGGCTGTGCAGAAGACCCTGGCATAATTGGTAAAATGTCTGGAAGTGGATTAGCCGTGTGTCTGCACGGCGGATGTTTGGAAATATATACATACGTTCAATTTTTAAATACATATTAGGCTAAAGTCCCGCTTTGCCCGGGGATTGCGGCGCTGGGGTTAATGTTGTGTGAGTGCAGTGGGTTCAGATCTCCTGGGAAGGCTTGGGGAGGTGGTGCTGGGCACCAGGAGGGGCTGTGTGTCCGTGGTGGGGTAGGAGCGGAACAGCCTCCCCCAGGAGAGCCCCCTGGTCATGCTAAAGAGATGCTGAATCCCAGAATTTTTTAGGTTGGAAAAGACTTCAAAGATCGAGTCCAGCCTGTGACAGATCCCCACATTGTCAGCTGCACAGACTGCCATGTCCAGCAGTCCTTGGACACCTGCAGGGATGGTGATTCCCCCAGAATGAAGGAGATTTTGGGATTGGGGCTGAAAGAGAGCAGAGGGATGCAGGAGCATCCTGGGAGCGCACAGCTCTCTGCCAGTGGTTTATTTGCTCTTTGCTCAGGCTCTCTGTGGAGGTCAGGCTGTTCTCTCTCGGCGGTGCCCCAGCTCCCCTGGGCTCCATCCTTCTCCCAGGCATTCCTCAGCCTTCTTCTCATTCTTATTTTCTCCAAGCACCTGCTCCCTGCCGGCAGGAGGGAGAGGAATCCCTAAACTCACTTGCTCAGGGATGCTCTGTGCCACCTGGAGCAGTGATGGCCACCTCCAAACGTGGGGTTTGGGGCCATGCCAAGCATCCTGGGGGTGCAGAGCCCCTGGGAATGCAGAGGTCCTGTGTGTCTGCTGGCACCAGCCCTCCCAACCCTCCCATTGCTCATTATATTCCAGGCGCTTGCAATGAATTGTTTAACGAGCTTTCTGCGAGGCTGAGCAGATGAGAGGAGTGCGGAGCTTGGAAAGGAGAGGAATAAATTGGGAATGCTTTTGATTTGTGAAGAGCTGTGATGAGCAGGAGGGAAATCAGAGCTGGAGCATCCCTATTGAGGGTTTGGCATGGAAAAGGGCTTAAAAGTGGAGCTTGGCCCTGTTCTCTGGTATTTTTAGCCCGGATGCAGGATTGCAGGACCTGCATTGTAGCCGTGTGCATTGCAAATTCCAAAGGGTTTGGCATCTACTCAGAGCAGTGGTTTATAGGTATCAAATTTTTGGCTTTTAAAGCTGCCTAATAATTCATAATTTCTTATTACCATGTGCTGTCTCTCTGCTTCTGACAAATCAATTTGTTACGGGTTATATCTGCTGCTGAACCGTGGTGGGGAGGAGAAGGAAGAACAGATTTTTCTCTGCACTTTTCACATTCCCTTTCATATCCTAAGGGTTATCAAGTCAGCCACCAAAATGCCACAACTTAATGTGACAGGGATTTAAAGTAAAAAACCAATCCCAACAATGAAGCAATGCAGCAGCAGAAACACTAAACCACATCTGAAGTGATGAAGTGAGCTGCAAGTCCTGCTTGCCGTGTCCAGGTGTAACACAAAAGTGTTATCCTGTGTGAGCAACTAATGGACTCGTGGAGAATGGTTTGGGTTGGAAGGGACCTTAAAAATCATCTCATTCCAACTTCCTGCCACGGGACACATTCGACTAGACCAATATGTCCAGGTGGAAGGACCCTGAAATTCCATTTAACTTGTTTGGTTCCAAGTAAAGATGAAAATTATCCCAAATCTGCCCACATAAAATCCTTACTGCCTCCGGAGTCCTCATCATCTGCAAGGAGAGAGGAACTGGGGATCAAGCATAGGGCGAAGGTGTAGACACCCCGGATACAACAGCCTTGATGGCTTGGAGGTTTCGCCCCAAATTCCAGAGGAGATTTGGCAAGCTACAAGGTTTCCTTAAAAACGAATGGAGCTTAGACTGGGAATTGCGTGGCTAAATAGGAATTGGACGTCTAAAACCACCTTGGTCCTTTGGGAAACGTTGTCCTCGTGGTGCCAAAGTCATCCCATTCCCAAAGCTTGGGATGGATGGAGATGACACAGCTTCGGTGGTGGCATCGATTTCCCGTCAGGATCCGGCCGGAGGGGCTCTTTCTTCAGCCAGCCTGAGATTTTTGCAGCTTTGTGATTCAGTATAATTAACATCTGGGAGGAATTAAAGGGGTCTTGGGGGAGAAAAGCAAGATCTGAAGTTTAAATAACAATTTAGTTTCAGCACAATTAAAAATAAGCTGCTTTGTGATTACCGGGGCGGCTGCTTACACGCAGATGTAAACGGGAGCTCTGGGAGGAGGAGATAAAGGTAGGGATGAACAAGGAGAGAGCAGGAGGCTGAGGAAGGACTAAACCTGATCCTCAGGCTCTGGGGAATAAATCCAGGTTGCATCAATACGAAAATCATCACAAAGAGCTGGAGCTTGTTTGCCACTTGGGGTCTTCTCTAGAGCATCCTTGTCATTCTTTATATGCAAATGTGGATCCGAGCTCCAACTCCACTCACCAAAGGAAAAAAAAAACCCAAACCCGCTCCAGCAAATCAAATATTTTGCAGGTTGGGTGCCAAGACCCTCTTGAAACTGATTGGTATCAGTGGCCGTCTGGGAATCCCATGCGATTCCTTTAATTGCTTTATTTTCACTCCTCTGATTGCATCTCGCAATATAGAATTGGGAAACAGGGAAAACTGAAGCAAGCAGAAATTGTTGTGTGCAAATGAAATGCTCCACTTGCCCAGCAGCAAAACATTTGGAGAAAACTTCAGCTTCGGGTCTGATTTGAAATAAAGCCAAATTTTTACCAAGTCGCAGCAAATTAAGGGTTTAATCCTGGTTTTGGAGGGGGTGGGGCTTTGTGATTGGATATGCACGGTGAGGAGCAGCTCTAAAAAAGCTTTTTTGGGGGGGGTTTGGCCATCTGCAGCCTGGCAGGAAGACATGACAGAGTTCTTGGGGAAATGGCAAAGTGAGAATACATGAGTGATCCAAGGAAATATCATTTTAAGCAGGGTGCTGTTGGGTTGTGGAAGTCTCTGGTGGAAAATATGGCTGGGGACAGTTGATTGGAAGAGTGGAATGAAATTCCAAACCCACAGATTTGGGATGGGGTGGGTTTGTGGAGGTGAGCATGCGTTGCTGCGTCTCCTCCTTTCCATATATCCGTGGAATATCTGCTCCCTCCATCCCCCAGGCCAATGATGGACCAACAATATCCCAAAACCACACGGAGCCCATCACAGCCCAGCGAAGGAACAAAGCTCCTCATTTCCTTCCAAACCCACGTTGTACTTTGTTGGTGAGACACAGCAGAGAGTGAGACACAGTCCCTGTTCTTCCTTTCTTTACACATTTCCATATTTATTGCTCTCGTTGCGCCACAGGGGGGAAAAATGTTTTGCAATCGGAAATTTCAGTGGGTTTGGAGATGCCTGTGCTCCTCCTGCTTCTTTGGAGTGTTGGCATCATTCGTTGCTGGATAATTATATTTTATCTGTTTAAGGTGGTGTTTTGGTGGGGTTTTTTTATGGTTATGTTTTCTTGGGGGTTTTATGGGGTGGCTTTATTTAGATCCTTTCTTGGGCATAAAACCTTAGAGCACAAATGCAGCCTCAGCTTTGTTTTGAGGGAAAGTGCGTATGGGAATTTGTGCTTTGGGATTGTTTAGGTTTTGCGCATTTTGAAGGGTGGAAGGTGAGCAGACATCAATGGAAGAGGAGTTTTGGGGAAGGGAAGCAAAACAGACCCTTGACTGCATTAGGAAAATCCCCAAAGTTTCTCCTAAATGCAACCAAATGCTTTTCAGCCTGTGAACAGAAGGTCTGTGACATACTTCCCTGTGTTTTGCATGGAATAAACATGCTGGATTTATGGGAAGCTTCAAAATTTGATTTTTAAAGCCCAAAAGGCAAGTGGAGGATGAGGCAGGGGAGATCTCCAGGTTAGAACATCTCCAAACCTACAGGAAAACTGGAAATACGATTTTTTTTCAAGTGACAATGTGGGACATGGCAGGTCTGGGGAAGCTTCTCACCCCTTCAGATATCTCAGAAATTATCAGTGGGACTGGCACAGGTCAGAAATGACAATTATTCTTATTTTGAAAGACATTTGGACTTGTTTTAGTGTCCCTGCTATTTTCTTCTTTTTTTTTTTTTTTAACTGCAAGATGTAGACAAATGAAACCTGGAGAGCAAACAATCCCGTGGAACTGATTTGGGTGGAAATTACAAAGGATTTTTTTAATCCCTTTCTCTCCTAATGTTGGGTATTTTTTTTTTTTACTTTAAGGTGAATTTGATCCAATAATCTCCACAGAAGTAGCAATTTTGCACAGAAATCCAATTTGCATTTCCAAAATCCACCTAGGAAAAAAACCATCCCCAGCTTCCACCAGTTACCGCTGACTTGTGTTTCCTGTGGGAACGAGTCTCTCATTTGTCTTTTAATTTCTCAGCGCTCACTCGGTGCTTAGTTTTGGGCACAGATTTATTGCAGTGATCATTTCCCCAGCAGTTTGTAGCCTTTTCTGTACAACATAGTTGGTGCTTTGCCTTGCAAGCGGTTTGGGCAACAGTGGGAGTTTTGTTCCTTGTGCAGGAACATCGTTCGGAGCTAGATTGAGTCTTCTGGGCGTTGTAGTTGCCTGAATAATAAATAATATTAGCAAAAGTCAGGAGCAGTGGATAATTGGGCAGTGAAATACTTTCTCTTGGAAGTTCTGCTGCTCCAATTGACTTGTTCCTTTCCTTTATTGACCCTTGATTAAATTTTTGTAACAATTACAGACCAATAATAGGCAGCTATTGATTTCTGGGGAGGTGAATATCAAGATTTACGGACGGGAGAGTGGAAGCTATTGACTCCGAGGAGAATAATGGCTGGAATCGAGTTGGGGGCTGCTCGTGGAGGAAGGTTTATTTCCATGTCTGGTGCAGTGCTTTGTGTCTGTCCAGCCTCGGGATGGAGGGGCTGTGGGAATGCTCTGCCTGGTGACAGCTGTGTCCCCATAGCTTGTCATCAAATGGGCTTTGAGCCTGGAGATCTAATGGATCTCCACATTATTGTGGAATTCCAGACTGGTTTGGGTTGGGAGAAGCCTCAAGGATTTTCCCATTATAACCCCCTGTCGTGGGCAGGGAAAGCTTCACCTAGACCAGGTTTCTTTACAACCGTCTTTGTCAATATTGAATATTTTCTATGCAAAATCCAGTTTTGTAGAGTTCCCACACTGGTGGAGAAGTTGGGACCTGCCCCAAACCCCTGAAATTGCTCCTTTTGGCTCTTTTTAATTCAGTTCTTGGCACTGAATTCAGCTCTTTTGTTTCGGGAAGTGGTTCATGCTTTTCTTCGAGATCTTTCTCTTTCTGTGGCAGTTTGGGAGGAAAAAAGTGCTTGCGAGCTCTCTTTTCATCTCAAAAACTCTCCTAAGATCCCACTCGTGTGCTTATCACCTTTTCCAACTGAGGCTGGTGCGTGTCCTCCCAGGCACTCGAAATTAAAGGGTACTTTGAAAAGGCTCTTTTGACGGCATCGGGAGGATGACAGGCAGCTGGAAATCGGCAGCTTCATCTCCAAACCAACGAGAACCTGCTGCTCCACGTGGATCTGGAGGTGGTGCTGCCTCCTGAGAAGTGAGTAGTCAATAGGTAACTCGAGTTACCTATTGAGAGACAGAATATGTGAATTCTAAAACCTAGGAAAACAGGATTCCCTTAGTCTTGTCAAGATGAGAGGGACAAGAATCTGTTTGAGGCCAGCACAGAAACCCTGAATCACCCACCAAGGGCTGCCCATGCTCCAGAGAGAAAGGTGAAAAGTGCACTGTGATGAAGACTCCAGATCTTCATCACGAACAGACCCCCAGAGACCACCAGGACACACAGCGCATGCATGGCACACATGCTAATGATATTAATGATTGCCCAGAAATGATTTGTATAACCACTCCTATCCCGGGGAATGTGATGAACATTCCTGAATGTTGCCCATAATATTGTGTGTTGGCAGTGCCAGGTGTGTGTGTTTGGAGGAGTGAATCCCCACACCCTGAGCCGAATAAAGCAAATCCCCACTGCTCTGACTGTGTCTCTGAAGGGTCTCTGGGCCTGCTTGGGGTGAATCTCTCCTCCATCGTCCCCGTGGCTGTGCCAATAGGTGGCAATGTCTCCTCGCGCACGGAGGTGGCGTGTGGCACCGCTCCTCACACGTGTTGTCCTTGCCTGTGCCATCCCTGATGCGTGGGAATTGGATCTGGCGCGTCCCACGTGGAGGGGAAAAAAGAGGTTTTTTCTCTTTTCCATCCTTTTTATGACACTACCTTGGGATTCCCTCCAAAATTTGCTGGGAGGGTGGGATGGAAAGGGGGGACAAAGCAACCTGTGTCACTTTAAGAACCTTTGTTGGTGTAATGGGATCCTTGATCTTGCGACTGCATAAATCACAGGCAGCCAGTTCAAGTCAATTCATATTTTTGCAGTTCGTTAGCAGCTCGGGAGGAAATTGCATTTACTATAATTGCCTCTAATTGCACCAGATTAGTGATTACAATTATTGATGGTGGCTGATTATTCATTAGGCTTCAAATCAATTCCCCTGCTTCATCATTACCCAAAACAGTAACTCTGATGAGGAGAGAAAGAGGTCTGGAGGAGTCCACGGCCACGCTCCTGCCAGGGAGCCTGCCTGCCTCCAGAAGTCGAGTGAAATCAGCACTTCAAGCTGATTAACGCCTCGACAGGATGGGAAAGGTGTCAGCCAGGACTTGGGATGCTTTTGGTGGCCAGGAGATGAATTAAGCCCATCCCCTCTGCATGAGCAGCGTTTCTCCTGTCTCAGTGTTTTCCTTGGAGGGGCTGCTCTCTGTCAGAGCGTGTCTGAGCTTTGTGGAGAAGTCTCACTGAGCCACGCAGGATCCTGCCGTGGTTTGGTGCTCCGAGTCAGGAGGGCGATGGGAAGAGGTGCGGCAAAGGGAGCAGCTCTCAAAGGGAGCAGCTCTCCCAAAGCAGCCCTGGGTTCCCGGAGCGCAGCCCCAGGTGCAGGCAGCCACCTGCGCCACCTCCGCGATGCCTAATTGTCACCAGAGCTGCCTGACTCGCATGACAATCAGCGCTTGAGGCCACACACAGCCCCCAGGCTGCTTGGGGACTCGGCTGGAATGCTGTGTGATGCTGGAATTGGTTTGCCATGCTGCCCTGACCTCTCCGGTGGGGGCCCGAGCTGCAGGGGCAGTGGGTGCTTCTCCTGGGGGCTGCTCCACCTTCCCACCTGGATACCCATGGCTCTGAGGAGCTGGGGGCCCTCGGGACAAGGCTGGGGAGCTCGGGCAGTTGCATTGTCTGGCATGGATGGTGTTGGGCTGGACGGGATGCTGCTCGCAGGTCTGACCCATCAGAATGCTCTCTCTCCCTCCCATCATCATCACCATCGAATCATCACCAAATGGTTTGGGCTGGAAGGGACCTTTTAAGGATCATCTCATCCCACCCCCTGCCATGGGTAGGAACACCTCCCACTATCTCAGGCTGCTCCAACCTGAGCTTGAACACTTCCAGGGATGGGGCAGCCACAAATTTTCTGGGCCGCCTGTGCCAGAGCCTCTCCACCCTCACAGGGAACAATTTCTTCCCACCTGCCCTCTGGCAGTTTAGCGCTATTCTCTCTTGACCTGTCCCAGGCCTTTTCCGAAGTCCCTCTCCAACCGTTCCTGGTCTGCAGATGAAGGTGGCTTCAAAATCCCAAGCTGTCCAGTGGCTCCTTTGCAAACCTTAATTGTATTTATCCTAAACTGGCTGGTGGGTGCTAAGTGCGGATGTGGTGTGGCAGAGCTTGAACATGTTCCCAAAAGCGATGGATATATCAGCAGCCTTTCATATTCTGGGGGTCTGATTCCAGCCATCCCTCCCGCTGCCCTCCACGGTAGAGCTGAGATCCTGGATCCCTTCCTTACGTGGGGACCGAGGGATGAACTCAGTCCTTACAGCAGCTCCAGCAGCTGGCCTCTGTCCCGTGATTTGCATCAGTCAAGGGACCTGTGTGCCCGAGTTCTGCTGTCAGGCAGGACTGGGATTTGTAGCTGAGCAGGACGTGCAGGTCCCAGCTGTCTTCTTAAAGACCACTTATTACCTACATTTCCCACCTATTGATCCTGGTTCTGCTGCTGTGCTCAGACATTGCTAAGAAAAAAGAACCATAAAAAAAAGGGAAAGGTCGGTTCTGTTCATTAATCTCACCCGCTCCCATCATCAGGAGGAGCAGGGCCTGAAGGCTCAATTAGCCTTGGTGGCTGCAGCTTGGTGACACGTGGCAGCTTCCATCACTTCCCTCACGGATACTTTCCCTCCCTGTGTCCGTCTCCAGCTGTTTGTCCCTCACAGCTGGCTCTGGGAGGTGGTGGAAGATAAAGTGGGAAGCACTAGGAAGCCCTGGGAATTGTGTCCTGCACCCAGGTGAGGATAGGGATGTGATGGGAGGCTGTGGGCAGGAGCTGGGACAGACGAGGTCAGTGGTGTCTGTCTTCTTCACATGCAGGACTGGGAACTGCTGTGAGATCCATAGAGATGAATGGATCCGGGAGTTTTATCTGAAAGTGGAAGGATTGGGATTCTCTCTCCCTCCCTTGCAGTGCTAGTGCTGTCATCATCTCAGGTGTGTGTTACCTGCCAGGACAGGGAGGGAATTCCATGAAGGACATCTCACATCTTACTCTAAATGTCCCAGCAGGAGATACGTAAATCTGGATCCCCTGGACCTCCTGCAGTGCCAGGAATTGCATTGGTCCTGATGGAGATGAAATTCAGGTTGTGGTGCTGATGCAGCTTTTTGACATCTCCTGCTGGGGCTGTGGTTTAGGAACATACCCAGAGTGTTTGCAGAATGTGAGTGTGCCCAAATCAGAGCCAGGGAATCATCAGAGAGTCATGGAATGGTTTGGGTTGGGAAGAGACCTTCAAGCTCATCTCATTCCACCCCGTGCCATGGCAGGGACACCTTCCACCATCCCAAGTTGCTCCATGCCCTGCCCAACCTGGCCTTGGACCCTTCCAGGGGCAGCCACAGCTTCTCTGGGCAGCTGTGCCAGGGCCTCCCCACCCTCACGGGGAAGGATTCCTTCCCAATATCCCAGCTGTCCCTGCCCTCTGGCCGTGGGAAGCCATTCCCCCTTGTCCTGGCACTCCAAACCAGTGTTCAAAGTCCCTCTCCAGCTCTCTCGCAGTCCCTGACAGGGGCTCTGAGGTCTCGATCCTTCCCTTCTCCAGGTGAGCACCCCCAGCTCTCCCAGCCTGGCTCCAGAGCAGAAGAACTCAGCCCCTGGAGCTTCTCTGGGGTCTCCTCTGAACTCTGTCTAGCAGCCCCACGTTCAGGACCCACCCCACATGGCTCACAACTGCTTCCCCCAATACCCTCTGACTCCCACCTTCCCAGTTATCCTCTGCCCCTCTCCTGGGCTTGGCATCCATTCCTTTCTTTTGGGAATTCCTACCTCCTGCATTGTGTGTATCATGACTGGCCTGTTTGGATCTCTCTGGTTTTCCTTCTAATTTGTCTGAGCATATGCTCAGGAGTGATTTGTTTGGTGATTGTTCACGGAAAAGAGTTATTCTTCTATCCTGCCATCCCGAATAGCCACGAGCGTCTCGAGTCCCCGATTATTTTGCAGTTTGCATTCAGCAGGAATTGCCACAGCAACATTCAGACACTTGGATTCCTCTCCCACTGTCTCTGAGCGTCCAGCCTTTGCAATCATCTGTAGGATTTTGGAATGCTATGGAGAAATCTCTTCCACCGAGGCAAGAAACAACTCAAAAGCACGGACCAAAAAGCAGGTCATAGGTTAGAAGGCTGAAAGAGGAACCCCAATATTTTCCGATCTGATTTTTAAGGACTAAACTCCTGCTGGAGGTTTGGGATCAACAATACTGAGAGCACCTTCCATGGGTTTGCATGGAATTAGTTAATATGGATTTATAGAAAGGGACTTTTGAGCAGGTCTCTTTGAAAACTTCACCTTGCAAAAGTTAAAGGAAAAACTAAGGTACCAGTAGGGAATAAAACTGGCATCATCAGAGCCTTTCTAGCGGAGCAACACAGCTTGAACTGGACTAATGAGCCTGAGAGTTTAAAAAAAAGATTATATATTTCTCTGTATCTCTATATCTCACATTTGCACCTTTGAAGTATTGGCAGTTGGATGTCTTGGGTTTGGCTGGGCTGCAAACACATGATATTGGATGTCCACTATTTACTCTGAATTTTCTGCATTTTGCCACTTCCAGCATCGTTTCAAGTGGCTCCTCTCCCCTTGTGACACTGTCCAGTGCCCAAAAGTGACACTAAGTAGGTGCAAAGTTTGTCCTGGGGGTGTCCGTGACCTCAGGGGTTTCCTCCTCGTCATAATGCCGAGTCAGCATCATTTAAAATTGAATAAGGAATTGGGGAGCTGGGATTCTCACTTTGGGCTGGATAGATCTTTACCTGCAGGTACAAGAAATCAGGAAATTAATTAACAAGCCGAAATGGTTATATCCAAGGTGGATAATTAGCCTGCTTCCAGGCAGTGTCCTTGCTGGAAGTGAACCTAAGAGAGCACACAATTCCCGGCCTCATCCCTGTCTTCCTAAATGCTCCAAGGGACTTTTCAGGCGATTTACGGCTGACTTAGGAGATCAATCTCTCCCGGCAGATGGGAGGGAACTCATTTTGGGGTTTTGAAGCAAACACAGTTAAATCTTCTTTTCCCGGCTGAGCTGCTTGTCTCGGAATGACAGGAGGGCGGACGGCTGGGAGCTCTTCTGTGCATCTGCCGGGAGGCTCAGGGATGCTCCTGCACTGCTCCTGCCTCTCCAAACTGCATTGTGGAGAGCAGGCATTGTCGAGATCTGGCAGGGAAAGGGGTGCAGGCTCATCACCACGAGGGCATCGCCGCCGTTTTTATGGGGAAACCCCAAAATGCAGGGATTATCTGGGCGTGAACAGCAGAGCCAAGAGGGAATCTGCCCGTGGGGGTCTAATCTCAATGGCTGAGCTGTCACTTCTCCATCTCTGTCCGACAGCTTTCCATCCCATTTCTTTTTGATGGCTTGGAGTGCAGTTACCTGCAATTGTCATGGAAACAAGCTTGGATGCAGGAGCAGGTGGCAGTAAGCAGCACAGAGCCATCTGACCCTTGCCTGACTCTGATTTCCCCATTTTCCCTGACATCCTCACTCCAAACCCTCCCGGTGCCACTGCTGGGCTCACAAAGTGCCTTCCCAAGGAAGGATGCTCTGCGGGAAGTGAAAGCAGTGGGTTGCTCCTAACCTCAGCAGGAGATTTCAGATTTCTGCTGGGCTTTGTGTTGCCTGAATTCATAGCAGGGTCATTCCCCCACTCCAAATTCCCTCTATCCCAGGCCTGAGAGGGATTTCCGAGTAAGTGGAAGTTGTCAGAAAAAGCATCCCGTGTCAAAAAGAGGGAAGTGTCCATATCAAATTGTACCTGAGGCAGAATCCTCTGCTTTCTTTGATTGGTGTTACAGGAGGAAAATTGAAGTGAAACACTTGGAGTTTATTGAAGAGATGAGAATTGACAATTTTACCTTTTCACTCCTTTGGTTTTGATGCCATTGCTCAGGTTTGGGGTTTGGTTATTGAAGCAGAGGATAAAAAGGCAGGATTTGTGGATAGCTGTTCCTGGTTCACAGTCACACTTCATGGGAGTCACAAAGCTGCTCCATGCCTCAGTTTCCCCTTCCACATGAGTCTTCCTTAGGATTAACACGGACTGAGCCATGCAGGATATTACTGTGGCACAGCCCAAGAGGGAGGGAGCAGTTTGGAGGCTGGAAATGTACAGAAATAACTTTTTGTCAGTGCCCGAATTCCCGATCCAACCGCCAGCGCTTCGGAAAGGTCCCAGATGCTCGCAGGGAAGAGGGTTGCTCAGCCAAGCGGGACGGAGAGGCTCATGATACAGAGCTGCGATGCCGGAGAACGACAGCCTTGTCACGCTGACTTATGATGGATGAGGAAAAAACCGATTTCTCATCGGCGCTGGGAAGATGTGAAGTGTAAAGAAGGATGCACCAGGAGTCTCCGGGCGATTCATCTTGTGTCGGGCATGCTCCTGGAGTCGGCAGAGTTGAGAGAGAGTGTGCGCCGGCAAAGCCAAAAGGCACAGAAAAAAGGAGGGGCTGGGGAGAAAATTCATTATGTGAAGGATAATCTCAGCGGGAAATATCAAAATGTCAGCAGCACCCCAGATAGGGGAGAGGAGAAAAATGAACTGGGGGCATTTGTCACCTGGTTAACCAGGCGTGGATTGGAGCAGAGCAGTTGGATGCCGAGGTGACAGCTGCCAGGATGGGATGGGAGGGATTGAGGAGGTGGGAGAGGGGCAGAAGGGGAGCTGAATTCACCGGAGCGGGGGAATTTTGCCTTTGGGGTGGGCCCTGCCTTACAGGCTGTGTCTGCTTGGTGGTCTGTGTGCCACGTTGACCTGGGTTTTGTACGGAAGTTTAAAAAATGACGACATCCTTACTCCCCAAGGGCTGCTCTTCACCTCTCAGGAATTAAAAATCCCAGGATATATTTTAATCTCAAAACACAGTTCCTGGCACAGCAAGGGCTGGTGAATCCCAACTTGGCCAGTCCCATGAAGGGCTGCAGGGCCTCAGTGGCCAGGGAAGGGAGTGGGGGGAGCAGCTGGGCTGCTGGACCTGTGCTGGTTTTGGCCCAACTGGAATCATCCTGGCACATCCTGCGGTTCATCCCTGGCACAGAGAGAACCGATTTCCAGCTCAGGAGCTGAGCTCCCATCTGGACTGCAGCAGCCATGTGAAGGGAAGTCAGGACCAAACCTGGACAGAAGAGAAACCTTGGTGTTCTCCCAGGGTAGGGTATTCAGAGAATTTTAGTGTTTTATCCCATTCTAGAGTGAATTTCCATGCATGGAGCTGCCGTCAGTATCCCCACAGGAGCTTGGGAAGGGTCTGCACTCCAGGAGGACTCCCAATACCTTGTTTTCATTTCGGTAAAATCTGAAAAGCAGCTTTGCTTGGAGAAATCTCTTGGGTCAGGTGGCAGCAGTAAATGGCCAGGACATTTGAAATGATTGAGCCATTCATTTCTGAGTGTCCCCAAACCTCTGCCCCAGCAGTGCCTCCAGCTCCGCATCCAGGGAGAAGGTTTAACAGCTGGAGTCCCAGGGAGCAGGGTTTGGGATAACAGTTGGGGCTTGACACCAAATAAAAATCCCCTATTAAAGGAGTCAGGTTAATTTACTGTGTGAAATGAGCCAACTTAAACTGCTCCCGAATAGACAATATATTGTACTTTTTTAGTGGGAGTGGAAAAATTATCAGGAGCCTCTGCAGCAGCCTGTTGGGCTCCTGCCCGTGCTGCTCCTGGAGTTCTGATGGATGCTCCGTGCCTTTCCTCCCTGCTGTAAAACCCTTCTTCATCCAGGTGAGGCAGAAATCCCACAGATGGGAGCGCTCAGCAGCTCAGAGCTGCTCTCCAATAGCTCTGCAGCATCCAGGGAGCTGCTGATTCCATCCCAGGGGCTTTTGGAGAGGATTCTGCCTGTGCCTGAAACCAAATCTGTGCAGAGGTCTGGGAACAGGTTGCAGACCTCAGAGTTAATGTTCCTGTGTGATGTGTTGTGATCAGGGAGGAGACCCCTGCACTGAGCTGTTGCAAACCCAGCAGGGACCCAGCAATGTCTTAGAGGTCTTCTAAAAAATGAATTCCGTGATTTTCTGAAGCAAGGGAGCACTGGAGAGCTTTGGGTGAGACGCATCAGCTTCTCTACTGTAAAATACCAGGGTGCCACTTAGGGCCCCATTCAGCTCTCACAAATTGCTGTGTCTGGACCTGAAACTGGCTTTCCCCATTTTCCCAACAATGCTTTTTCCACCTGATTTGCCTGAAACTTCTCCATTTCGGTGCTGCGCTTGTGTCCTTCAGCAGAGATAAACCCCAAATGACTTTCCCTATCGATCCTCGCCGCGAGCACCGTGGGGAGCCAGAGGTGTAAGTGCCACTCTCTTTCTCCGCTCCTCCGATAAGTGAGACTTTTAGTAGCGAATCTTGAAAGGGAAAGACAAGTCTGCTCCACAACCGGAGCCCCCTTCTCCTTCCCGCCCCAGGAAACCGTGGTACAACTTGAAACCGATTAATAATACACAAAGGGATGATGTGGTTGGGCAAAGTGCGGCGGTTTCCTCGGCTACCTTGTGTTATGCTTTTATTAAGCTGCGATCTAAAGCGAAGGAGAGGGAGTGATTTTATAGCCTGCAGCGTCTTGTTTGCAGATTATTTTCCAAAGATGCTCAGTAGAATATCAATTGCCTGCGATGAGACATCCCGGCAGGTGCTGCCTTCCACAGAGGAGGCTGCCCAAGTCCCTCCTGGCATCCCTGTGCTCATCCCGTGCTCTGTCTCGGTGGAATATGGGCTGAGGCGGGTGGGGATGGGGAGAGAATTTTGGGGTGGGCATCTCTAAGCGCAGGGGATGGTTTGGGGGCGAGGCAGAGCCCTGCTGGCTGCGCTGCTCCATCCCTCCAGCCCTCGATCCAGAGGTTTCTGGGGAAGCACAGATGTTCAGCCCTGCACGTCCAGGTTGCGATGGCATCGCTCATTAGCATTTGCAGGCAGCTGGGGTTTGGCCGGGGGACAAGGAAACAGCCCGTGTGTCAGATGGCAGGGAAGGGCAGGGGAGAAGGGAAATGGGAGGGGAGAGATGACTTCCCAAAGTCGCTCTGCAGTGTGGGGAGGGAGCCAGGCGCCTGCCTGCTCTCTCAGCCCCCTGACCTGCCTGCTGGATTGCACTACCCAAAATAAAAGCATCTTTTCTCTCCCTCGTGGGATGGATTGAGGACAGCTCGGGGTGATTGGCATCCTTCCGAGTGGCTGTGGCGAAAGCGGCTGAATTCCTGAGTGTACAGCATGAGAAAAAGGGGGTGAAAAGAAGCTAACTAAGCAGGGGTTTTGCTTTACAAAAGTAGTACTCTCTGGTTCTTTGTGATGCTCTGAACCCTCCACGATCCCTTGGAGCGCCCTTAAGCACCAGTCGGTGGAGGGTGCAGACAGATTCCTGCCATCAGGCAGAGCTTCCCAAGAGCCACAAAGCCCAATCAGCAGGAGAGGAACAATCGAGGCGCCGGCGGTCTCGGAGCTCTTCAGCTGATGAAGAAGAGCAGGGTCTGGACAAATGCGGAATAAGAAATCAGCTGCTGAGGAGGAACACCTAGTGACCTAGCTGGGAAAAGGAGGCAAAAAGTTCTGCTCTGTTACTTGTGTGTCTTTTCAGAGCATCTTTAATCATATCCTGCGTCATCTTCATCAGAGGGAAGGTGGTAATCAAGGCAGCTGCCTGGGGCTGATGCTGTGTCTTTATGCTGCCGAGGCTGTTCTTTTTGGGGTAGTCAGGAGAGCAGCTCTGGAGTGTGGGAATGCATTTGGGATGTATTTGGCCTTTTATTTTTTTATTGGCGCCGCTCAGGAGTTGGCTCACATTGTGCTAAGGACAGGGATTGAGATGCTCTTGCCCAGGGAGTTAACAAAAGACAAATGCAATGTAGTCTCTTATTTATTTTTTTTTCCTCCTGCCTTCTTTCTTTGTAGTGGTAAAATGATAGAATTTCATGCAGTCAATTGAGGCTATTGAGTTGTTTTGCCACTAAAGTTCTGGAGCATTGACTGTATGGATTCACAGTGTCCCCTCGCAATAACATCCCTTTTAACAATGCGCTATCAAGGGAGAGCTGTGCAGGCTTTAAAAGGTTTTCCACGATTGTATTTCTCTCTCTCTCTCCACTCAGTGTGCTGAAAGCAAACCTGGGGCAGGTTTCAAGAGAAGGAGGCCCCGAGCTATGGCCGTGGGGGAATTGGTTGTGCCTGCCTCCTGCTTTATGGCAAGACACCAAATGGCAGATTTTCTTGGAGCTGGGGCACATGGGATGCTTGTCCCTTCCCTCCTGGGTCCATCACCAGCTCTTGGCTCCTGCAGGAGTCACTGGGAGACACCTAATGCTTTGTACTTACAGTAAAAGTAAGGGATGAAAGGAATGCAAACAGGTGAAAACCCCAATTTTCTCAGAATTCCTATGATTTCTCCCCCTCTGTGTGTGCACACCCACATTTGCTGTTAGCTCAGCTCTGCTGCCCAGAGGAGAGACCTCTGCCTGATGGAGCAGCACGGGGACGTGCCAGGTCCTGAGTTCCTGGGTGCAGTCCCATCCTGGTCCTTCTCGCTGTGGTTCCGTGCTTCTGTTGCTCTTTGATCTCTGGAGGCAGAGCTTTTCCTTCAGAAGAGAAGAGTGGCTTTGCTGGGCATCTCCTGGTGTGGTCCCCATGGCTGTCACTGCTCTGGGGCACTCGTGGGCACCTGGAGGGTCCTGGGGGGGGCTGGGACAGCTGGGCAGACCCCGCTGGGTTCGGTGCCCTGGGGTGTGATCCATGTGAGATGAGTTGCAGCTCACAGAGGTCTCAGGGGGTGTCATCCAGGGTGAGCTCAGCCTCCCGGGGCTGCCTGTGGTGCTCAGTTGGCAAATCAGAGCATCCCAGACCGGTTTGGGGTGGAAGGGACCTTAAATCCCATCTTGTTCCAACCCCCTGCCACTATCCCAGAGCTGGGCAGCTCCAGATTCTCCCGGGAAGCTTCGTGCCCGCGCCTGCTCTGGGAGCATCTCCCGGCATCGCCAGGCCTCCCACTAGCCCATCCATAATGCAGATCTCTCCAGGTGTCCTTGCTGCAGTATCCCTGCAGCCCATCAGGCTGGGGCTGGGATATTTATGAAACTCAGCTTTCCAAATTTCAGCTGGTTTTAACCTTCACTCCTCGGTTCCCTGGCTCTTCGGTGTGTGCTCTTTTAATAACTGTAACCCATCTGATAATGTTGTTATAAATTAATGATCTGTTTACAACCTTAACTCTGTTTTAATGAAGACTTTTTTTGTTGAGGAAAATAAAAGCTGCTGTAATTATACCTTGTAACTGCAGGGTTTTATAGCCGGTGAACTCATCCAACAAGCAATTTCGATTAGTTTATCCAGGCAAATATTCGAGTGTTGATTTCATACATATAAAAAACACACACAGCTACTTCCATGAGCAGCAGAAATAATTATTCCTGGATCCCTGTGCCTGTGTCTCGAGAGCAAACTCGTGCTAGATTTTCTGATGCTTAAAAAAAGTTGAATTCACAGTGCTGCCTTTCTCTGGGTAAAAGCTTTAATAGTATCTTTCATCTGACTAGTTCCCTATTTTCCCCAAACTTGTATCTTGGAGATAAATGCGTCCTTCCATCAGATTTTATTGAAATGGGTTATAAGGTTTAGAAATCACTGGAGATGGGGAAAGGAAACAGCCAGGCAGGCACTGCCGGTGTGTAAGGCTCATTTCCTCAGGAAACCAGGCTGAAAATACTTTGGGTGCCATTAAAAAGTTGGAGCTGTCATTTTAGGGTAAGGCTTCAGAGAGACTTGGAAGCTGTTTTCCAAGTGGTTAGTTCAGTCTGTGTTTCCCAAAGTACTCAGCTTGGGTTGCTGGACAAATTCCTGCATTTCGGAGGAACTCGACAGCCAGCTCGTGGAGGACATTGGAAAATGTTGCTGTTTCTTTTGGGACCTGCACTGAGCCAAACCCACCAGATCCTTGTGGAGACGTTGGCCAGCACATCATGTTGGTACCTTTGTTCCATTTTGCTGGAGACTCAGATTGTTGTGAGGTTCACAAGGTCCAACAAGGCCTCGTTTCCCACCAGCTGAGGCTGGACCCGATTGCCATAACCTTTGTGCCGAGGATGAGGGCAGTGAGCAAAGGTGATGAGCTGGGCTCTGGGAGATCTCGGTTTTGGGTTGCCCTTGGTGCTTTTGGCAGAGCTGCAGAGGTGGGTGCAGTTGGGAGCCTCTGTCGTAAGGTCCAGAAATTCCTGTGGGATTGGGAAAGTCAGGTCAGATTTTCATGCTGATGGTGCTTTAGAGGAGTGCGTGAGGATGGTGATCCTTTCTCCTGGCTCTGAGCCACCCCTTCTCTCCTCCTGGAAGTGCCCCTAAGCAATTTTTCCCTTCTCCCAACCTTGCTGATCATGAATCATACAATCCCAGAATCCCAGAATTGTTTGGGTTGGAATGGGTCTTCAAGCTCATTTTATTCCTACCCCCTGCCATGGACAGGGACACCTTCACTATCCCAGGCTGCTCCAAACCCCATCCATCCCCTAATCCTCATCCTAACCCAACCTGACCTCGGACATTTCCAGGGATGGGTCATCCACAGCCTCTCTGGGTAACCTGTGCCAGTGCCTCAGCACCCTCACAGTAGCTGGGAATCTCCAAAATTCCTCTCTTGGAGCAGTTCTGATGTTCACCATCCACACTGAATAATCCCAAGATTATTGCCCTCGTCCTTTCTTACGGCATCCTGTCCCAGCCCTGCTCTGCTGTTCCTTCACCCCTCCGTGCTGCCATTGTCCATGGATCTCTCTGCTCCGGCTGGAGCCTCCCATCTTCTGGGCTCTCTGCTCCTGTCAGATGTGCAGGTTTAAAAATAACCAGTGCTGGGCATGAGATAGGAATTCTGGCTAATGAGGGCACTGGGATTCGCTGCCCACGGTCGCTCCAGTTCACACCTGGCACACAACCAGCAGGGTTTGTGCCTCAGACGTGGCCTTTGCCATCCTGGCTGTGGCACCTGCCTGGTGTTTTTCTGTGCTTCTCCTCCTCATCCTCAAGTTATAGGAAAAAATGAATTTCCTAGAGATTTTCCTTATTTTATTTCAGCTTCTTTCCTGCGGTAGGACGCTGCCTGTGCCTCACGGATTCCCCATGTTACCGCGGCGTCAGTAACAATGGTGGAATGATTTTTTTTCCTTGGAGGCTGACTAGCAAGGCCCCTGGAGCAGGGACACTGGCCTCGGCATGTTGAGCTGCATCCCTGCCCTGCAATCAATTCCTCCAATTCCATCCCCCTGCTGCAACAACAAAAAGTTGAACCAAAAGCATTTCCCGCCCCTGAAAATCCATTACAGTCCCTGTCACCGGCCTTTTCTCACAGCTGCTTTTTTTTAGTTTAATCTATTTTTTTGTTGGGTTCAGTGGGGCTGTTTTCCCATCCTGATTACAAGGAGTTATCGGAGAAATCCTTTGCCAAGTGTCAGCCCACAGCCACCTGAGGCAGCTGGAGTAGGACTTATCAGTGTTTGAACAGGTATGAAACAGGCTCCTGGCCACAGGCTGGGGCGATGTCCTTCCTCGTGTCCTTGTGACAGGCAGGAGGGATCATCTAATTAAAGATACTGAGGGGAAAATGGCTTGGATCTGAGTCTGGCCAGTCCCATGAGCCATGTATGGGATGAGGTCCCCAGATGCTGAACCAGGACTGTGCCTAGGGATGCTCTGGCTGCTCTGAGCTGCACTGCCAAAGCTGCTTTTAGATCCAGCATCCCATTTTAAAATTCCTTCTCCCTCTTTCTTAAGTGCAGAGCTCCAGGCGATATTTTCGATCGTTTTATTTTACTTCTTTTTGTTGTTTTTTTTTTTAAATTCCCAAGTGACGCTGGTGTCTGAACCTTGGGGATGGGAACAGGAACATGGTGACAAATCTATTCCTTAATTTTATGTCTTTTTTTCCCTTTTCTTCATATCTTCGCCAATAATCTGCATAAAGCTCCTCCACGTATCATTTATTCATCTGTATTTCAGCGCGAGAGGCTCTGCCTCCTGATGGAGATGTCATTTGCAAAATAATAAGGTCCCGCTTGCTGCAAGAAGAGCACCCCCGCTCTTCCCCCATGAGGTCACTGCCTTCAAATTATAAATCTTTTTAACCATTACCTCGTGGGTATCCGTGAGCACAGCACTCAGATTAATTCCAGGTCTGCTTCCTTGTCGTCTCCTTTGCTTTTTCTTTTCGCCGTGCGTTCGGCTCTCGGGTGTCGGATCTGGATTCCTAATTGGGTCGCATCAGAGGATCTTTGCCGTCAGCTGCTGAGCTCTCTGCGTTGTGTAAGTCGCAGATATCATCCCGTAATTAAGCTGGCATTAGGTGTTGGAAGTGGCGCCTCCCTGTTTGATGCCCTCCTGTGCCCCACACGGCATCCAACCACCCAGCAAAGCTGCTCCCTCTGCTCGGGGAGCGGAGGTCAAGGCAGCAATAAAAAAGGACTTTGTTTTTGTTTACAGGGTTGTTCCTGCAGCAGGGCGCTGTGGAAATGATGAGACAGAGTGGGGCACTGGTGTTTTGGTGTGAAAAAGGGGTTTTTTTGGTGTCTGGCCATCCAATCCAGCAGGACATGATGAAGACCCTCCTGGGGGGTGCCCATAGGAGCCAGGGATGAAGAGTTGGCTTCTCCCAAACACAAAATCCATGGACACAGCCCTGATTTCTAATTTGGCTCATCCCTACCACAGCCAACGGAATTGTGCAGTGCCAGCGGTGAATCCCTCCCTATATAAAGATGCTTTTATGGCACATATCCCTGGAGCCCACCCCGTTGTGCTCTTCCCTAAACTTTGGATTTTATTCCCTGCATCTGGCCCCAAACCCACCTGAGGCTGAGGCAGCTGCGTCCCTGCTCACGTGGCCTCTCTTACAGAGGGGAAATTATTAATGACCCAAGGTGTAATTATCTATGTCTTAAGCCTTGCTCAGGCTCCACCGACATCTTTCCAGAGGAGGGAGGAGGGGTTTCAGGGAGACACCTTGCTGTTTAATAAATAAAAGAAGAGATTCATAAAGTGTCTGGCAAGCACATTGCTCACATAGAAATGTTACGGAATAACACGGGATGAATAATAGAAAAGGTTATTGAAAAATTCATAATTTCCAAGCGCCAGTGAAGGCCAGGCTTCCATGCCGTTTATTTGCCTGTAGAAAAGTGATTAAAATATATATTATTGTCCTGTCTATAGGAAAATGTATTATTAAGTGGATACTAGCATGACATTTGAAAAATCCATTTCATTCCATTTAGTGGCGGGTGGTGGGAGGGGAAGGGGGGTCTTTTTCCCGCTTTTGTGGAGGAAGGTTTTAAGGGCGTTTTAGTCAGGCCTTCAGAAAAAACAGCGAAAACATAAAGAGGGGGAGGGTTTAATTACAGCCCCTTCCCTCCCAGCAGTGCCCTTCACTCTCCGTTTTCACGGCTTTTGCCTTAAAAACGGAACGAGATTCCTTCATCTTTATTTATTGCTTTAATTGCCGAGAAGGGGAAATGAGGACGGGCAGTGGGGGGATTTTCTCCCTGGACCCCACAGGTGAAGGATGGGTGAGTTTTTGCCATGGTTTTCAGAGGTTCTCATCAGCTGATGATCTTGAGATGTTGGCCTGGATATTAGGTCAACCTCGATGAGCTGGGAGCAGTGGGAGGTGCTGGTGGGGCTGGTGACAGTCAGGTAGTCACACCGGGCTCGTCCCTCTTGGCTTTGGGTGGTTTTATTAACCACAGTCCATGCTCAGACCTGTTCTGAGTGTTGGCTTGGGAAATGGGAGAATTTGGGGTTTTTTGGGGGCTGTTGGGTGTGTTTCTTGGGCTTGATCCCTCCCCTAATCCATCCAGGCAGCGCAATTGTACAATGACGGGTGAGAAATTATCCCACAAAGTTTTCTTGATGAAATACCGGGATTTTGATCAGTATGACTAAAAATAACGTTGAGTTATCCTCCTGGATAAATGCCCCTCTTGGCTTTGGGTGGTTTTATTAACCACAGTCCATGCTCAGACCTGTTCTGAGTGTTGGCTTGGGAAATGGGAGAATTTGGGGTTTTTAGGGGGCTGTTGGGTGTGTTTCTTGGGCTTGATCCCTCCCCTAATCCATCCAGGCAGCGCAATTGTACAATGACGGGTGAGAAATTATCCCACAAAGTTTTCTTGATGAAATACCGGGATTTTGATCAATATGACTAAAAATAACGTTGAGTTATCCTCCTGGATAAATGCCCCTCTTGGCTTTGGGTGGTTTTATTAACCACAGTCCATGCTCAGACCTGTTCTGAGTGTTGGCTTGGGAAATGGGAGAATTTGGGGTTTTTTGGGGGCTGTTGGGTGTGTTTCTTGGGCTTGATCCCTCCCCTAATCCATCCAGGCAGCGCAATTGTGCAATGAGGGGTGAGAAATTATCCTATGAAGTTTTCTTGATGAAATACCAGGATTTTGATCAATATGACTAAAAATAACTTCGAGTTATCCTCCTGGATAATTGTCCCCTCTCCAAGCCAACCTCATTCCAGCAGCCTAGGGAGGGTGATGTTTTGGGGTGGGTGTGATGCAGATGTCTCTGGGCAGACCAGGTCAAACCAGAGTGAATTTGCGAATTTGTGTTGCACCCGTGGGATCTGCTTCCAACAGAGCCCCATGTATAAAACATCTTTCCACAGGCAAAAGAATGCAGGTCACTGAACAGATTGGTTTGGAATATTTGGGCTTTTTCTCCGTGAACAGCCTCAGGAGATGGGCATTTTGGGCAGGAAAGTTGTGTCATGCATAGCCAGAGGCATTTTGTATATCCCCTCCGTACACTGAATTTATCTGGGGATTAAAAGGCAAGAACTGTCCCCTCTGCTCCGTTAATGTCAGCAGGGATACGTCATCCCACATTAGCCTGGATCCATCCTCGAGAAGAGAGGTGGGAGCTTTTCTTCCCCCCTCTCCATGCCTTAGATCTCGAGCAGAGTCTATATTTGCTGCGTTAATGACTCGGAGCCAATCTCCAGCTCCTCTTCAGTTTTATTCATAGATCCCATCTGGGACTGTCGGAAATAGAAAGGCAAAACCTGCAAAGAAGCCATGTGGCAGGAGAGGACATGAGGCAAGGAGCTGCTTCTAAAAAGAAAACAAGGCTCGGGATTGACTTAAACTATTCCTCAATCTGGAAGGATTTGCCGCGTATCTTCAATTAAAGCAGTTTAAAATACAAAGCTATGGTTTTATGGTTTTAATGAAGTGTTTTGATTCTGAGGGAGTGTTCAAAATTGAGCTGGGCCTCCAGCATCTCAAAAAAAGCAACTCACAGAGCTGATGTCGAGTGTTTCTGGAGGTACCTCCATCCATGCAGGCATCCCTTGTGTGGAAAGCCTCAGACCCTGCCCCTCAAATTAGATAACTTAAAATACATAAACCCAAGCGTGTCTGAGATGCAGAGGTGTTCATTGTGTAAAGCTCTTTAAATCTGCATGGAAAATCAGGCTGGGAGGACAGGAATATCAAGATCTCGCTGCAAAGGAGAACTTAATGTACCCAGAAGCCGCTGATAGACTGTCTGATAGCCGGAGTCACAGTCGGGTGGGCAGCCTCGTCCTCTCCTGCCTGGAAAAAACCAGCTCTGAGCAGGAATAGAGGCTGTGCCTAGGAAAATGGCAGTATTTGGTGTGGAGGGGCTGCAGTCAGTGTTCACCCTGGAATTGTGAAGGATTAGGGGGAAGGAGTGCGGGAATGACGACGTGGCAGCCGCAGCTCCGTGGTCAGCATGGCAAATGTGGGGACACAACTTTTGCTGTCAGCTATCTCTCCTTGCTTATTTATTTTTCTTTTCTCCCCCTCCCTGCCTTACAATCTCCCCCCTTCTCCTTCTCTACCTCTCCCTGCCCAGCCCCAATACCCATCTTGGAGGATCTAAATTAAAATCTGTTATCATTTCTCGGATAATCCCCTTTGATGCCCCGAATACAGCAGAATCTGTCCTGCTTCAACCTTGCATGTAAGTGCTGATAGCTTTTGAACAGCTAAATGGCTTTGTATATCTCATACAAATGTCTGTCTCATCCAGGAGCTGGCAAGGCCCGCGCAGTCGGCTGGGGAAGCTTTATGAGTTACAAGTGGAATTACTTCAGAGAGATGCTAAGGAGGCCAAACCTTTCAGAACACATTCCCTTGGCATCTTCTGTCTGGCAGGGACGGGACTCGCATTGTCTTAACCTCGCAGAGCAGCTAATTGGTGTTGTGGTGCTGATGCCATTTGTCGTCAGGGCTTTCCTGCACCCAGCCTGCTGTGCCAGCCTGGATCTGCCCCTCTGGCCTTGTCTGTGGGCATCAGTTTGCCCCAAACTGAGCTCCTGGGGGGCTGTGGGTTGAGGAGAGCTTGGGCATGGACGTTGTGTGTGGGTTTTGGGCAGAGCTGAGGGTGAAATGGGTGTTCCATAGAACCCCAGAATGGTTTGGGTTGGAAGGGACCTTAAAGCTCATCTCGGTCCCACCCCTGCCACGAGCAGAGACACCTCCCACTGTCCCAGGCTGCTCCAAGTTGGTTTGTGCATCTCTACCCAGCCTGGCTCCCGCTGCAGTCGGTGTCCCTGGCTCAGCCCCTGGTGCTCTCCCGGCAGAGCTGATTGTCATGCTGGGGCTCCTGAGTCGCACCCCCAGCGTGAGTGGCCACTTGTCCCTTTCCATCCTGGCTTTTCTCATTAGCCATGGGATCGTCGAATCTCTGCCAGACCCTCCCTCCTCTCCTTCCCTGGGGATCTGTGTTGTGTCCAGGTACAAGGTGAGGGATGCCTCCATCCTTAAACCATCCCTTCCCAGCAGCACCTCTTGTGCCATCCCTGCAGGGGAGGGACGAGGGCACTGAGCCTTGCGAGAGGGGCGTTTCCCCCGGTGGGAATGGATTGTAAACTGGCAGAGCAGGGCTGTTGTTGGGGCTGAGCAGGTCACTGGTGTTCCCAGAACATCCCAGCTCTGGGAGAGAGTCCATCCTGCGTGTTGTGGTTTAACCCCAGCCCAGCCCAAACCGGCAGAGTGCTGCAAAATACAGAGTGCAGCACAAAGTAATTGCCTGTCTAAAATAAAATCCTCTCCAGCCGGGTGAGAAACCAGGAATCACTGCAGCCAGTGACGTCTTCATGCCCCCTCGGAGGACCCGGAGAGATCTATGGGCGTCTGGGGAATCCAGGGGGAGGAAATTCTGCAGGAAGCTGGTAATAGTTCAGTAATGGCCCGATGACATGAGCTGATGTGGCAGGGCACAGCTGTGACTGGGAAGCATCTTCCCAGCTCTCCGCCCCAGGTGATGGGATAAAAAATCACAGCCCCATGCCTGGGGAGCGGCACTTAGCCAAAAACCCTGAGGAGAGAGGATTAACGGGAAGGAGCCAGAGAAAGGGAGGAAGAGCTTTATTTTTAAAAGAAAAAAGAACAATCAGCCCTTTTGAGTTGCAGCCACTTCTTCCTCACGAGTGCCTTGCTGCTCCTCTCTGGTGCAGAGCTGGAAACCGTGGATCTGCATCCCTTGGTTAAATTGTGGGAGCATCTGTGATGGGTGGGGGATTTCTGGGGGTGCGGGAAAGGGGAGGCCATGGTTCTGCAGATCACCAGCCTTGTGTTCAGCTCAGGGGGAGAGGACAGGGCACAGCCAGCCAGCGCCAGCTGCATTCATTCCTCAAAGCTGCCTGTTGTGCAGGAATTCATCTGCCAAATCGGCCAAAGAGCCAGCAAAGAGCACCGGAGTGGACTTAACCTTCCACCTCTGCTTGTGCTTCCTCAACAAAAAAAACCCCAAACAAACTGCTCTTGCTGAGCAGGGACTTTATCAGAATGAAGGGGAGAGCAGGCAGCTGGGCTGCGGAGAGCTGCTGGCTCAGGGCAGGCAGCCCTGGCTGCTCCGAGTGTCCCCTGGGAAAGAGGGATTCATCCCTGCTTGCTCCTTCTTTCTCCCCAAAGGCTCTGAAATCTCCCAGCTGCGTCAAAGGGAGCTTCCCCTGGGGGCTGAGGTGCCGTGGCTGGTGGGAAGGAGACAGGAGCTGACCTTGAGCAGATGGAGCTGTTCCCTGCACCATGGCACAGGCCTGGCATGGGATCTGGGCCTGGATGGCACTGCTCTGACATCCTTCTAAAGGATGCTGATCTGCCCCTTTGCACAGATGCTCGTGGCTGGGGACAGCAGCTGGTGCTGGGAGTGCCTGTGGGAAGAGCAGGGCTGGATGTATCCCATCCCATCCCATCCCATCCCATCCCATCCCATCCCATCCCATGGATCCCATCCCATCC
>VZRL01001512.1:1001020-1014347 GCA_013397895.1 Origma solitaria | reverse complement strand
CATCCCACTGATCCCATCCCATCCCATCCCATCCCATCCCATCCCATCCCATCCCATCCCATCCCATCCCTCTGTGGAGGCAGCTGGGATGGCAGAGCCATGGGCACGGTGCCTGCCCTGCCCTCCTGACGAGGGCCAGATGTGTGTCCCTGTGGCTGGTGACTCTGCTCCAGCAGTGCCTTCTGCCAGGGCTGCTCCAGGTGCCCGTGGGCAAGGTCAGCCCTTCCCAGCGCTCTGGCTCAGACTCTCCCTGCAGCAGAGCTGGGATCTCGCCAGGGAACATGGTGGTTGGTTGTTTGCTGGCTTTGGGATCAAAGCTGGTCTCTGTTGCGGTGGTGGAGGGTGCAGAGGAGGGCGATTCCTTCCATCCTCGGGATGTGAGGCTGCTGAGGGCAGAGATTTGAAGCTTGAGCCCCGAAATGAGCAGCGTTTGTGGGGCTGATGCTTTTGGTGTGATGAGCTGCTCCCATCCTCTGCATCCTCAGGGGCAGGAGCTCCTTACCGCTGATCCCCTCACTTTTCCCCCCAGCCTTTTTCTCTGTGCTGAATCCAGTGGAAAAGCAAAAAGCACTCACCCCCCCTTAATGAACTCAGCATTAATCGCTTGTGTCAAATCCTTGTGCTAACAAGCTGAAGAAATCAAACAGGCGTCCCCAGGGAGAGCCGGGGAGTCAACACTCATCCATTAAAATGGTAATTTTGTATTTTTCACCAAGGCATTTGTCGCCTCTTGCCCTTGTGCACTCGTTAGAGCTTTGGCCTTTAAATTATAGTGATTTTTTTTTTTTCCAAAACCCAAACAACTAAACCACAAAACCAGCTCTCTTCAGCCGTCTTCTGTTCCTCATCCCAGGAATGCTGAGCTGTGTGCAAGGAAGTTTGTCTCCAAGTGGGCCATTATTTTGGCTTCAGTAATGGCAACAAAGTGCTTGTTGCTTCCAAAACAACTCCTTTTCTCCCACGGGTTCAAAAAACTAATCCCCACCAGCTCCAAAAAAAGTGACTTGTGAGTGTTTTGCTTGAATCCAAGTAGGAATTTCAGGTCATCCCATTGTTCAGGCCCTTGTAATAGTTTCTTGCTTGTGAGGTTCCTGGGAAATCATGGAGACATTTGCATATCCCAAGGGGTTTTGTGGATGTCTGAACGCAGGAGGTTCAAAAAGTTGGTGGCAGTGAGGTTTTATTAGGCAGCCAGAGGAGGTGGACAAATGCACCATCCCTTCATCAGAGCTCCATCAGATCTGGGTTTTCAGCATCAAAACGGCTTTTCCCACCTGCCCCAATGAAAGATATCAGCTCTCCCCACAAACCTCATCACTGTGCTGGTGGAAGGCTGTTAGAATTCCTGTGCACGCTGCAGAAAATCCAGAAGTTACTGAAATGCAGCATCTCCAGAGTGGCCTGGGAGAGGAGGAGCAGGCAGGAGCCACAGCACTGATGCTCTGACATCGCATGGTCTGGGGAAAACCAGTCCAAGTGCCTCAGTTTCCCCATCAGCAAAATATCAGCAGGAAAATGTCCTTCCTGGTGAGACCAATGCCCTCTGTTTCCGTAGAAGGTGTCCCTGCCTGTGGAATGGGCGGGATGAGATGGGTTTTAGGTTCCCTTCCAACCCAACTCATTCCATGATTCTGTGACTCTCTAGGCATGTGGAAAATGCCATGGGAGGCACAGATTGCTGTTGTGTCAGTGATGCTGGAAACAGATGTGATTTTAAATCAAGTTATCTCTAGTTCTGTGCCATAGGGAGGAGCACAAGGGGTTGGGTTGGGATGAGTTTGCCTTTTCCAGCCAGGATAGCTGTGGAATTAAGTTCCTGCAGCTGGAGTTGCTCATTCCCTGGCTCTGCAGAGGCAGGAGGGTGCTGTGTTGGACTCGCAGCTCTTTGGGAATGGGGCTCTCTCTCATCTCTCGCTCACCAGCACAATTAATACCCCCTAACGACGTGTCAGGCGGCACAGAGATGCGAGCGCGACGGCGGCGTTTCCCCGCGGAGCCTGCCGCGTGCAACCCGATGAATAATCATGCCCGTCCTCCTCTCTCCACGCGGAAATATTCTGATAAATAAATAAAGTAAATGACATTTTTTCATTTCATTAAATTTTTCCCCCCCTTTCTATTTTTCACCAAAGCTCTCCCTCTGGTGAGCAATTTCCAGGCAGCGTGGCACGGAGCAGCTCCGAGGAGAGGATCTGCTGTGGTTGATGTGTTTTTCATCATCTCATTGTCCCATTTTCGGGGACAAAGGAGACTGGTGGTCCCCTTTCCATACTGGTTTCTGCTTGCCATGATCCTGCTGCTCCCCACAGTCTCCAGGAGCTGCGACCATTTGCACCCACGAGGTTCTGCCTGGATAATAGAAATGGAGAGAAGCCACGAGTGGTCAGGAGGGGCTTGATTTTACTGCTTTGGTGTTAAATTAGGGCTGGGGGTGGGTTTCAATGGCTGTACAAGCAGCCAGGAAGGGCTGTGCATGTGCACAGTGGCAGTGCCACAGGCATTCCACAGGGCTGTGGAATCAGGATTAATGGCTCCAGCATCCTTCAAGCAAACTGTATCTCAGAGTGCTTTGTGGAGTTAAATGACACAGGACGGTGGGTAATATATGGTGTAGAGCGCTGGAAAACAGCGGCACAAAGATATGGCAGGGGGAATAAATTAAAGCCTTCCGTCAGAAAGCCAATAATGGGGAAAGGGGGAGTGGAGAGGTGGCAACAAGGGAGAGGATATTTATTTTCAGCTGAGCTATAGAAGCAGTGGAGAATCAATGAGTTGAACATACAGCACCTCATGCATAGCACCAATATATACACAGCCCTGGCCAGGTTTTGGGGGGAGTCTGGGGGTGCCCAATTCCTTCAGCTGCCACTAAAAGGGGTGCAGTGTGTGCCTGTGCTGAGCTTTCCCCCCTTGCAGGTGGATTTTTGTTTGGTTTGGGTTTTTCCAGAGGTGCCGAGAGCTTTTGAAAAGGGTCTGAAGTTGTCCTTGGCTGGCTCCAGCTCCCCTCCTCTTCCCCGGTCCTTCAAGGTCAGTCCTGCCTGATCTCATCCAGCAGCTGCTGTGAACCTCATGTAGAAAACTGGATTTAGCATCACACCTTCCCCTAACCTCCTGAAGGAGGGAAGTCTCATGTATGAGGCTAGGAATGGGATATTAAATGGGAATTTTTGCACCGTAACTGGGATAGCAGCATGGCTGCATCGACTTCTAGGAGCCTAAGGAAAGCAAGGAATGAGCGCTCCATCCCTTGCAAGGCCATCACCCGTTTCCATTTGTGGTTTATTCAAGGTCATACAGTGGAGTGGGACTTTCCCAGGCCTGTTTTTATCGAGGAGAGGCGAGAGGTAGAGGAAGGAGGGTACGGTGAGGGGCTGAAGATCCCTCGTGTGCCTTGCTTGACAAGTTTGCAATCCGAGGAGCGGCTTTGCAGTCGTCCTCACGTCCCTGGCTGTGCTGGGGAATGTGTCTGTGCTGCTCCCCGGCTCCCCACTCACCCCCTCTGATAAGGTAATGAGATGCGAGTCTTTGGTGTGTTTGACAAGCTGCTGTCCTACAGCGCGGGAGCCGCGAGTGCTCAGAGGCTGGGAGAGGAGATTAATTAATGCTAAAAGACACAGTTTGATGTGGCAATGAAATTTCGATTATAATAATCTCTAATTATCTTGTAGCACAAGTGCCTCGGCTCTCCCAGGTGTCTTCCCCAGTTTGAAATTGTTATTTGTCGGCATCAAAGGGAGAGAGGAGCTGGGGCAGGGGGTGCACGTGTGGTCCCTTGGGATGGGGAGCCCAATTTCTGCCAGGAGTGTCCTTTAGTGGGTACATCTGTCTGCTGTCATGGATCCCATCAGCGCCTGCTGTCCCAAATCAGGGAATTTGGGGCGTCTTCAGTGTGTTTTCCACAGGGTGCATGAGCACAGGGAGGCAATCTGAGGTCTGTGCAGCTGTTTTGTGGCACTTCCACTTTGCCTTTTCAAAGCGTGGCTTTCAAACACCTGGTCCCTCACGCTTGCTTTTTNGTTCCCGATGGTTTTTACTCAAAATCAACTCGTTCCCAGGGAGAACTTCAGTCTTGACAAAACGGCACTTCACCCAGGAAAGTCATTTCCTTCGGCTGCTTTATGGCCTCTCCTTCAGGCTCAGCGAGCTTTAAAATCCTCCTCCTCCTCTCCCATCAGCCTGAGCCCTTCTATTCCCAGCATCTTCAGCTGTGCCGTGTCCCTTCCCAGAGGGACACGATGGCCTTTGGAGAGGTCCCTGTGAGCAGGGCTGGACAGTCACGCTCCGTGTGCAGAATAGCAGATGGACACACAGCATCTCTAGCAGCAGGAATAATTGGCTGCTCTGCTCCTGAGGGTTGTAGGGAGTTCTGTGCTGCTCCAAATCATATTTGTCTACCTAAAATAGTCTCTGGAGAGGAAACACCTTGGGTTTGAAGTTGCTGCCCCCGTGGCGTGCTCGCCATGCAGAGGCTCAGTTTTTCCGGTGCTTCCCAGGACTGCAGAGGCAGATTTCCTTAGCCACCAAAGCCCTGCAGACCCTGGGGGAGCTCCCCTCCTTCCCAGCAGGATGGGGGAAGGCAGGGTGCATCCCCAAACCTGGCTGGAAGGGGTCCAGCCTGTTGCTGGCTGGGACCTGTTGAGTATCACTGTCATCACAGTGATGCATCACAGTAAGATGCAAAAAGGTGGGGAAAGCAGCCAGGTCCAAGTGAAGCAGTTTTTCCAAAGCCTTTCCCATTCTTCCATCCTTATGGGTGATGGAGAGCCCCCTCCAGCCCCCCAGTGCCTTCCCATGCAGCTCCAAACCCCTCCAAAAGCGTCCTCCATCCCAGCCTTGCACTTCAGCATCTCCGGAGAGGAAAGAAAATCGACACAAATGACAAAAAACCATCCCCATGTGGGTTGTTTGCAGTTGCAGATCTGTTTGCAAATGAGCTTGGGGGCTCACTGGGTAAAAAAGGGCATGCTTGGTGAATCCCATTTCACTTCCCCAATGAGCTGAAAAACTCTTGGATAATGGGTTATGAGTTGTAGATCTGTTTGATTGCATTGTTGCAAAGTGGGAATTGTTTTGCAACATAGATTCTTAATCACTGAGGCATCTGTGATTGAATGTGTCGAAAATTGGTTGAAATTGAAAGTTAACTATACTGCAGACAGCTTATTCTTGTGTATAATTGAAAATAAATTCTAATACTCTTCTTGAAAAGGGCTGCCAGGAGGAAATTTCCAACCTTGTCCTCTCCTCAGCTCCCTCCTCCAAATCCACAAATCCTCTCCCTTCCCCTCTGATCCTTTTCCTCTCCATCTTTTAGAGCTTGGAAAGAAAAACCAATCTCTGCACATCACTCCCTGCATCGTCAGCTGTAAAATATAGAACTTGCAAATCGCTCCTTTTGGAATGCCCAGGGATGGGAGAGGTGGAAGGATTTAGAGGGCTAGGACACTGGGATCAGGGTCTTGTTTGCCAAATAGTTCAGTTCTTCTCTGGAGTGTTTTTCAGTGTTGATAGACTCATAAAATTCAAGAATGGTTTGGGTTGGGGGGGACCTTAAAGCTCATCTTGTTCCACCCCTGCCATGGGCAGGGACACCTCCCACTGACCCAGGGTGCCCCCAGCCCTGTCCAGCCTGGCCTGGGACACTTCCAGGGGTCCAGGGGCAAACACAGCTGCTCTGGACAGCACAGCTTCTCTCATGGCAGTGTTGGTGCTGGAGCTCAGCTGCAGCTGCTCCCTGCTCTCACTCATTTCACCATCCATGGAGTGTCCTATGGAATTGAAAATTGACCAAATTAAGGCTGATACAGGGGAATTTTATAGCCACAATAAAATTTTAGCAGGGTTGCAGTCGCCCTGTGGCCCCTCCTTCCCCCAGGCATTGCAGAGGCTGAGAGTTTAGCAGAGCTCAGGAGGAACTGTTCCAGGGAATTGTGCCATCAGTGTGGGGTGGGGCAGAAACCTTTGCCAAGGAGGCTCTGGCAGTTCCCAAGGGATAGCATTGGGAACCCAGGTCTGAGGTCACTTGGGATGAGAGCAGAGCTCTCCTACCCCAATTCCATCACTCCTCCATCCTCATCCCCTCCTGCTCCTTCGGGCTGCAATCCAAGCCCTTGCCTTGCCGTGTCCCCCCCAGCCACCTCCATGGCTCCTCACGCTCCAGGAATTTTTGGCTTAGAGATGATGATGCACACAAAAGGTCCTGCCTCCCCGTTTTATGCAGCCCACGGGGGTGAAAATCAAATGGTTCCCTGCTTCTTCCAAGCTTTTGGCAGTCTGCTGGGGGTTATTCTTCATGGGATGAGAGGTCAGTTCTGCTTGACAAAAGGAGGGGACTTTGGTGGGGTTTTTTTTCTTGCACTGATCTCGAGCTATTTTTATTCCTTTTTCCACCCTGTGATGGGACAGGCAGTCAATAGGGTGCTTTCATGGCCTCATTTCGGAGAGGCCTTTGGAGGAATTGAAGAGCTGGGTTATTATTAAGTCCTCATCATGCTAAAGATGCTTTGAAACCACACCTGGACCCGCTCACGATCTAAGCCTGGACCACCAAAGAGGAGAGGGCAGGGCAGTAGCCCGGGATGGGGAACAAAAAAATGAAAAGCTTTTTTTGTGTGTATTGATTCTCCTTTGGTTGGCTTGGGAAAAGCAGGTTGGAATCTTCTGTGCTGCCCAGAAAACTTTGGGCAATGCTGCTTCCTTTTGGAGGAGTATCGTGAATTTATATGGGATAATCACTATTTAAAGCTGGGTTAACTATGGAGATTTCATCATTCCTTAAAATTATCCGAGTTTGGCATTTGACATCTTTTGGGAAAGCACCAGCAAGGAAATGAAGCAAGCAATGGGCCAAAACTCAACCCGAGCTTAGCAATGCCTTTGCTTGTATTAGAAAAGTTGCACAAAATCAAGTGAATTGATTTCAAATCAATTTATTTAAAATGGTGCAAACTCCTAATACAGAGAGAACTAGTTTAACCTTTGCTAAAATTGATTTTTCTTGCAACAGTAAATTACCAAGTGAGACTGAACTGATTTAATGGAGGGTTAAGCCTGTTTAAGTGTGTCCATTTTCGGGGGTTTCATTGGTTTGGAGAGTGAGGATGGCCCAGTCCTTGGGGAACCTCAGGAAACCTGATTTTCCTTTCTTGCTCTGCCATAGATGTTGTCAAATTCTCCTCCCTGGGGCTGGGATGGCAGATTATGAATTTTTCCTGTTCTCTAGGAGCATTTTTACCTCGATGGTGAGAAGCACCTTAGGGGGTGTCTGTCCTGGAAAAAATAGCTGCTGCTTCACCAAGTCAACTGAAAATGATAATAAAGGAGCTGCTAACAGGTTTAATTTAATTGGCCAGGCTGAACCAGAGCCATATTCTGTGCTGCAGGATGAAAAAATTGACATTTTTCCAACAAGAAGTTGAAACCCCAACCCTGCGCTGCCAGCATCCCTCCTCCATCCATCAAACTCTGCACTGGAGGGTGCCTTGGAGCATCTCCTTCAGGCTGGAGGGGGCTGCAGGCTCTGCAGTCCTACATCCCTTTTGTGGTGACATTTGTTTTGCAGGGCTTGTTTGAAGAGATGGATGGGATGCTCCAGCTTAGCCTGGCTCCCCAAGGCTCAGGCTCAGTGCTGAGTTTAAGGTTAAGGTGGTTTTCCCAATGCCAGAACAGCTCAAACCTGAGTCTTTCGACGTGGAGGAGCCTTAGTCCACCTGTACCTCTGTTTTCCAGTGGATAGTAAATCCCTGTGACTTCTCTGGGAGTGATGTGATTTGAATTAATCAAAATGCTCAACTGCAGGAGGAAAAAAAATCAGGTCTAGATTGACGGAAGCAATGGAGTGGTGATAACTGTGTTTTAATCCAGTAGCTGAGGACTTAGAGCAGCCGCCTGGGAATCAATCCCGCTTTTTTTTTTTTTTTTTTTTTTTTTTTTTTTTTTTTTTTTTGCCTGGGGAATGTGAACCTGCAGCTCACCGGGAAGCGCCGAAGGACATTGGCGGATGGGAGGTGCTGGGCTGGCCCCTGCTCGGAACTCTCTGCCTTGTGTACCAATAGGTATTTATTAATTAGGAATCCGAGTGGCTCCCTCGTTCAGAGGTTAGGAGGCTCGCTGGGGAAGCTCTGGTCCCTATTCTCATTAAGGTTTAATTATACAAAGTAAAATATCATCAACAGGAGGGAGCAAGCCCCCCTGAATGCTCGATGAGGGGGTGGCTGGCAGGATGCCCGCACGCGGGACGTGGACGTGGCTTTGGGTCCCTGTGGATGGGGGAAGCTGAACGGCTCCCATCTGGAGCGGAGGATATTGGGATCTTTTCCCTTCTCCTCCTGAGGAGCTCTGGTGCTAATCTGGGGAGCCCAGCGTGGTGTGGGGTGGGTGCAGGATGGTGTTCATCCCACAGAGGTCGGCTCCCGACCGGGTGTCGCTGTGGAGTGAATGGCAAATGATCTGAGGCTGCTGTTAACTTAAATACCCATCTGCGTGCATCCCGGGAGCCTATAAATTCTAGGGATAATTAGTAGCTGCCACACAGAAAGCAGCAGAGCACTAACCATTTTCACCCGAGGTCTGGAGCATCTCCTGCCCAGGCAGTGGATTCGTGGAGAGGAAGGCTGAGGAGGTTCCTCCTCCTCGGAGCAGGTCCGACTCCAGCACAGCCTCTAATCCCAGAGGATGGGAGCGGTGTGTGCATGGATGGCTCCATTTTGGCTTGGAGAAATGGGGCTGGATGAGAGAAAGCATCTCTGAGAAGTTACCCCGAGCTCCTTCTGCCTGCAGCCTTTGCCTCTGCTTCACCTCCAGCTCTTTTACCACTGCAGGCATCTTGAGCGTGGTTTTTACAATGCAGAAACTGAGGCAAGGTGATGAACGGTGTGGTTTTACTGCCGAGATCAAGACGAGTTTCGTATTTGTCCTGCTGCTCTGGTCAGCAGGGTGCAGGTTCTGTTCCCGGGGAGCTGTGGCCAGGGCAGCTCCGGAGGAGGCGGGAGGTAATGAGTTCACGTTTTGGAAGTGCTCTCAGGTGAAAGTTGCTCTCCAGGAGAAGTGCAAGAGTGCTGATTTGCATTCTTATTGCAGGCAATATCCATAGGGAGAGAATGTCAGAACAGCTGTTATGTCAAATTACCTTCCTCCAGTAACAGGGGATTTTATCTGTCATCTCGTGGAGGGCAGAGGCACTTGCACCCCTTGGGGGAAGCCTGGGTTTGCATATTTTTTGCATCCAGTGCTTTGTGGAATGACTTCACTGGGAGAGGCACCGGGCGAGGGATGGAGACCAGATGGAGCAGAGCAAAGGGCTAGGATCAGCCCAGGTGCTGCTCTTCCCCATCACTTCCCAGATTTTTCCCAGGTTTTTTCCAGGTTTTCCCAGGTTTTTCCCCATCCCGGCCTGTGGCAGCAGCTCGGTGTGTCCTGTGTTGTGAAGCTTTTATTACAGCCTTTCAATATAATCACTTCTTAATTAACTCAAGCGATGGCTTTATTTCTTGGAGCTCGTTTCCAAAGGCTTAATTTTATTTCTATGCAAAATTAATATTTTTCGTTTTTCTGCTTGGAAAAAGCACCCGCATCCGCGTGAAGGGGGAGAGGAGGAAGCTGAGCCAGCACAGCTCCTCGCACCAAAAGGTTTCTGCTGTCGTCTGTGTTTTCCCAAGCAGCCATCAAGTTCTAGTGATCATTTGCAGGGAGGAAAAAATAAAAATAAAACGAAGCGCGGATCAGGATTGTTAAAAGGCTCCATCTGTATGATGCTAAGGATGGGTGATGGCAGCAGGACTTGGCCCTGCCTGGCCTCAGCTGTCCCCGTTGCAGCCAGGGACAGGCAAACAGAATATTTTTACATTTAGGTGGGATCTGGGGGCTTGCAAAAGCCTCCCAAAATGTCCTTTGTGCCTCTGGGCTGTGCAGTGAAGCCCTGCAGCAGGGGAATGCTGGCCGTGGATTGCGTACACCCAAACTCTGCATGAGCAGGGCTGGATTTGGGCAGGGATTGCCCTTTGCTGTCACACCCAGGGCACAGCTGCTGAGCTGTAAATGTGCTGCTGATGCTCTCTCTGCTCCGTATCCAGGCAGGAGACCCCCAGGCAGTCCTGCCCTCCCACAAATCCAGTTCAGGCTCAGCTCAGGCTGGCTTTGTACATGGGGACCCCATCCGTGAGCTCCAAGCTGGAGGTGGATTTCATCCCCAACAACACCACCACGTTGTGCCTCAGTTTCCCCTTGCACAAAATCCTGCTGATGCCTTTTTTTGAGGTGCTCTAAAACCTCTTAGGAGAGCACGGTACCACTGCTATTTTCCACGTGGATGGCTCCAGCTTAGCTGAGCCTTTTGCCCAGGCCAGCTCCAAGCAGGTCCAAGCCCAGCTGTGTCTGATGGGATGTGTCCCTTCCCTGCTAATTCCGCATGCGCAGCCCAGGCCTAAGCTGCTCAGGGGCATTAGGTTTCTAAAAAAGCTTCAGATGGGACAGGGCACTCCAAGGAGAGGGCCACAAGTAGGACTGGGTGTCCCCAGCCAGGTGAGAGACACTGTGCCCCGAAATAGCTCAGATGGACTGGCTGTCCCCAGCCTTGTTTGGGATTAAATCACATCCCCCAAATCCCAGCCTGGAATCTGTGACTCATTCCTGCAGGGGCCAGGACACCCAGGCTCTGCTCCCCATTCCCTGACAGGCACCAGCTGCATCCCTGCCGGCGGTGCCCCAGGGGTGTGACAGTGCCCTGCACCCCCGGGTGACGCAGTGTGAAATATTCCGTGTTATTAATGGGAACGCCTGGGTCCCGCTCACAAGCATTGATGTATAATTCCTCTGCTGTGCTCTCATTCCCATGCTCCAAACAGAAAGAGTCTAGAGCCAGTTAAGTGCTGGAAGTGAGGCAGAGGGACGCTGAGAGATATTAAATCTCTGTAGCCTTTCAGAGGCTCCATAATTCATAATCCTGAAACGCACAGGCTGATAATTGCCCTAATCACTGGAGAAACATGGCCAAAATGTACTGAAATAAGCCATAAAACTCATTACAAGATAACAAGATTCTATCTATTCTCGGAGGTCGCGTTAAAGCTTGGCAGGTCAGGGAGTTAATCACCTCCTCCAGCAGAAGCAACGCCGATAAGCAGCGGAGCAGAGCCCGGCTCTGCCCGGATCCCCCGATCCCACCCTGCCTCCCAAAGGGATGGGGTGCACAAGGGTTGGGGGAGCTGCTGTGTGCCCATTGGCATTTGGATCAGCAGGGAAGAATTTTTCTTGGGGGTGGTGTCCCCCTGAGCAGAAGCAACCTGAGCTGAGCCTGAGCTGGATTTGAGGGAGGGCAGCACTGCCCGGGGGTCTCCTGGCTGGATAAGGAGGGCAGAGGGAGCATCAGCAGCACATTTACTGTTCAGGAGCACCAGCAGCACATTTACTGTTCAGCACAGACAGGACTGGGCAGGATGGGTTTTCCCTTCTCATCAGAGGGGTGATGCTTGCCACACTGTCTGCCACAGCCCAGTGCTCCTGTAGCCTAAAATCCTAGAATGGTTTCAGCTGGAAGGAGGTTTAAAGTCAATCTGATTCCAAACCAGGGGCGCTTTCCACCAGACCAGGTCCTGTCCAGCCTGACTTTGAACACTTCCAGGGATGGAAGGACCCACTTTGTATCTTCTGCTCCTTTGCACAACCGATCCAGCTTTGGCAAAACACACTTTCAGGGGAGATCCCTCTGCAGAATTCTCTGTGGGCTGTGATGCTGTGTGCGTGTTTTTCAGGGATTGCAAATTAGGATGCTTTCCTCCCCTCCATCCCTCCTGGTGTGTATCTGCTTTGCTCAATCCCAGCTCCGTGCCATGCCATATTTTAGGGGGATTCATCGGTTGGGGTCTCCATCCCATTCTGGAATGTCCCTGGTGTCCCCCATCGTGGGACAGCCGCGTGCCGGCCCCGCCGGCAGCTCCTTCCCGCTGGATTTGTGGTGATGGATACCGGGCACGCGGCTAATCCATAATCCTCCGTAAATGCTGCTGATGAGTCAGTGCTCATTTAACATGAAATAGCCCTCCTGCGAAATCCATCTCCTTGGGTTTAGCGCAGCTACTTGTTGACTAAATATTAATTGGTTATTAAAAGTATTAGGTGAGGGGGAAGAAATTATAAATTTCCCAGGGCTGTGACTGGTTCTGTGTCCCATGGATTTGCCTTTTCCTGGTCCCTGGACACAGGGACATCTCCTCCAGTGCCTGAGTCCTCCTTTCCCAAATTTGTTATCCCCCTTTTATTTACCACTCTCAGCCTTGAAGATACTGCAGGGAAGGGATCGAGGTCCTTGGTATTGATAATAGCAACACCTCAGCACATCCCTCTTTTTCTGACTTAATCCTCCTTCCTTTTTCCTTCTTTTGCTTATGGATTTTTTTAAAAATTACTCATTTTTTCCCTCTCCCTTGCCTTGAGGGATTAAATGCAACAAGATGCAGCAAGGACAGGGGTTGATACATGGGACAGTGGGGAGCAAGAGGGGCCGGGAAGAGGGAGAGGCGTGTTGGGTTATCGAAATATCTTCTGGTGTCTTCCAAATCCTTCCAAATTCCTCTGTGCCTGTGGATGGAGCTGCTGGAGGGAAGATGTGAGAGCTGTGCCTTCCCCTCCATCACACTGGAATTGCAGGGCTGTGGGAGATTCCCAAGCCTAGAAGGGGAAAAGGACCAGAACACCTCTCCTGATGGGGCGTGGGGGGCTGAAGGGGGTCCTAGACCCTGGAATGTATTGACAGCTATTGGAAAAGGGGGTTATCGCTTGAGGATCAGCAGTAATACTCCCTAAGGGATGCAGCATTCCTCTGAGTTGCTGCCTGGAGAGGATCCATTCCTTTGCTGTGGCTGGAATGGGGTGTTTCAGGCAGAGAATTGGGAGAAATGTAGATATTCAGGTATTCATGGGGAGGGTGGTCAGTGTTTCTGCCCTTGGTACCGATCTAAGCAGACCCTCCACAGCATCCCGCGGCCACTTGCAGTAATTTTCTCCTGGACAAGCTGCAGGGCAGGATTTTAACCAGGAAAATCCTGTCAGCTGGAAAAACACATCACATTTTTCAGTACAAAACGAATAAAAGGAATGCTTTTTGTGTGCTTGCAGTGGACCTGTGTCCTGCTGGGTGACAGGAGCAACAGTTTAAAGCTGTCGTGCATTTTCTGTCCCTCAGCCCTCCCTCCTGGTCCGTAGGGGACGGTGGGTCCTGCAAATGAAGATCCCCACAGGTGCAGAATGTGTTGCGCTGCCCAGTGTGAAAAATCAATAAATATGCTCCCTGGAAAAAAAAAAAAAAAAAAAAAACCAAAAAACAAAACCCCAA
>VZRL01001512.1:949261-993552 GCA_013397895.1 Origma solitaria | reverse complement strand
TGGAGGGATGGAAGGAGAAGGCAGGGGAGAGGAATCTGTGGAGGAATGGAAAGGGAAGGCAAGGGAGAGGAATCCTGGGAGGGATGGAAGGAGAAGGCAGGGGAGAGGAATCCAGGGAGGGATGGAAAGAGAAGGCAAGGGAGAGGAATCTGAGGAGGGATGGAAGGAGAAGGCAGGGGAGAGGAATCTGTGGAGGAATGGAAAGGGAAGGCAAGGGAGAGGAATCCTGGGAGGGATGGAAGGAGAAGGCAGGGGAGAGGAATCCAGGGAGGGATGGAAGGAGAAGGCAGGGGAGAGGGATCTGTTGAATGATGGAAGGAGAAGGCAGGGGAGAGGAATCCGGGGAGGGATGGAAGGAGAAGCAGTGTTTGTGTCACATTTTAATCCAGCAGCCCTACTAATGACACTTTGTCACCTCCCAGGGCGGGTGGGATGGATCAGGTGGATGTGATGTTCTTCTGGGGCTCTGCTTCCCTCTGATCGCCTTCTTGCGCGGCCTTAAATCTGTGCCATGCTGACCAGGTTTAGTTGCGATGCCCTGGGAAGGTTTTAACCAAGCAGCTGAACAAGTGAGGTGCTCTCACAGATGCTTTTGGAAACCCTGCAGAGCATTTCCAGCGTTGTATCAGCGTTATTTCGCAAACCTTTTTTCCTCGCCTCCCTGGATGGCAGATCACCGTCTGTTAATGGGGAGCAATAGTGGAACATTGGCTTCGCAGGGTGCAGGCATTGGGAATCACGAGGTGCTCAGAAAGAGCTGTAATGGGACCAGCCGTGCATGGTGGCAATGCCAGTGCTCCGTAACAATCTCTGTGCTGCTTCGGGAGAGTCTGTCTCGGATCCGATCGCATCCCTGCTGCTCTGAGATGGCTCTGGTTAACACGACACAGCTCCAACAGCCCCAGGGTAGCTGTGCACCCAGAGGGTATTTTTGGGTCTGGGTCAGACCCAGTCACAGTGTTTTGAGATGTCTTTATGGTCCCCATCTCGGGGGTCAGTGTCCAACCTGCTTAGCTTGTGGGCGTGGAAATGTTAGTGGAAAGAGAGGTGGAAGCCCTCTCTGGTTCAGGAGTTTGTCGCTGATCCTGGTTAGCCGGCGCTGGCCGAGCACGTAGCCTGAAACAAATCCATAAACATCTTTTCCTAGAGGCAGAAACACACAGTATCAGCCTGTCTCTCATCCAATTCCTTATGTCAAAATAGAATCTTATTATAGAATCCCAGACTGGTTTGGGTTGGCAGGGACCTTAAAACTCATCTCGTTCCACCCCCTGCCACGGGCAGGGACACCTTCAACTATCCTAGGCTGTTCCAAGCCCTGTCCAGCCTGGCCTTGGACAGTTCCAGGGATGTAGCAGCATTCCCTGGGCAGCCTGTGCCAGGGCCTCCCCACCCTCACAGGGAAAAATTTCTTTTGTATATCAAACCTAAATTTCCTCTCCTTCAGTTTGAACCCAGACAATGATCTCCGCTTATTGTAGGCCCTCAATCACAGCATGAAATTCCCGGTAATCACCACCATCACCCTCGCTATTGTCTCATGAATCGGAGAGAGAAAAGAAATAACCCCGACCTTGTCTTTTACAAACGTTGTTATTGTTTTCCGTCAATTGTCGGCTCGTTATGCCGGTGCTTGAGTTAAAGGGAGAGAGAAACAGGCTGGAAATGAGCTGAGGAATTGCCGTGTTAAAGCTCTTGCACCGGAGCTAAAGGACTCCGGGGCCGGGTAATTAAGAAGCCCAGCAGTCCCCGCACCCAGGAATTGTGTTTCTGCCTCAGGTGCTTCTCTGCATGTTCAAAGTGCACAGGAATGGATCAAACGGGATTTACTCCTTTCTGCAAGGGCTGGCTGACAAGCCGGGATTATGCTCTGGGAAAGCATCTGATGAGGAATGGAATGAGACATGGCAAAAAAGCTCTCTTTAGAAAAATACAGGGAAGGGGAGGCGAGGGGAGGGCAAGGGATGGGGAGAGGAAAGGGAAAGGAGGGGAAAGGAAAGGGCAAGGAAGGAGGAAAGGAACGTGGAGAGGACGGGAGGGCAAAGGAAGAGGAAAGGAAAGAGGAAAGGAAGGGCAAAAGGAGGGGAAGGGAAGGGAAGGGAAGTGGGAAAGGGGAAGGAGGAAAAGGGAGGACAAAAGGAAGAGAAGATGAAGAGGAAGGGAAGGCAAGGGAAAATGGAAGGAAAAGGGAAAGAAAGAGGGAAGGAAAGAGGGAAAGAAAAAGGGAAGGAACAAATGGATGTTGTCCTGGTTTCATGGCCAGCTGGCTCCTTGCGTGGCACGGATATTCACACCCGTTAGGGCTGGCTGGGATGTGGCCTGAAGGAACATTGAGGTTTTGCTTTGATTGATTTTGAGAGGGGCTGGAAACTGAATTTCTCAGGAGTCCTGAGCTGCCAGGTGGGCTCGTGTCTTCTCTTGTAATAATCCTGTCTGCCCCTTTGAGCCTTTCTCTGGGGCTCTGTGAGTCCAGCAAAGGAATCTTCAATTTTGGTGAGTTGAGGATGGAGCCTATAGGAAAAAGAGAGCCCTTATCCCAACAAAATGGGCTGAATTCCAGGAGGCCACAAGGGGAACGGGGGAATCTCTTCAAGAACTGTCCGGGCAAACAGCCCTGTCCTAACTAAGGGCTCAGCCGCACACCCTGGGGGTGCTTGCATCCCTTCCCCCCTCCTACTGCCTACCACAGTTAAGCTGTGCCTGCTTAACTTCTGGGCACAGCTGGAGGTGAGCTCCGAGCTGTGGTGGGAGCAAGCCCTGGAAGGCACCTGCGACCTTCCCAGCCGGAATTCCCGAGCCAGCCCCGGCTCTCGGCGTGCTGGTGTGCTGCCGGGTGTCTTTTGCTAGGAATTGTCATTTCGGAGGTCTGAAATCCCCATCAGGACGTTGTGTTTTCCCCTTCCCATCTCTCCTTCATCCCCCAGCCCGGTTTGCAGCCCCACAAGGCAGAGCCAAGCTGGCAGCACAGCCGCCGGGAGATAATTGACTTCGGAAGCGTTTCCTGTGAGATCTGAGAGGAAAACAAGGGAAAATATGTTATTTTACAACCTTGATACTCCTGACCTCATTGGAAATAAATACACACATAACAGCCTGGAGAAACGGGATGCTGCATTTGCTGGAGAGGCAGGGATGGAGCGCGGGGCTGTGCTGGCCTCGCACGGCTCCGGAGGGTACTACAAGGCTCCGCCGTGGAGTAAAATGCTTGGGAGGATGCGTGGGGTGCTGGAGGATCCAAAGGCAGAGGGACAGCCCCGTTTCCCCCCACCCCGTGTGCCGCTGGGGGCTGTGGCGCGGTGCCGCACGGGTGATGCTGGTGGCACTGGTGCGGAGCTGGAGCGGGGGGCTCCAGGGGATGCTCAGCTCCCGGTGGGATGCAGGAGCTGGAGCAAAGCCCACCCATGCGCCACGATGCAGCTGCTTTGGCACTGACACCCAATTCTCTGCGTCCGGGAGGGTGGTGAGGGTGCGGGGGGTGATGTGAGCCCCACCACCGACCAGAGCCTCCGGGGGAAACCAGGGCACCTTGGCTGCCCCTGCCTTCCCCGTCCCTCTCTGCCATCTGTGCCAGGGTCGTTAAAGGTGTGAATTAGTGCTTGTCGTGGGCGCTACTTAAAGGTAATGAAGTTTACTTGGCTGGGTAAATTACCAGCTCTCTTTAAATGGCCCTTTTTTCCCTTCATTACTATGCAGATGTATGCTAATGCGATGGTCTCCAAACACAACTTTGATGACCTTCTAATTTTTATTTATTTATTTACTTGACGAAGCAGCTTTGGCTGGCAGTGTAATTTAATTAGCAGCTCCATTTCGGAGCCTGCCTGGCAGCCAGGGGAGAGGAGCTGGGGCTGCAGAGGGGCTCCTTGAAAGGAGGTGGGGGGCTCCCCCCAAAGCTGGGGGTCACAGAATCCTAAAATTATGGAATGGTTTGGGTTGGAAGGGGCTTGAAAACTCATGTCGTTCCACCTCCTGCCATGGGCAGGGACACCTCCCACTATCCCAGGCTGCTCCAAGCCTTGTCCAGCCTGGCCTTGGACACTTCCAGGGATCCAGGGGCAGCCACAGATTCCCTGGGCAGCCTGTGCCAGAACCTCCCCACCCTCACAGGGAAGAAATTCTTCCTAATATCAAATCCAAACCTCTCCTCTTTTAGTTTAAAGCCATCCCTTCATGCCTTGTCACTCCACGCCCTTGTAAAAAGTCACTCTTTCTCCTTTTTGTAATCCCTCTTTAAGTGGTGGAAGATGCAGGGGGAAGGCTCTGGCCTGTCCAGACTACCCAGGGGTGTATTTAGGGACTGATCATGCCCTGGTGGGATTAATTACATGAATTTTCTAGGGTCATACAAAAGGAGAGTGCTGAAAATATGCTGAATAAGAGGAAATTTTTGCATCTGGTCTGAAGGAGGGCACTGCAGGGAGCATCTCCTGCAGGCAGAGCCAGCCTGTGCCATGCTGCCAGCTGTCCCCTGCACGGGTGGCCGCTGCCAATTCAGTGTCTGGGTGTGGAGGGCAGCCTGGGGGACAGAGCAGCCTTAGCCCTGGGGACAGGGACCGCCAATGAAAGGCCTCTCGCAAAGCATGATCCTCGCTGTAATGAATCGCAGCTCGGGAGGAGCACCTCCGACAGCTCCACTGACAGATCTGGAATTTCTCTCTTGCAAGGGAACGTGTGGCACAGCAGTAATCAGGGGCTGGCTCGGGAAATCAGGTCCCTGGACATGCTGGCAGTGCCTGAGCGCCCAGGGAAAGGCTGAGAAAGTGTCATTTCCCAAATTCCTTTTCTGCTAGATGTCCCCTCTTTTCCCCACATCTTTCTTTCTCGTGCTGCTTTGCCCTTCCCAAGCCCACCCCGCTGCTGTTCTCTCCCCCCACAGATCATCTCTGCTCCTCCTCTCCATCCCCGTGCCGGCTGGAGCCGTGCCGGGGTGCTCTGGGGTGCCCAGACACGGCAGCTCCAGCTGCTGCTGTTTAGCTTTAAGTGTTTACATTTGTTTATCACAAAGACGCCCCTGAGATTTCCTGGCTCATCCGCAAGCTGGGCCGGAGAGCTGAGCAAGAAAACCCACGAAAGCCATTCGTCAGCAAAAACACCCCCAAAAACAGCTGCATCCTCGGCTTGGACGTGCAGGGAGCAGGGATGGGTGCCTGGGTGGGGGTTGTGGATGATCTGAGAGCCCCCAGCTGGGGTCAGGCAGGACTTTTCCATGTTTTTGGGTTTCCATGAACCTTTCCATGGTTTTGGGTTTAAATGGACCGTTCCATGTTTTTGGGTTTCCGTGGACCTTTCCGTGCTTTTGAGTTCCCATGGACCTTTCCATATTTTTGGGTTTCAGTGGCCCTTTCCATGTCTTTGGATTTCCGTGGACCTTTCCATGTTTTTGGATTTCCGTGGACCTTTCCATGTTTTTGGATTTCCGTGGACCTTTCCATGTTTTTGGGTTTCGGTGGCCCTTTCCATGTTTTTGGGTTTCTGTGGACCTTTCCATGTTTTTGGGTTTCCATGGACCTTTCCATGGTTTTGGGTTTAAAGGGACCTTCCCATATTTTTGGGTTTCCATGGACCTTCCCATATTTTTCGGTTTCCATGGACCTTTCCATGTTTTTGGGTTTTCATGGACCTTCCCATGTTTTTGGGTGCTTTCAGAGTGGGGCCAGGCACTGCAGCCCCCGTGGTTCCCTTGCAGCTCTCACTGGCTGAGCCTGCCATAGGGAGAATAATAATAATAATGAGAATATGAATAACAAGAATGATGCTCTGGCAGCAGGATTGCAGCCTCTCCTGCCCATTCGTTCCGCCTGGTTAGAGGCTAATGGGAAACCCAGAGGACGGGACCACAGCCCGGAGGAGCTTGGCTAGAAGGAGCCTCCCACAGCATCCTTCATCCTCAGGGATCTGCGCCCAGCCCAGGCAGGGACCTGAGCAGTTCTGTGCACACAGGTGGTGGTGGTGGCCAGGGAAGAGCCTTGAAACATCGGTGCTGTCCCCCAGTGGGTGCAAAGTGTGATGCCCAGAGTGTAGGGTGGCAGGGCTGGCTCTGAGGGGTGCCTCAGTGTCCCTGTGGAGCTCCCGAAGCTCTCCAGCTCCAGAGAGGATGAGCTACCCAAGCTCCTCTTGTTAGATACTTTTCAATCCCTCAATCCCCTGTGCAGTAAAAGCAAGCAGCCCCTGCCAGGTGGGCAGAGAGGAGGCTGCACGCCTCTTCCCAGCCTCTGATCCCCCCGTTTTGTCCTCAGCCAGGAGCTGGGGAGCACAAAACCATTTTGGTGAGTGGTCCCCCTCCAGCCCTGGGCTGGGCCAGCGCTGGGATGCTGGCAGCAAGGAGGCAGTTCAAACTTTTATTGGTGTATTCATGTCCTCCGATTGACTGATAAACTGGCTCCTCATTATGTTTTTGTGTTCTACTCGTCTTTTTAATTAGCCTAAGGGCCTCATTAGCAGCAGCAGCAGCAGTGGCTCTGTGATCAGCTTTGCCTGGCATCCAACCTGCATAATGTCGCACAGGCTCCGTGCAGAGGGGTTACCTGTGAAGTGCCACCCTCCTCCTCCCCAAACCCGCGTCCCCGAGGGAGAGGGCGTGGGAGCAGTGCTTGAGTGGGATGGGGAGCGGCAGTGAGGGGATGCTGCAGAGAATGAGGGTGCAAGTGTCAAAACGCTGCTCAGAGCTTCTGGCTCTTCTGCTTCTCTCCTATTCCCTATCTGGTGGTGGTTTTATGCCTCAGTTTCCCTGCCCGAGCCCCGAGCGCCTTCCCCTTCTCCTGCCCTCAGTTTCGATGGAGGGTGAGGACCCCTTTGGCAAGAAATTCTGCAAATTGCTCCCATCGTGGGGACTGGGGACTTGACTTCTGCACCCGACTTTGCTGGAGGAAGCCAAAACCTCCGGCGCCGTGCAGCAGCCAGCGCAGGCACTGCCTCAGCAGCCAGCTGGTGCCCCCTTGCTCTGCCTGTGCCATCAGGCAGCCAATTAGCAAGAAATTAATATTGTGATTAGCAAATATTATGATTTTCTATCTGAATTTGTAATAAGCTGATTATTCACTCATGAGTAGAAGCCGCTGCTGGTGGATGGGGCTGCCTTTACCCTGCCGGGATGGTGCCAGGGAGATCCTGGAGCAGGGCCATCGTCCTGCCTGGGATGGGCCGTTCCAGGCCGGGGCGAGCTGGGCTCCATCCGAGGATCCTGCAGGGAAGCAGGCAGCCCTTCGTGCCCAGCACCCCTGGGCAGGGCTTGCTGCAGGAGCGTGCAGGGCTGCAGCCTGTCAGCAGATGGCAATGCCCTCCTGCGGCACGGTGCAGCAGCCTGGTGGCACTTTGGGGACATCAGGAGCTGCTGGGGACCACCCTCCCCGGGCAGCAGGGCCTTGCCTGCGGCAGCTGAGCAATCCCACAGAGGGAAACAGGCTCAGCATGGCAAGCTGAGCTTTGGTTCATCATTTCCTGGCTTGTGTGGCTCCTGCTGTAGCTCTTAATGGGGTGGGACTGTTCTTTCTGCTCATTTCAGAGCATCCGTGGTGCTCCTCCCCAGAGGGGATCATAGAATTGTAAAATTTGGTTTGGAAGGGATCTTTAAAGGTCTGTAATCCAACCCCCCTGCCATGGGCAGGAACACCTTCCACCAGACCAGGTTGCTCCAAGCCCTGTCCAACCTGGCTGGGAGCACTTCCAGGGATGAAGAGTCCACCAGATCTCTGGACAACCTGCTCCAGTGTTTTACCCCTGGGACTCGCTGTGCTTTCCCTATCAGTTTTATCACTTTTGAGTTAGCAGATGTCTGGGTTGATGTGGGGACACACTGATGGATATCAAAATCTGCTTTTCCTTTGCATTTTCCTGTGCATTTTGGATCTTATGGAAAGGATCATGTGTTCAGGCGTTTATCCTCCAAGAAGATATTGGCAAATTTCCCTCCCTTGCGGTTCCCAGAATACTGATGAGGTACAACAAGAGATAATTTTCTCTGTGTTCATAAAGAGAGAAGTTTTATTCTCCTTGGGGAAACTGAGGCACACACAGTGATTTCTCAAAGCCAAGGAAAAGGGGCATGGGAAGCAGGAGGAGAAAGCAAGGTTTCATGGACTGAAAACTGTTCTCTCCCTGGACCTGCTCTGCACCAATCTGGGACTGCTTAGTTTTGTTCTCTTGCAAAAAAATACTCAAAAATGACTCCAATATGATTATTTATGGTCACCTCGTGCTCTGGGGCTTCAGATGCACAGGGAACAGGCCTGAGCTGACTTGGAAAAGCAGAGTTTTATTCTGCACAGCTCTGTACTTGTGAAATAATGTGTGGTTTTGGCTGGTTTTCCATGGAAAAGGGAGCTGAGCACTAGATGGCGAAAACGAGCCATGGAAGAGGCCCGTGGTCCTCACCCTGCCATCCTCCTGGCCCTCACCCCCCCGTCCTCCCCTCCCTCACCCAGCTATCCTTCCCTCCTTCACCCCACCATCCTGCTGGCCCTCACCCCCATCTTCCCTGCCCTCTTCCCACCATCCTCCTGGCCCTCACCCCAGCATCTCAGCTGAAGACTTGGAAAATAAGAAAAGATAAGTTAGGGGAACATGATTTCTGCAGCTGTGATGCTTCCCTCACCTTGAGCATCCTCAGTCCAGGATGAGATGCCTGTGCAAGTGGTTCAGCTTGGCCCTCCTGCTCTATTCCCCCCTCCCTCGCTCTGTGATCCCACCAGAACTGTGGCTTGCACTGAGGCCCCTCCAAGCCCTCTTGCAGCCCTGGGAAGGGTTAATGGGGTGGGAAGTGGGAACAGTGAAGGGCTGGTTGGAGAAGGGGTGAGGGGACGTTCTCCAGTGCTGCCAGGCATGGACTTATCCTGGACTTCTTAACGTGCTGCATGGGAAATCACTGCACCTCTCATGGGCTTCATGCCACCCCAGCCCATCCCAGGGTGCCTCCACTGAATTCCCAGCTGGATCTTCAGGGATTTTCCTTATGGGTGTGGGTTGCTTCTCCTGCCGCCGCTCCATCATCACATCCCCCTGTGCAAACACGCAGAGCATCTCTAGAAACAACAGAGCAGCATCGTCTCCTCTCCTTCCTCCTCCTCTCCCATCCAATGCCGGTGTCACAGGGGGTTGGGATGCCTGGGGCCTCTCCCCTCCATTTCGGGCAGCAGCTGCCTGGCAGTGCTGGGCAGATCCTTTCCTCGCTCCCACACGCCGTGGGCAGAGCAGGCTCCTGCTGGTCAGCCATTTGTTTGCTCTCCTGCCATCAGGCTATGCCGAGCTGGAATCGCTCCTCACCGGAGCAGCTCTCCGCACGTGTGTTTACGACCTGTGCCTAAGGCGTGTTTCCTCCCGCCGAGAGTTGGCCGCGGCTCTTGCAGCTGCTTTTCCTCGCGATGCCAAGTCTGGAAGGAGTTTGTTGCATGCTAAAGCACAACAATCCATCCCGGCAGGAAGCAGAGACAGAAGCGCTGGCTCAGGGAGGGCTGTGTGCCCGGCTCTTTGTCCATCCACCCTTTTCCTCCTCCTGATGCCCACAGCCCTGATGTTCCCACCTGCACAAGGGATGTGGACAGAGGGGAGAAGTCCAGGTTGGATGGAGCCCTGAGCAGCCTGGTCTGGTGGAAATTGTCGCTGCCTGTGGCAGAAGGTTGGGACAAGATGGGTCTTTAAGGTCCCTTCCAACCCAAAGCATTCCATGGTTCTGTAATTCTGTGATAAGTCTCAATGGCAGAGGTATCCATGACTTTGCAGAGTGAGCTCAGGAGAGGTGACATTGCCTCTGGAGCAGGAATTGAGGTGTCTGCGTGGCAATATGATTTTAGGAGGGATAAAACGAGAGTGGGTGCAGTGAGGGATCCTGGGGTACATTGAAGTGGGGTGGGAGATGTGCTGAGCTTCTCCTTCAAAGCAGCACTTATCCAGGGCATTTATTTTCCGCTGTGGAAAACTCCTGCCACAATCAGGAGTTGAATTCAGAATTTCAGCTTCCTTCCCTTGTTTTGGGTTTAACTTACAATTTTCTTGTCTGCTGCTTTTCCTGAAACTCTTGAATACATGGATCCAAACTAGCCTGAAGGCTGAGCAGCCTGTAAATGCATTAAGGCCCTGTCCCACCATGCCAGGGGAGGTGACCGCGGGCTTGGCGACGCCGCGGGAGCGACACCGCGCAGCCGAGCGAACAAAAGGCGACTCGGTGGGGACATGGGGACTCTGATCCAGGCCGAGTTAGAGACACCAGCTCTGTAATCACTGGCAATAAGGGGATTAAGAAGGGGCTTCGTTGAGGGCTTACACATTTCTGAAGGGAATTGAGCGGATTGATGCCACGAGGCTCTTTGAGCTTGTGTCAGATTAGAGGAACAAGTGGGCATCAGTTTAAGCCAAGACGCCGCAAAGCAGGACATTAAAGGAATTTAGGTGAATATACATATATTTAAAATATTTTTCTGTGTGCTGTGATTAGTTAATCTAAGTCATTGACTACCCAAAGCAGCAGTCAGGGTAATCAGTGCAAATGACTTTAAAATGAAGCCAGGTTGGTAATTAGGGATAACAAATGTCATGTCAGGAAAGTGGTGACTTGGCTCAACAGCGCTGGAGCTTTGTGAAGATTGTCCGGAGCCCGTGTCCAGCCAGTGAGGGAGGAGGAGGAGTAGGAGAACCTGATGGTGCAGAGGATGTTGGGCCATGCTAATTGTGTCCTACTCAGCTCTGGGTTAATTTATGGGGTTGATGCTCTCTGGCCACCCTTTTTGGGCTGGTTTTGGGGTGCTAAGGGACTGTTACTTGGAGAGGAAGCAGAAGGCTGAGGGAGGCACAACCACAGAGCAGCTGAGCAAGTCGACTCAAACCCCACGATGGCTTTGAGCTCGCCATCAGTAGGTTCCAGAGTTAACATCTCTCGGTGTGAGTGCCTGATAAGACATCTGCCATTCGGCTTAGCACCAAATCTCCTCTGTCTGCTGTAGCTCAGAGCAAGCACAGATCTTTCCTGAAGGGAGGCACGGTTTTTGCCTGTTTGTGAAGTGCACAGCAGGGCCCTGATTTCAGCCGTTATCTCTGGGGCTCACTGGAACAATAACAACATCTGAAAGCCTTGAGTTTTGTAATGACTGTTTTTACAAAGTCTCTTCTAGTTGCGTTTGATTTTTTTTTTTTTTTTAAAGTTGCTCTGTAAATAAATTGAAAGCAGATACAAACCCCAGCCAGCCCCCTGGAAAGTGTCACCTTCACAGTGACGCCGACCGTGGCGCTGACAAAATCTCCTGTCGGGTGACGCGCTGGCAGATGGCAACGTCCGCTGGGATGGAGCAAACGAGCAGCGAGAATTCCTGCAAAGGAATGGCCAAAATAACCCCCGATCCACCCAGGAATGTGTGTCCACTGGGAGAGGGGAGTGCTGCCAGAGGGCTGCCTTGAACCCTCCCAGCTGGTGTTTGCTGAATTCACAGATCCAGATAGTGACAGGACAAGGGGAAATAGTTTTAAATTTGACAGAGGGTGGGGTTAGGTGGGATATTGGGAAGAAATTCTTCCCTATGAGGGTGGGGAAGCCCTGGCACAGGTGCCCAGAGCAGCTGTGGCTGCCCCTGGATCCCTGGCAGTGTCCAAGGCCAGGCTGGACAGGGCTTGGAGCAGCCTGGGACAGTGGAAGGTGTCCTTACCTATGGCAGTGGGTGGAATGGCATAAGCTTTAAGATCCTTTCCAACCCAAACCAGTCCGGGATGCTAAAATTCTCATCCCAACCACCGAAGCTACAAGTAGCCTGGGAGTGTTTTATCTTCCTCTTCTTCCCCTTCTTTTGCTTTCCCCCATCCCTGCTCATTCCCTTCTATGACTCCAGCAGACATCTGATGAAGTGAAGGAATTTATACTGGCCAAGGTGGAATGTATGAGGCTGATTGCCTTCATCTTATTACCCTTAATGGGAGCCCATGTAGACAAATCCTCCTGGATCCTGACGGAAGCTCCCCTTTAAATATTTGGCCTGCAGTGTGAGTTATGGGAATGCTGAGTCTGGGGGAAGTGGAATCACACCTGCTGCAAAACACAGGAGTTAATGTGCTCCCGTGGGGTTTAGGAGTGGTCCTGGTGAGACAGAGATTGGGTTGTTTTTTTTGTAAAGATAGGGTTCGGTGGCTGCTATTGAGGGTGATCAGGGTTTGGGCACCCCTTGGCTTGGCCATGGTGGTGGCCCCAGGGGTGAAGGTCTGGGGATTATGTGTTTTTCAGCCTCCACTGTGCTGGGTCCAAGGAGATCACATCTCTGAGATGCTGGAACAGGTCACCCAGAGAGATTGTGGACTCCCCATCCCTGGAAGTCCTCAAGGCCAAGTTGAGTGGGGCTTGGAGCAACCTGGGATACTGGAAGGTGCTTCTGCCCATGGCAGGGAGTAGAATGAGATGAGCTTTAAAGGTCCTGCCCACCCAAAAGAGTTTGGGATTCTGTGATCCCTCCTCAATGCTGCCCATGGATGGCCATTTCCTCCGTGGACAGCAAAGGAGGAGCTGTTTCCCAGGGCTGTCAGAGCTACAGTCCTGCTGGTATTTAATTTTTTTTCCCCCAATAAGCCCTGAACTCCCTGGCTAATTAAATAGCAAGTGGCTATTAAGCTCTTGCCTAGGACTAAGGTTTAATAAGGCGGTAATAAGCACTGTGTGTTTGTACGTGTGTACCCAGCCTGAGGTGGGAAACCTCAGCCCAGGTGCTCTTTAAATAGTCAATAGTTATTTATTAAACATGGGGCAGCTATCCAGTGAAATTTAAATTAAAGGCCTGTCTGAGAGATGAGCTTGGATTTAAAGAATTAAAGCATTAGCAGTCTAGCACAGCATGCACTGGAATCCTAAACCTGCATTCCTAAAACTGAAGTAGCAGAAGGAAGCAACACATTGCCATTTAATTTGTGCGAGTTCTCTGTTTGCTCTGCAAATACCAGCGAAGGTTAATGTTTTTAAAAGTTTTGGGCTGGCTTCGTTCCCTCCGATGGCAATCTGGGTGTGGAAAAGCCCAAATGACAATTCTCCTGGTGGTGTTGTTTCGCACTAGAGCTCTCCAGCTCCTGTTGGTGTGGAGCTTATTGGCACCATATGTGAGAAGCATGGAATTATGGAATGGTTTGGGCTGTGAGGAACCCTAAAGCTCATCCCATCCCTCCCCCTGCCATGGGCAGGGACACCTTCTACTGTCCCAGGTTGCTCCAAGCCCTGTCCAGCCTGGCCTTGAGCATTTCCAGGTATCCTTGGAAGTGTTCAAGGCATCCACAACTTGTGTGTGCAGCCTGTGCCAGGGCATCGCCACCTTCCCAGGGGGAGAATTCCTAAAGAGGATCCTCTTTTCCTTATGGGCTTCACCACAAAGGTGATGGTCAGTCCCCTACAAGAGTGGGTGGGTGAAATACCTCAGTCGGGGTGGAAAATTGCATCCATGGCTGGATGACACCTGGATTGTCTGTATAATCTAGGATTATACAATGTCTGTGTAAAGTTAATCAACATCCAGCACCGCTTTCCCATCCCTTGGCTTCCCTTTCCAGCCGGAGTGATCCTCACTTCTTTTTCATTCCGTTTTTCTCCGGAGGGGGCTGGGCAGGCTCCGTCCTGCTCGCACTTGAACCAGATGCTTTCCGACATCTGGGGGCTGGCAGAGCTCCCCCCGCGGAGCTGCTTTCCCCCGGGTTTGTGTTCCCTGCTCATCCAGCCGGCAGGGAGCTGGTTCCCAACAACTCAGCTGTGCCTGCAAGCACCTCGCTGTGTGTCAGTAACTTTGCTACAGTTGGTTCAGCATTGCTCCGGGAAAAGATGAACGGGGGGAGAGTGTGGAAGTGGGGAAAGAGCCTTAACTGCTGCTGTTTATCCCTCTTATTTTCAGTTCATTTTATGCAGCTTCAAACACCGGCGACACTCACCCGGGTCCATTAATGGAAAATAAAGGTCAGGGCTGGAGGCAGCAGCGCTGCCATCCCCGGCTCCCACGTGGTGTGTGGTGAGTGCCAGGGCCGCAGGATTTTCCATTTTATTCCAATCTGGGGGAACCGATTGGGGCTGAATTGGTTCTGAGTGCCAGCAGCAGCGGCTCCCACCATCCTGGCCCAGGAATGGGCACAGCACCAGGCAGGATGAGTCCTGGTCCCTCCTTGGCCAGGCTGGATGTTCTGCAGTGTGTCTCCTCGGATGAATAACACAGTTACATTTAAGAGCCAGTTCTGGCTCTCCTTCAGGGATTTAGGATCATACTGGACAAGCTGCACCTCAAAATCTCACTTGTCCCCAAATATTGCTATTAACCTCCTTGCGGCAGATATACTGATTTTAAGGATTCAAACAAGACGAAGGTCATTTGCTGGTGTGCTGATGGTTTCAGGGTGGGTCCCTCCGCATCTCCCACGTGTCCCAGGAATGTGATCAGCTGGAATATCACCGGTGAGCAGCATGAGTTGCTGACACAGGTATAGGACCTGGTGCTGAGGACTCCATCTCAGTGGGAGCATGAGGATTTTGTCAGGGTGATATGGAGGACTTGAAGCCATGTTTGGGTGTTGTCCAATGTGCCCAAGGGCATAAGGCACTCTCCTCTTGTAGGAATTATTCCATAGTGATGAGTTATGCAGATGGACTTTTATCCCTTCACATTTTGCTTGTCCTTTGGCCTGCAGATCCCATCTCTCCACACAAAATTAGGGATTGTGTGTACCTGTGTGTACCCTTTGAGATTAGCCTTTTGTTTTTTCTTCCCCTGAAGTTTGCTGCTGGACTCTTTGCAGGGCGGCAGGAGACGCTGAAGGAATGGTTCTATTTTGCCATGGGATAATCCCAGGGCTGCGTGGGCTGCCTGGGGCTCTGGCAGCCCCATCACCTTGCTGTGCCTCTCACACCTCACTCAGCTCTTTGCTTTATTGCCTTTGACGTGTAAACCTGACCGAACTACGGATCCTGAATGAAAGAGTCGATAGCAGCAGGCTGGTAGGAGCTGGATGACAGCAGCTGGAGCAAACCTGGTGGGCAGCAGACCCTCACAGAGCAGGAATTTGCCCCTCCTGCCTCCCACTGGAGCCAGATAACTTATTCAAGGCAGGCACATGCTGGGTTTGTATCTTGCCTTTGTATTTTGCCTTTTTTTGTGGCTTTTCCTCCTGGTTTTAGCTCTGTGTGAGGCTCCTGCCTCTCCCCCATGCACAGTGATGTCTCTGTCAGGCTCGTGCTGAGCATCCCTCCCCGTGTGGCAGCGCTCCATTCCCAGCCCTCCCTGCCACCTCCCGGTGTTGCTGCGTGACAGAGTCCTCCTGTCACTGCCCTGGGGCTCTGAGCTTCGTTTCCAGGCTGGATACAAAATCAGTGGTGCTTTATTCCTTCCAAGGCACTCACCTGCGGAGGCTTCCCTGCGGTCGGGATGCTCCTGCTTCCTCACATCTCCCTCTCGTCTTACCTCCTAACTTTTCCTTGCACGGGCTGTGAAGATCATCCCTGCTCCTCCAAGGAGCATCTCCAGGACTTTTCTGTGGGCAGCGAGCCCCGGGGCAATGGGAAACGCTCTTTAGGACCAGCAGATCTTCGTGTTTGTATTTCAAAGCACCAGTGGAGTGGGACTGGGATTTTTGCCAGAGTCTTGCTAGAGGGAAAGTTTTCTCTGGCTCGGTTCACACGACAAAGAATTCTCTTTCTTTTTCCCTCTCTGCTTTATTCTGATACCTTTTTAACAGGATCAGCTAAATAAGCAGATAGAGTGTACCGGTTCACAGGCCCCTAGAGGTGAGGAGCCACTGCAGATTAAAGTATTTTTTGTGATCTCCAAAGCAGCTGTATTTTATATGCTGGCCCTGTTTCGCTGATCCTATTAAGGGGTATCGTGGAACGCAGCACCCCATGGCTGTGTGTGTCTGGCTTTCTGGGAGCAGGGCTTTTTGGCCATGTGGTGGATCTTGTGCCTTGCCTCATTCCCTGCCTTCCCAGACCCCCAGACGAAAAGTCTCTCCTTAGGCTGAAAGGGGATTTTCATTGATTCAGGACCAAATTCCATAAGGTCCTTTAGGAAAAGACATTCCCCAGATGTTGAAGGTCACCCTCTGCTCTGGAGCAACTCATGCTCTGTTGGGATGGAGGGAGCTGTGACAGTTCAGGGGTCAGGCTGGAAATTCCTTGGTTGTATTAATCCCTGTATGGGATGCAGATGCTGTGGGCAAGGTCAGGGGATGTGTTCTCTCCCCTTACCAACCCTCCCATATTTTTGGGGGGTGTAGCTTCATTTCACCCCACCAGTGTCCCCAGGTTCACTACCTGTGCTCTTCCAGCACATCTCCATCCCTCCCCTGTTTCCACTGCAGCCCTTGGCCCAGGGACTGTGCCGTGATTTGGGGTGTCAGTGTGAGCCAGTGATGAGGGTCACAGAATTCCCTCCTCCCCTGTTCTTGCAGTGCTGAAAACCCAATGTTAACCCGAGCTTTTCAAACCAGCTCTCCTGCAAAGCGCTGGGCCTGCTCACCCCTGAGCCACCTGTCAGCTCCGGAGGAGCCTGCCCAGGGACCCCCTCTCACACTAATGAATAAGGACAGTAATTAATGATCATTGCTATTTGTGTTGAGGACTATGAGTGCTGTCACCGCTGACTGCTCTGGCAATTACCAAGGCTGCTCCCTCCCGGCTCCGGCCAGCGGGAGAGGAGGAGGAGGAGTCACAGAGATGCTCAGGAGTCGCAGAGATGCTCGGAGCTGGCCAGCCCCCAAAGTATCCCTCGGCATCACCTTGCTGAGCATGGGAGCAACCAGCAGCAGGTCCCCGTGGTGCTCCAGCCACCTCACCCTCCTCCTCCTCCTCCTCCCGGTATCAATCAGGCTGTTGGAGCTTTCCCAGATGGGTCTCACTTTCTGTTCCATCTCATTTGACACTTCATCAGCTGTAGACGGCACAGAGACATGTCAGCCCCTGAGATCCATCCCCGACCTGCCAAAAGACTTGTGCTCCTTGGCAAGAAATGTGATTATTCTGTCTTGCAGCAGAGATTTCTCTTGGTGTTATCTTGGGGGAGGAAATCTCAGCCCCCATCCCATTTCCTTCCCCTTTCCCAGCCCGGAAAAGGTTTGGTGCTTATTCTGGCCTGATGCAGATGTGAAAGTGCTTCACTGGGTTAAGCACAAACTGAGACTGTCAGGTGAAAATCCCAGCAGCATAAAAGAGTTTGTGGTCAAAGGATGGGGAAAACCTTTTTCTTTCTCAATGGAAGTAGCCTGAGCGTGGAGATCTCTCCTGGAGCTCTGATGGCTGCGCAGTGTGGAGGGAGAGGCTGGGCAGGTACAGCTGTATTGCTCCAGGAGCCTCATACCTTCCCATTCCATCCTTCCAAAGTCAGCTGGAAAAATACTGAGCCACACCCCAATTCCCCCAGGATCCAGCTGCTCATCCCTCTCTGCAGCTGGTCCTCACCTACATGTTCCAGCTGCTGCCTGCCTGACTGGTGGCTGGTGGGAAAAACCCATGGCAGAGAGAAGAACTCTGTATTTTCCCACATTTCCAATGTTTTCTGTGTGTGTGTGTGTGTGAGTGTCCCATAAACACTAATGATGGACATTATGTTTTGAAGCTGTTTGAAGGGTAGAACATAAAACCTAATAGGTAAAAATAGGCTTTTCCATGCAAATTCCTTAGGAAATGAACCACAGCTCAGCTTTCAGCAGGTTTAGGGAAGCCCTTTTCCACAGGGCTGGTGCTCCCAGGGGCTCAGCTCGTCCCCGTGGAGGTGGGATACCATCCCTGGGCGCTGCTGCAGTCAGCTCAAACAGGGGGAAAGATGTCTTTGGAATTGTTGGCAGGTGGAGAAGCTAAAGGAGGTGAGGATTTAAGAGCCTGGATTCCTCCCGTTGCGTACTGGGGCTGTGACTTGTGATAACGCCCCAAGGCGCCGACTGAAATGCACGTCATAAATTAGAACCAAAAATGTGATTACTTTGTCGCTTGGAAGACAAATGTGTGTGCCTGGGGAGTAACAAAGCAGGTTTGATTTGTTGTTGTTTGTACTATGTTTACTGTTATTATAACTTATTCCAAATTATTCCAGTCTGGAGCAGAGAGGATGCTGTAGCTGGCAGACCTCTTTGGAGGGTGGGTTTGGGGAAGGGGCCAAATCTGAGGAAGCTGAGTGTCCTGGCATGAAATGGTCTTGAATATTAGGGTGCTGGTGGGGAAATTGGGAAGGTCTGGATAAGGTCTGGGTGAGGGAGGATGTTGAGGGGAGCTGACGCACATCAGCTGGAGATCCAGACCCAGGAGCGCAGTCACTGAGAGGGTGGGGAGGCCCTGGCACAGCGTGTCCAGAAAATCTGGGATTGCCCCATCCCTGGAAGTGTCCAAGGCCAGGCTGGAAGGGGCTTGGAGCACCCTGGGAGGTGTGGGTGGAACAAGGTGATCTCTAAGGTCCCTTCCAACCTGAACTATTCTGAGATTCTGTGATAAAATAAACCAGAGAGAATCACCCCTTCTAGGGGCAGAACGCTGACGTGGAGCCTTGCTGGCTCCTTGCCCACCCTGGTGACCTTCAGCGCAGAGCTGAGCCCTTGACTTTGGCCCCAGCTTGGCTCCATCCCTCCCTCCGAGCAGCATCTCCCGAGACCCTCCAAGCCACCCACCAGGATGACTGACAGAGGATCCTCCCTTCTCTTCTCCCCTGTAGGAGCAGAAATCTCCAAAGAAGGCTCCATCCCCCATCATTCCTGACCAGGGAAAAAAGAAATGGAGCTTCTAATACCCATCTCCACAGGCATCTCTAATGCTAAAGAGCTTAGAGGGAGCGCTCATGACTTTGGGAAGAGTAAAAGCCTCCCTTGTCCCCTAAGCGGTGTCCGGCTCAGTGAGCCAACACGCTCTGATACCACGGCAGATGGGTATTTCTAGCATTTGTTTTGATGATGAAAGTGTACATTGTGCTCAAAGATGCCCCCAGGACACATTGTTCTCTGGATAAAGAGATGAAAATTAAAACTAAGTTTCCTAGGTCAAAAGGACGCTCATTAAACCATTCAGGCCTAAGAGGAAAAAGAGGGGGAATAAAAAAGACGCAGCTGACAAAACCCAGTAGTTTCCTTAAAGGCAGGTGGCTCTGGAAGGAGGTGTGTGGGATCAGTTTGTTGTTGGGGTGTGCTGGAAAATCTCAGTTTGGGTTATGATCTTGGTGCCGTGCTCGTTGTCCCCTGTTAGGGAGCAGGTTTGGGGCTGGGATGCTGGAGGGGCAGAAATCTCTGGGGAAACTCTTATTTTAGGGTTGTATCCAGCGAGGTTGTGCTGGGCAGGAAAAGGCAAAGCCATGGGGTTCTATCCAGGGAGAAAACATCAGGATTTGATTCCCTGCATCAAAAGGGTGGTGGGAAGTGAGGGGTGGTGGTGACAGAAGCATTGCAGGATCGGGATCACCCTCTGTAAGGTGTGTGGGGGAAAGGGGAAAAAAGGGGACAATGGGAGGAAAATGCAGATTTCCTGCAAGTTTGGGTCCAAGCAGGGGCTGTGCCTGCCCCCTGCTCCCTCTGTGCCTGCTGGGTTTGCCCTCTGCCTTCCAACCCTTCAGTGCTGAAGAACGAGCCAGGAGCCCCTTAAGAGGCACGTTTCCCCCGGAGAATGGAAAAACACCGCGTCGTGGAGATGGAAATGCCAATCAGTGGCAGCGAGGGGAAGAGAGGAACAGCGTGTGGCCTCTGCAAATTGCAGGAAAAGTGACACAGTTATTCAGAGCCGCTCGGGGAGGGAGGGAGCTTTAGCGGATAGATGGGAAAAGTGGTCTCAGATTCCTTTTATAACCACATTATTGAGCCAGCATGGACAAATTGTTTCCCTTTTCTGTTGCCCCAGTTTCCCCAGCTGTTCAAAATGGGACTGATTTTTTACCTGCTGCCTAACAGGGGTGGGAGAGAAGCTTGGGCTGTTCTTGCCAAGCTCTTGGGCATCCCTGGAAAAGCGATGCCACGGAAAGGCCGGGCACTTTTGGGGCTCAATAGCAGGATCAGGCACTCAGCTATTTAGGCTCTAAACTGTTGTTATTCCATTGGAAAATATGTGAAGGCCATCCAGGCCACACAGCAAATAATCAGATTTTGTTACCTTATTTATAGATGAATTAATAAAAAACTCCAAGTTTTGAAATCAGCTTCTCCCCTCCCTCCTTCCCAGAAACCACCCCAAACCAACAATCCTCCTGTTTATTTTTCAGCGTGTCTGTTTTGGAGCTGCTGCTCCCCTCATTTGGGATTTGATTTGCCCTCCGGAGATCAGTAAAGAGCATCAAATGTCATTTTAGTTCTCTCCTTGAGATCAAGGGAGAAGATTAATAGATGAGGCTTTTATTGTGTGTGTGCTGGAGTGTGGAGCTCTTGTTTCTCCTTAAATGTTTCCTGTCTGGAATCAAATTTGGGACTCTCTGCCCTAGAGTTAACACCAAATTCCTCCTTTCTCCTCCCCAAAACCTTATCAGAATTATGGATCCCCTGGACAGCAAGAAATACCCTGGGGCAGCCAAGTTTTCCATCCTTTTCTGCATCCTCCACCAACCCCCATTTGTATTGTGTCATTGAAAAGGCTCCTTTTGATCTGGAAATTAATTTCCAGATAAACTCAGGCACACGGGAGCGGGCAGGGCTGTGTGCATCCATGAACACGAAGGGGTTTGGTGGCACCAGCTGCGGATCAAGCCCAAATTCTGTAACGCCCCTGAATCCCAGCAGTACCAAAATGCAATAAGTTTTTGTGGGATTAAGCAATTTTATGTAAAAATAGATCTATATAGGAATGTGAATATATATATTTTCAAAAATTTCAATTCCCCCTTCCATCCCCATATTTTCTGAGCTTTTCCCTTTGAGGGTGGCAGGGTTTTTTCAGGATCTTCACACCTTTCTGCAGGCAATGTTTTCTCACCTCCTCCCAAAGCCAAGGCAATTTTCCTGATGCTCTGGCTGATAGGGAGTCCTGCTGTAATCCCAACTTTCGCTTTGAAGTAAGTCTCTATTCAGGATGGTTAAGCACAAAAGCTCCAAAAGACAGCTGCTGTGGGCTTAAAAACAGGGAGAAAAGAGGGGAAAATAGGAAAAGGCTGCAACTGCATATTTTTTTTTCTAATCCTTTTGTATTTTCAAGGCTGTATTCACCTAATGAGGAATGCCTGGGGAAAAGGGATCCCTCCAGGCCAGCAGTGAGACACGTGGGATGGTAAGGTGGGAATCACACACATGTGGGAATCACAGAATTCCACAAGAGTTTGAGTTGGAAGGACCTTAAAGCTCCTCCAGTGCCACCCCTGCCATGGGCAGGGACACCTTCCACTGTCCCAGGTGGCTCCAAACCCTGTCCAGCCTGGCCTTGGACATTTCCAGGGATCCAGGGGCAGCCACAGCTGCTCTGGGCACCCTGAGCTCATTAACAAATTTCCTTTCCTCGTGCCTCAGTTTCCCTTTCTCTGCTTGGGAACAAGCCTTGGGAGGGTTCCATGGACTCAGCACAGCCTTGGGCGATGCTGAGAACCTTAATCCAGACCTAAAAGGTGCTTAAAAAAATCCTCCCTACTTGACTTTCAAGTGGATTTATCCGTAATTCACTCTCCATGTATGTACTAGTGAGGATTTGGGCTCTCAGAGGGTGGGTTTAGTTTTTTTTTAAGACGTATTACTTTTTTATTCTTTAAAGGCAGCACATGAGGGGAAAAAGCAGCTAAGTTCACCTTTAAGGATTTATTATTGTTTCTCTAGAGCAGGTATTTACTGGGGATATTTCTTGGAGGAAATGACTGTCGATTATAAAAAATAAAATAAAATAATAATAATAATAAAAAAAATCCCCTTCTATCCTGGAGCCAGTAACCTTGTGGAGTGATGGATTGTCTCACTGAAAGTGGAGTTAGGGAGAAATGGAGACGGAGAGGAAGAAATGTAGATACTGTAACATACTCCAGGGGGTCGGGAAAGGGATATGAATTATTAAGTAAAATTAATAATTGAAATAATTAACAGCTGCGAGAGATTTTTGTCCATCCTCCACATAATAGGGGAGCAATGTTTAGTATCAAGCTGGAATAACCACGAGTAATTTGATGTTAATTAATTCGTTGGCTCAGTATTCCAAGCATTTATGGGTGTTTTCTTTCCTTATAAATATATTAATAAGTTTAAGTCATTCTACAAAAGTAATTTCGAAAATAATAATAATAAAAAAAGAGTCCTGGCAAATGCAAGTCATTTATTTTTGATCAGTAATTAAAATGGCTTTTCCCCCCCTTCTCGTGTACATCAGAGGAAAATGGCTTTGTTCCGAGGAGCTTCTAATCCTTATTCTCCTTCGTCTGATAGGAATTGACACCATTGGTTGTTTGGGGCCAGATTTATGGATTATTTTTCATTGAGAGCTTTTGGAGTTTGTTCCTAAAGACGGAAGGTTTTCCTTCCCCAGCCCCATCACTCTGAACCCCTTGGATAATTTCAGGAGAGACTGGAGAGGCTCCAAAAGATGGAGTTAAATGATGTATTTGGGGCAGATAAATTTGGGAGTGCTGGATGGGTGGGTGATGGATGTGCGTAGGAGGAGCCAAACTCCTCTGGAAGCCCTGCTGGGAGGGAAATCCATATAGAGAGAGATCCAGGGGCAGATCGATGGGGTGCAGTGGGGTTTATTGCAATCCCAAATGCTCCTCAGCAGGGTTGGAGGTGGAGGATGCAGAGGGATGCAGAGATCCTTAAAGGATGTGTGGCTCTGGCAGGGCCCAGCACTGCTCCACTGACCTTCAGCTGCACCTTTGGGGTGGCAAGGACCCCAGATGTCCCTGTTTGGAAGAGCAGAGGTGTCCGGCTGGGATCTGCTCCTTCTGCTCACGTGCATCTCACAGGGAAATACCACAACTTGGAGTGGGGTCGTTGTTCTTCAGGAAAGGGTTGGTCTGAATGAAATCCATGGGGTTTTTCAGGGGCTGACAGCCCCAGTTTGAATCCCAGGCCGCACTGCTGGAAGCAAATTCTGAGGTACCCTCTGTGCCACATTTTTTTTCCACTGGGGGAAACTGAGTCCGAGGCGACACGGGGGAGAAAAGGCTTGGGCCTCCAGGCAGTGTTATTTTGGCTCTGGATTGGGATCTGGGGTGGTGTTGGATGCTTGGGGTTTGGGATGCTCAATGTTTGGGATTCTTGGCTTTTGGGATGCTCCATGTTTGGGATTCTCGATGCTTGGGATGCGCTGTGCTCAGGATACTCCATACTCGGGTTGCTCATCATTTGGGATGCTCAGCGTTTGGGATGCTTGGTGTTTGGGATGATAGTATTAGGGATGCTTGAAGTTTGGGATGCCTGATGGTTGGGATGCTCAGCATTCAGGATGCTCCGTGTTTAGGATGCTTGGCATTCAGGGCGTTTGGCATTTAGGATGCTCCACATTCGGGATGGTCAGTGTTTGGGATGCTTGCTGTTCAGGATGCTCAGTGTTCTGTGTGCTCCCTGTTTGGGATGTTCAGTGTTCGGGGATGCTCTGTGTTTAGGATGCTCAGTGTTTAGGATGCTCAGTGTTTGGGATGATCAATATTTGAGATGTCAATGTTTGTGATGTTCAGTATTTAGGATGCTCGGTGTTTGGGATACTCAGTGTTTGGGATGTCAGTGTTCGGGTTGCTCACTGTTCAGGATGCTCAGTATTGAGGATGCTCAGTATTTAGATGCTCAGTGTTTGGGATACTCAGTATTTAGGATGCTCGGTGTTCAGGATACTCAGTATTTAGGATACTCAGTGTTTGGGATGCTCAGTGTTTAGGATGCTCAGTGTTCAGGATGCTTGGTGTTCGGGATACTCAGTGTTTGGGATACTCAGTGTTTAGGATGCTCGGTGTTTGGGATGCTCAGTGTTCGGGATGGTCAGTGTTCAGGACACTCAGTATTTAGGATACTTAGTATTTAGGATACTCAGTGTTCAGGATACGTAGTATTTAGGATGTCAGTGTTCGGGATGCTCAGTATTTAGGATGTCAGTGTTCGGGATGCGCTCTGGCTGTGGCAGCAGATGGAGGCTGTGGGATGGCAAATGGCATCTCCATCCTCGGGGAGCAGCAGGATGTTATCTGCAGCAGCAGCAATGTCCCTTTGCAGAGCTCAGCACAAACCGCGGAGCAGGGAAGGAGCTAATTCCCATCCTCATCAGCAGATGGGAGCCAGACCTATTTCTGGCCTGGCTGTGGGAGAGGGGATTGCAGGGAGTTTGGAATATCCAGGCTGCCTTGGAATTGGGTACCAGGGGCAATTAAGGTGCTGAGCTGGAGGGATGGAGGAGGAAATCTCCAGACATGGAGAAAAGGGTGGGAAATCCTTTTTTTTCTTCAGTCCAAATGCTGTGGGAACTGTGAGGTGCCTGGCAGCAGGGACTGACTGTTCCTGCCCCAGGGAGTGAAGGAGCATTAAAAGTTGGAAGTTAAAATGATGGAGCTGAGCTATAGCAGCAGAGTTCTGCGTATTTCTCCCACTCAGGGATTTGCCCTATATTTAATTTTTTTCCCTGACTGCTTTAGTGACTCTGTAAACGTTGCAGAGTTTTTGTGTCTTTTTTTTCCCTTCCTGCTAGATGAAGTGGGTTTGGTTTTTATTGAATCAGTTCCCTCCGAGGATAGAGGTTGCGAGTGGATAAAACCTCTTTCAATCCCATAAAAATGCCGTCAGGGGATTCACTTAAATTTATTTAATCCTGTGCACTTTATCGCGGTCACTTCATCATGGCAGGTAAGTGGATGCTAATGGATCCCTTCTTTTTATGGCCTGCAGCCTCCTGGAATTAGATCCCCCAGCTGCAAATCTCTCGTTTGTGGCTGGCATTTTATCTTCTTTCTTTTATTTGATTAGTGGAGGGAGCAAGAGGCAGGACGCTAGTTTCAGGGAATTAAAGCCAGGACAGCTCATTGCTCTAATCTGCTCTGACCTTCTGGGTGGCACCAGCCAAAATTTCACCTGGAGGAGATGCCCTGAGGGTGTCAGGACATTAAATCCTCGCTCCAGCCCTCCCATCCCAGTGAGCTGGGATCTCTTGGTCCAGGTTTGTATTGATAAAACCACGCAAAGCTTCTGCTCTTCTCTGCCTCGGCGGTGAGTCAGGCTTGATGTGAATTTGCCTCCTCTGATGGCCTGATTCATTCTGCTCCCAGCCTGACAGGCCCTTTTTGCTGAAACGTTGAACTTCATTGTCACTGAACCATTTTCTTTTATAAAGTCGGAGTGTTTGGGTGCTTTAGGGTGAAGGTTGTTGAATTGCCTGCTCCATTAATGCTTTTAAAACAGAGATATTTTTCCCTGTGCTGTCATAATTCTGCTTTTTTTTTTTTTTTTTTTTTTCCCCGAACCTGCTTTAGTATTTAATTTTGGCTGCTAAATCTGGAGGGTTGTCCTGTCTGACCTCTGAAATTCAGCCTCAGGCTGAAGGATGAGGGATGCTGAACCCCTGTGGTCCAGCCCCACCTGTGACGCTGTTGAATCCTTTCCCACCAGGAAAATCCATTCTCCAGGTTTAGCATCATGAAGTGTGGTGCCTGCATGGAAATTCAGGCCAGCTTAGGCTTTGGATATCCTGAGGGCTGCAGGGTTTGTGTTCTGGGGTGCTGTCCCCAAGGGCAGCAGAAGGGACACCTGCGAATCTGTCCCAGAGCGCAGAAAGGCTCCTCAGGGACTCATGGAATGTCTTGCAGGGTGTTTTCTTTAGGAAAACCTTACCTGGGGGCATATAATGGAGAGTTTCCTCATGGCAAAATGTCCTTTTGCAGCACCAGGCACCCAAATCAACCCCAACCCCAGAATACTGTGCGGGGAAAAAAGCAAAGCCTGGTGTGGGGAACGTTACCCCAGTGGTTGGAACCATGGGAGGAGTGGTGTTTGTTGATTCCCAAGGGATTTATTGCCTCTTGGAAGGGATCCCCCGCATGCCAGAGCATCCCTCAGCACACACTTCCCTCCCCTGTCCCCCGGGCTGGGGAGCGCTGGTATTGGAGTGTTAATGGGAAAACTAAATAACACTGGGAACGCAAAACCATCAGGTGAAAAACAGAGGGCTTGAGTTATTATGGAGCCCTCTCGTCACTCACTGTGGAGAGAGAGGGGGAAAGGGAGGGAATATTGGTGTTTGGGAAGCCCAATTATTTCTGAACTGCAGACAGACTTATTAACTTGGGCAGAAAATTAATTACTCTAATTAGAAAAACTCATTGGAGTTTGGTGAGGAGTTGGTGGGGGAGATGATAGTGGTGGGGGGAGTTGGGGAGTCACAACAGCCGTGGGAGGGAGGGGACAGAGGGATACACGAGCAGTGGGGGAGCTGCTCAGATTAATGGGAGAAAAGAAGAGATAGCAGAGAGAAAGGAAGATTTTTTTAGTCATAATGGTCTTAATTTAGCAACTTTAGTCTTTAAAAAACGCGAGTATTCTCATACGTGCACATATATATATATAAAATATATATATATGCACAGACTCATATATATATAAAATATATCTAGAATGTAACGCAGAGATTTATCTGATTTTCTGTGGGTGGCTGTATTTATTTCCGATGCGCCAGCCCGTCAGCACGGGGGGTTGTTAGAAAGTGCTGGGTGGGTGGTTTTTTTATCTTCACGGATTTATGAAGTCCTTAAAACATCTGTTCCATCCTGATTCCACAGTCCTTCAGCAGCTCAGGGAGAGGGAGATGTTCCTCGGCGGAGCTGTCTGGCTGCTTTATTTGGATAAAGATGCGTTTGCTGCGTGTTAATAGTGGTGATGCAGGAAGGGGGAGTGGATCCTTCCTTGGAAGGGATCCCGTGAAGGAAATTCATCCAGGCTGGTGGGGCTGGTGGGCAAATCAGGATTTGGGATTTTTGAAGGAGCCTCGTAGGAGTTCAGTAAGAAATCAGATTTTCCCTTCGTTCCTCCTGTGAGCTGTGGTTACAAAGTGAGTGTGTTCACTCATGCCCCACGAAGCTGAAGACAAACACTTGATTCCCAGGCACAGGGTGGGATTCTTGGGACTTTCCTGTGCAGGGCCTGGAGTTGGATTCAGTGATCCCTATGGGTCCCATCCAACTCAGGATATTCTATATTTCTACGGTCTTCTTGATTCAAGAACACTGAGGCCAGAGATGGGCAAGCACCAGGATCTGGCAGTCAATCCCCTCACCACAAAACCCAGCAGACAACCTTGCAATGCTAAAAAAAATTCCAAAAATGGAGCTAAAGCACAGATCCGGACGAGCCGGAGCTCTCTGGTGCTCAGGATCCTGGTGTCACCTACGAGCCACCAAGCTGACCGTGCTGGTGCAACGCCCAAATTTGGGGTAGAAGGGATTGTTCCTGTGCTTCCAGCTCAGCTGCAGCCTCACATGGAGCACCCTGTGCCCCATCCCACGGTGACATTGTGGGGTCGGCAGTGGCTGAGCCGACTCTCCAGCCCCGCCGGCTGCACAGCCCCGGCTTTTCCCCGGTGCCTTTGCTCTGCTGCCTTTGCTGCCTGTTTCTGAAATAACCTGTCAAGCTCTCGCTAATAATGAGCCATAAGTCAGATTCTCTCTGGTAGGTTGCCCTGGGTGTCTATCACAGTCTTTAGGGGTGACCCAATTATGGTAATTGGCCAATTTTGCTACCGGTGTTCAAAAAGATTTGCCAAACAAAGGAGGAGAAATCAAAGCTCCCTAGAAATTAGCAGAAACCCCAAATCTAGCTATTTTTCAGACTCTCTTTTTAAAGGCATGAGGTGCCTTTAATATTAACCTCTTCAGTCTGATACCTGCAGAGAAGAGTGAAATAAAACCCCAAATGCAGCAGATCACGTCAGTGATGCTCCACTCGGGTACCACATCGTGTACTCCATCCCCAGGATTGCTCACAGCCCAGAGATACAGACATTTGTTCAGCTTCAGAGCCCGAAACTATGTATTTAGAGCAGTAGTTTCCCTCCCACTCAGTCATGAGACCTTGATTTTGCAAGAATCTCTCAGATTATACAGAGATGGACTCAAAGGGGGAAGGTAGAGGAGAGATTTCTTTTCCACCCAGCTGTGTATGACATGTACCTTCAGTTAGTCAGGGCAAGATAAAGGGAATAAAGAACAATTTTAGCCCCATCCTTGCTCCTTTCCATCTGCCACCACCCACCTTCTCTTTCCCTACTCCCTGGCCCTGTGTAGAGCACTGGTATTATTTCTGCATCAGAATAATAATAATACAGAGAGAACACACTGCTACGACTGCTGTGACCTCCTGCCCAGTGGGCTCCGCGGAAACGCTGCTGGAATTGCAACTTGCCACCGAGCTTTGTAGTGAAGGATTGCTCCTGGCTAATCTATAATTTACAAAACACACTCAGATTCATTTTTTATGGGCTGTTTTTGATATGATGCCATTTAAAAAGCGGAAAGAAGCAACGCACCTTTTTAAAGGTTGCTCCTGGTTCCTCTTGCTCTTTTTTTTTTTCCCCATTCTTTTGGGAGGGAATGTTATTTTTGTTGCTGTTGCCATCTGGCCACGGAAAGGGAATTTCTTCCTCTCGCAGGTGTCTGGACTATTCCCTGCAGTGCTGGGGACAGTCTTGTGTCACAACCTGCACCTTCAGCATCCAAATCGGCTGTGCCCACAGCCCTCTGCCTGCTCCTGTTGGCTTGGAATACATATTTAAAGGGAGGAAAATGATGTTTTATTCCACCCTCAGCTTTTGCTCAGGAAGGCTGGGCAGGGATAGAGAGGGAGAACCCCCTGGGTGATGCTTGGACTTCCCACCTGTATCATCATCCCATACCTCCTGCAGCCTCCTAGGTCTGGAGTGCTGAAAAAGGAATATAAAATTCTCGATATGCCAAGAGGAAGAGTTTCTGCTGGTGGTGAGGTGGCTCAGAGCATTTTTGGGGGGACCAAAGCTTGTTTCTCTGGTGGCAGTGCTTCTCCCCAGGTGTTTTATGGCCTGCAGGTTCCTCTCCTCTTCCATGTGCCGTTTTATGGTGCCCCTTCCTGACTAATGCGAATCCCATCCGGCATATATTAGCGGGAAGGGCATCGTTAGCAGGAAGAGCAGCGCTGTGAAAAACCAACCATGAATCTTCTCGGGCTCGCAGGGCTCTGCAAATAGCACAGGAGGGATTAAGTGTGTTCATCTTTACAATCCAAAGGGAAAGGAAGAGGTTTCTCATCAGCCCCCGGCTGCAGCGTGTCCGTGGTGGGATGATGGAGCTATAATTAACCTCCGCCCCGACGGAGACTGAGCAGCTTTTCAATCCCCCACGAGCTGCCCAGTGTGGGAAGCAGTGTCTTGAGCAGGAAAAGCTTTGTGTCTATTGATAAATCAAGGCCGTGATGCTCAGCACACAGGTGCTGGGACGCAGGGAGCACCAGCAGGCCTCGGGCTCATTTATATCCCTGTGCAGGTTGGAGCTGGGCTGTTTGATGCCTCCCTTCATCCATGAAAATAGGGAATGCCTATTTCATTTTTCCCATGAAAATAGGGAATGCCTATTTCATTTTTCCCGTGAAAATAGGGAATGCCAACCCACTGGTGAGGAGATCTGAGCTCCTCCAGAGATGGATGGGAAACAGCTTAACTCTCCTGACATTTCCATGCGGTCCCAGAGATCTTCAGCTGTTATTTTAGTCAGACTTTGAGGACAGAGGGGCACAAACCATTTTCTGTGCCATCCAGATTATCTGGGTGGATGCTGTTCCATCAGGGGTGTGATGGGAGCACAGATCAATTGTGCAGCTGATCCACGGCAACTTGGTGACCTGCGGTGGGACAGGTGATGCAGACAGGTCCTGATGCTAAATAATAGTTCAGGTACCTCAAACCCCCTGAGGAGGGGAGGTTATGGAGGGGGAAGGTGTTCTTGGGTGTATCTGGAAGGACAAATGGAGTGTGAGCCTATTGGAGCAAATCCAGAGGCCATGGAGATGCTCCAAGGGCTGGAGCCCTTCTGCTCCGGCGCCAGGCTGGGAGAGATGGGGGCTCCAGCCTGGAAAGAGAAGGTTCCATGGAGACCTTAGAGCCTCTGCCAGTGTCTAAAGGGACTCCAGGAGAGATGGACTTGGGACAAGGGATGGAGTGCCAGGGTCTGGGGGAATGATTTTACACTGTAAGAGGGAAAGATTAATGGGATATTGGGGAGAAATTCTTCCCTGTGAAGGTGATGAGGCCCTGGCACAGGTGCCCAGAGAAGCTGTGGCTGCCCCTGGATCCCTGGCAGTGCCCAAGGTCAGTTTGGACAGGGCTTGGAGACATTCTGTCCAGTCGAAAGTGTCCCTGCCCATGGCAGGGGGGTTGGAACGGGATGGTCTCCAAGGTCTCTCCCCATCCAAACCATCCTGGGATTGTGTGAAGCTCTGTCTGGCAGGGGCTGCCAGGATGGGACGTTCGGCTCCATCCCTGTGGTGATGCTGTGGTGTCAATCATGGGGTGAAGAGGCATCAAAGTCAGTGCCGTGTCTGAGGAGGAGTAAAGCAGGAGAAAAGCAGACGTAAAGCTGGACTAAAGCAGGAGTAAAGCAAGCTCTGGGGAGGAGCACGTGAGTGGGGAGCAGTGAACAGAACCAACCTGATAATGAATGCTGCTGTTACAGCACCTGCCACAACTGCTCAGCAGTTTAATACTCTGCAATTTCAGATGAGAGAAACATCTTTCGCTGATGATTGCTGCTTCTTTTTTTTAAAAGGGGAAAAATACTCCATTCTCTCGGTGTTTATTTTCCATTCATCCATTTTGTAAAGGTGGGGAAACTGAGGCAGCACATTGCACCGGCAGCCCTGGGGGTGAGGGGTCCTGGTGTGGGTTCCTGTGGCATCGCTCCTCCTCCTGTAAATTCTTGAAAAAGAACTGTGCAATGTCCTTTGTAGAAGTCCACATAGCCCTGACTCCCTGCATGGTTAATATTTAGGTCAGCAGAATTTAATTCCTTTTAAAATCATAATATTATCATTGTAATTGCAAATGTTTTCATTAGACACCGGCACTGGGGAGCCTGGCACAAGCCTGCAGAGGGGCTTGGTTTCTTGCTCGGGTGTCCTGGCTCCACAGGAGTAGCAAAGAATGCTTTGTCCCTCTTTATATCCCACCTCCAAGCCTGTAGCTGATCCGGGGATTTGTGGCTGTGCCCTGCCAGCATCGGAGCAGGGATAGGGACAGACACGAGGCTGTCATTTGAGTTTTGCCTTCCCACCGCACTTCCAATTCTCCGGCAGAGAGAATCAGCTTTCCTTAAGTGAGTTATTGTGTCTCCAAGTCAGGGCTCTGCTTCCCTTCCAGAGAATAAAACAAAACTCTCTGGGGATCCAGTCTTAATACCACCTGCCTGGGAGTCCTGATAGGGGACTTAGTGCCGAAATGAATATTCATCCTTTGAGGTGGGAGTTATGATCCTGCTTCCTGTCTCGGGGGGGGGATTACAGCCCTTTCCAGGAGGGATGGCGTGGGGATGGCTTGCTTTGGGATGGGGAGCAGAGGAGAGGCTGCTGTCCAAATATCCCTGTCCCAGGAATGTGCCACAGGAGGAGCTGAGGAGGGGCTGTCTGTTCCCAAATGTTGCTGTCCCAGTAATGTGACACAGGAGGAGCTGAGGAAAGGCTGTCTGTTCCCAAATATCCCTGTCCCAGGAATGTGCCACAGGAGGAGCTGAGGAGGGGCTGTCTGTTCCCAAATATTGCTGTGCCAGGGCTGTAATGTGGCAAGTCCTGATTTTCAGGCAGGGCTGGTGAGACCCTGACTGAGGTTGGGACAGGGCAGAAAAGGTGATGCCACCTTCTCCATGCGCTTCCTTCTTTCCAGTGTAGAGATCCAGGACACTCAGTCTCCAGGAAGAAAATTCTGTGCTGCTGGCGATCATCCATCGGTCTGTCTGCAATTCCTCCAGGAGCATCCAGATGTAGCCCCTTTGTACCACCCCCAAATATCCTGGGATGTTTGCTGTGCAGTAATTGATCATTTATCTGGAAATACTAAGGAAAAAACTGCAGGAATCAGGTTCTGGACAGCAGAGCTCCTTTGCAGCTTAATCGTCCCGAGCTGGGGCTGCAGGAAGCTCTGCCAATCCCTGTGGCAGCCCGCAGGAGATAGCTGGACTTGGTTATGCCTTGATTAAATAACATTTTTGTTTTTACAGTGGTTAATCCATCCAATTCCCTTAGCAGGTTGCTGCTCAGTGATATCCACCTGGGATAATTGGGATGGTGCTGGGATCGGGGGCACCTCCCGTCCCCTCACCAGCACTGGAGGATTTCGAACACAATTTTTTGCCTTGCAGTTTTCCTCTCCAAAATCACAACCTGTGCAAACTCTGCCCTGATCAAATCTATCAAGCCCCAATTTCGGAGCCGTCTGTTGATCAGGGAAATGGACTCGAAATTGGCCCCTTTAATGGGAACGCAGCTCTCGCTCAAGTGTTGGAATTAATAGCCGTGCCCTGCTGCTAGCTGGCAAGTTGGGCATTCGATTCCAGTTACAGGAAATTGCCATAATTTCTGCTCCATGCTCCTCTCAAGTGACACTAAACATCTATCTTTCTTCCCCCCCTTATTTATTTATATTGGGAGAAGAGGATGGTACGTGGGCGCTTTTCTGTACCCGAACTCTTGTCTTGTTTTCATGGCAACCCCTGCTTAGCAGCAGACCTTTTGTGTTCTGAAAAAGGGAGGGAGAAGGGAGGTCTGGAGGGAGAAAAAGATTCCTGGGAGGGAGAAAAGGCTGGAAATTAGATCTGAAGGGCTGGTTTCATGAACGGGACCATTGGTGTGTGGATGTTGGGACTGCAGTCCCTCTCTGGTTTAATCAGGCTGGGAGGATGTGAGGAGATCCCAGGAGGTGTCCCAATGCTGGGGGTGGAGCACTGGGATCCTCAGGGTGTCATTCCCACCAAGCATTCCCTCCTCAGAGCCATCCTGCAGAGCATCAGGAGTAGCTTCTCCTGGCAGAGCCCCCTGTCCTGCAGTGTCTCCTTGGGTGACCTCCTGGAAAAGCAGCTCTGTCACACTCAGCTTGGCCAGGGGACATTGCTTTCCCAATTTAGATGCTGGAATACAAATGTGTCAATATCCCACCCCGCACTTCGGATGCTGTGGGTCTGAAATGTTTGTTTATCCCTGCCTGGAGGTCATCCTCATCCCCCTGGATGCTCTGTTGAGTTTGGTGCTCTTATTTCCTCCTCTCCTGCTGGCAAAGGTTACCTGGGGAGATTGAAGCATCAAAGCTCCAGGGGCTTTGCTCCTGGTTGTAAAAACAGAGAAAATAGTGAAATGGAGGGAGGGCGACAAAGATGGATGTGTGGAGGTTTTCATTTATTTATTTCATTCATTTAACACTGTTGTGGGAAGCACCAGAAGAGGCTGAGGAGGAGATGAATAATTTTGTCTTTGGAGCAGGTTGGAACAGTATAAAATAAATAATTCCTGGAGCCACCGGAGCAATGAGGGCCTGCACAGAAACCTGCTTTGGGTGGGGAACTGCCCAGAGCTGGAATCAATGCCTGACCCGATATTTGAGCACTTGACTCCTTGACTCCTGGTTGCTCACCATGTCCTGGGGGTTTTCCATAATTCAAAGAAAAATGATGAGCTGAAAGCTCTGGGCACGGGGTGTTTTTGAATGCTCAACACCAGCAGTTCTGGAGGATGGGGGACCCCACATCTCCTGGCACAGTGGCAGAGGAATGGTGGCTTTTCCTTGGGTGCCTCTCTCTGTAACAGAGTCCATCCAAAACCCAAACAAGAGAAGGGAGTTTCTTTCTCCACCTTTTAAAATTATTTCCCTTGCTGTTGTTTTTTCTTGGGCTCGGCGTGCTGCAGGATGACTTATCTGTGCTCAAGTTAGCATCCTTTTATTTCCAACCAGACCTGGCCCTAAGTCATGCAGTGCTCCTTTGACAGAGCTGTAAATTCTCCAGGGCAGCCTGGCAGACAGTGAACAGGGCAAGGACTTGGGGAGAAATGAGTTTCTGGGGATATGAAGGGGATGAAGCTCTCGGCATCCTCTTCCAAAGAGGGAATAGGTGCAGGGGTCACAACCCAAAGACCCCGAAGCATTTTTGGGGCTGTTTGTGTAGAAAAATTGGATGAGGTGATTCTCTTTTCTCCCTGAGGGAATTCTGTCTTGAGAAATGATGGCAGGATGGCAGTGTAGGACTGGAAAATGCAAAGGAGTGCACACAGGTGTGTGTTGAGAAATCTGTAAATAAGGTTTTGAAATTTAAAAAAACCCCATGATATGCAGCTGTGAAGGTCTCAAATTGGTGAAGGCAGAACGTATATCGCCGGGAGCTGCCTGCCAGCTCCAGCAGGTCCCAGTGGCAGTGGCTCAGGAAGGTAGAAAGTGGCACCTCATCCTGGTTTTCCCCGTGGAAAAACAAGGAAAAACACACAGCTGTGAGTTCAGCAGTCATTGACAGGTGGGGAAGGAGCTGCTTTGTGTGATTTGGGCTCATATTTGGTTTTCTAATGGTGTGTGAGGCCTTTTGAGGGCTCCCAGATGCCCCTTTTTGCTGGAATAATGTCCCCCCTCTTTGCTCTGGAGTTCCTGCCAGGAATTATGGACAAGCTCTTCACTCTGTGTGTGTGTGCCTCTCTCCGGGTGTGTTGTCACCACTGTTTAAGGATCATGGAATGGTTTGGTTTGGAAGAGACATTAAAGTCTGTCTTGTTCCACCCCATGCCATGGGCAGGGACAACTTTTACTAGACAAAATATCTCCAAGCCCTGTCCAGCCTGGCCTGGGACACTGCCAGGGATCCAGGGGCAGCCACAGCTTCTCTGGGCACCTGTGCCAGGGCCTGCCCACCCTCACAGGGAACAATTCCTTCCCAATATCCCATCTGTCCCTGCCCTCTGGCAGTGGGAAGCCATTCCCCCTTGTCCTGTCATTCCATCCCTTGTCCCAAGTCCCTCTCCAGCTCTCCTGGAGCCCTTTCAGGCACTGAAAGGGTCTCTGAGGTCTCCCTGAAGCCTTTTCTAATCCCACCCCACTGCTCCAGCCTGGCTCCAGCGCAGAGGGTCTCCAGTCCTTGGAGCATCTCCGTGGCCTCCCCTGGACCTGCCCCAGCAGCTCTGTATCCTCACATTTTGGGCTCCAGCTCTGTTTTCCATCACTGAAGTGACGCCGGGGCTGAGCAGTGCCGTGCTCTGGGGAGGAGAGAGCCCAGGGTGTCACCGAGCCCTCGGCATTCAGCCCCAGCCTAATTCCGGCCGCGCTCCCACGGGAAGGTTGCAGCTCTCTCCTCGTGCCCCCCAGTGCTGTCCTACGATCCCGACTGACCTTCTTAAAAGGGATCAACCGCGTCAAATGAAGAGATGAAGAGTGAAGGGAGGAGCTGCGAGCCGGAGGAGGAGGAGGAATGAAATTAGGAGCAGATATTAATAACCATGTTAAATATTTATCTGACCTCCTTTCACATGATCCTTTTTAATGGTGACCCAAAAAGCTGATGTGCTAATATTCACTCTCGCTCTCCTTTCTGCCTCTCTGTCAAAGCTTTGGGTTTGAGCAGGAAAAAATCAACTCCTTTCTTGCCCTTTGGGCTGGGCTGTGGGAGAAATCAGGGTCCCAAAGGATCCTCCATTAATAAAGTGACACAGATGGGCTTGCACTCATGGACTTCTCCTGCCTTCATGATGCTCATTCACATCTGACTGAAGGATTTGTGTCGGGCTTTTTAAAAATATTCTTTGCTAATTTTTCAAGCCGTCCTGTTCTGAATGGCTCCAGGCATTTTGAGCTGTAGCTCGGGGAAACATCCCTGCCTTGAAACCTCAGGCTCCAAGCTCAGGGACGGCTCAGGAACGGAGCGTTATCAGCTCAGTGAATGTACAAGTCATTAGCGAGGGTTGCTGAATTCCTGACTGGTTTTCCTCCTCCATGCCTGAAAGCCGGAGTGCAGAAATGTCTGTTGTGGTTTGACCTCTTCAGAGGAAGATGAGAGCGGGAGAGTGCATGGGAGCATCAGGGTTTTGGTTGTGGCTGTTCTGAGGCACTCCGGGCTGGGCCACAGCAATAACTGAGGGTAATTTTAATTCAGGGAGCTCCATCGTGTGTTTCTGATCACATTTTTGCTGTTTTCCACTTAGCCCTCCGGTTTCTTTCCCTCATCAGCTCCTGAATTGCAGGAGCATCAACTGTGCGTCCAAACTGCTCCGTGTTTTCCATCACCTCATCAGCCTGCCTTTTGCTGCCGAGGTGCCTGCTGTGCCTGCTGTGCCCTCCCTCTTGTTTCCTGTAAAAAGCCCTTGAGAACAATGTGAAATATCCTCTCATATTATAGCATTTGTCTTTTTAAAGGAAGCTGAATCCATTAGAAGCAGGACTGAATACAGAATCGGGATTTTTTCTAATCTTGCCGACATCAGCCCCCCGGGGTGAGCCCCTTTCAGTCGGTTTGACTGGATCCTCTGGGATTTAATTTGTGTTTTCAAATTAAACATCAGTTAAGCCACAGCATCTTCTGTCTTGGCCTCAGTTTCCCCTTTGCAGGATGGAGCTGACACTTCCCAGCTCCAGGATCCAAACCTGGTGAGTGTTCCCCTTGCTCCGACATCCTGCAGAACCAACAAGCATTTGAGTGCAGCAACACTTCTTTTTTGTCTTAAATGAATGGACTTAGGGATAAAAAGTTGCATTTGAATCCACTGTCAGAATACAGAGGCCCTGGGACAGGCTCAGAGAGGATGTTCCCCATCCCTGGCAGTGTCCAAGGCCAGGTTGGACAGGGCTTGGAGCACCCTGGGACAGTGGAACCTGGGAAGTAGAACAAGATGAGCTTTAAGGTCCCTTCCAACCCAAACCATTCCATGATTCTATGATTTTTCCAGCAGAATGGCTTTTTCCAGGACATGCTACAGGACTTTTAAAATTAATTGCGTTTATTTTAGGGAAGAAAAAAATAACCCCTGTTTTTTTGCATTCCTGAACTTGTCCTGGATGGAGATTTCCACTGAGAGTCTTTCACCAAGTCCCCATCCCCACTGTGTCCAGCAAAACAGAAATGTGTTTAATCTTCCTAAATGTAATCCTGTTGTAGAACAGGAAATTCTCCGCTGGTCAGAGAGGATATTAAGATGCCTGCTCTGAAAAGTGTTTGAAATTATCATCATTAATCTGGAAATGATTATTGCTTAGTTCAAGCTGAGTAACGTGAAAAATAAAGTTAACCTGAAGTGTATACGGGGAAAAGTAAATTGGATTTTTAAAAAAGGTCTCGTTTGCCTAATGGAAGATAAGATTAATAGCACAGCTCGGGAATTTAGAAAAAGTGCAGATTTCCAAATTTTGAAAACAACTGGTGTTTATGACGTTTGGAAACCTCCCAGCTGGGGAGATTTCTGTCCAAGTCAGAGTATTCCATGAGTGTGCCATTCCATGAACCAGAGGTGTTGGAATGGCAAGGGGTGGGGGGTTCAGGTTTGTGGAAGGGTTGAAGGCACCTCATTTCAGCCTCAATCAGTGTGTGAGAAACTGGAACCTCCCCAAGGAGCAAAGCCAAGGTGTCCAGGTGTGACCTCCAGGAGAGGCTGGTGATGAGGAGTGGCTTGTTATCCCCACCTGGAGAGCTGGGAATTCTTCCAGAACCTCTCCCCGAAGGGTTTTGATGTTATTAGAGCCTCCCTCGTCACTGTCCTTGACCAGATTTGGGTTAGTTTGGTTTGGCTTCTGCTTCTGAGCCAGCACCTGGCAGATGGAGAAAGCCACACGATGGGAAGGAGGGCTTTGGGAGGAAGTTCTTTTCCCTGTGTTTTGAGCAGGGAACTGAGATAATCACTGTTTTCCCATCTTCTGTCAGTCCTGTCTCAGGTTTGTTGTCGTGAACTCTCTCTGGTTTATTCTTTCTGATTTTCTCCCCAGTTTGGATCTGAGAACCACCTCCTCCTGACACCTGCGGATCTCTGATAGCACCACAGTCATAAATCCCAGCTCTCTCTCGCCTCCCCTGATCCCTGCTGATGCTCCTGATCCCCAGGTCCATGGGGGCTGCAAACTCTTGTCCCCAGCCCTGTCCAGAGCCTGTGCTTGCACTGACAGAAGGTTAATACCGATGGGGTTTCACAACTTTTTGATTTATTGTCTTTCGGCGTTCATCACTCTTTTCTTTAAATTAAAACTCCCTCCAGATGGGGTTTGTGACACAGATTTATTGATCTGCAATAAAACCTCCCTCATAACCTGTACAGCTGCCCATTCATCTTTCAGTGAAGGAGGGATCATTTCTCTGTGGATGTCCCAAGAATGAAAGCGAGTTGTTAACTTCTTCCCTCTTCTGCCTGTCTGCTTTCTTCCATGGTTTCCATGCTTTGTCTCAGGTCATTTACAAGGCCCTCGATGGGAACAACATCAGTTCTGAGCTATTCCTCACTCCTTATGTCTTCAGGTGGCATTCTTGGGGTTGTCCTGTGCAGGGCAAGGAGTTGAACTTCAATGATCCTTGTGGTTCCTTTCCAACTCAGGATATTCTATCAAAGAATATTCTATTATTCTTTGATTCAGGTGCCCAGAAGGTGATGTGGTGGCAGAAAGGGCACCTGGAAAAGTCCCATGGGATAGCACAAGACATAAAAGTCTATTTTAGATCCTGCAAGTCCTAATGAGGCTCCTACCCCTGACTCTGATGGGGTTGTGCAGAGGGAGGGAGTAATGGCAGTAAGTTCTGTGGCTTCTTTGGTGCAGGAAACAGCAACAGATGCTGGAATAAATGAGATGCTGGAATAAATTCTAGCAATACAAGTTGGCTGGAGGCTGAAATAATCTCCATGTTTGTGGCTTCTTGCAGTCACCTGTGGTTTGTTTCACAAATGCCTCAATTTCCTAATCCAGGACGAACCCAATCAGAAAGTGTTGTCTTTGGTGGTGATGGGATTTTGCTCAAGTTTGTGTTTTTTAGTGATGGTGTCACACCTTCCATAATGGTTTTGATCTTGGGCCTGAGTTATTAGCAACGCTGGTTGTTTTGAGAAGTGTGTCCAGAAGAAAATGTGTCTGTGATAAAAATATTACAGAATCCCATACTGGTTTGGGATGGAGGGAACCTTAAACCTCATCCCATCCCACCCCTGCCATGGGCAGGGACACCTTCCACCATCCCAGGGTGCACCAAGCCCTGTCCAGCCTGGCCTTGGACACTGCCAGGGATCCAGGGGCAGCCACAGCTGCTCTGGGCACCTGTGCCAGGGCCTCCCCACCCTCACAGGGAAGAATTTCTTCCCAATATCTAATCTAAACCTGCTCTCTGTCAGGTTGAAGCCATTCCCCTTGTCCTGTCACTACATGCTCTTGTAAATAGTCTCTCCCTGTGATGCTGAAGTATTGAGTTACTGCAATTTTAGGCAGATTGATGAAAAACATGTCCTCAGAGCACATACTAAAGTCTAGACTTGCCCAACCAAATTCTTCTTTCTGAGTTTCCCAGCAGAGAAAGATGAAAATGAAGTAGAAGGCAAAATTTCGGTGGCCTGAAGCCAACCCCTCGAACTTGCATTTGTGTGTGAAGTCTGGTTCCTGACTTGATAGACCTGATACTTAACAGCCTCGGGAATCATGTAGAGCTGCTCATTCTTCAGGAAGCAAATGGGATTAGGGAAGGATCAGTCGTCCTGACAATTGGAACAGGGTTTTTTTCAGGTGCCTCAAAGCACAATGCTGTGTGAAGCAGGATTATGGAATGTCTGCCCGAACTCACTCGATGCGTTGAATGTATATGAAGACAGCCTGTGCGAGGCTGGCAGGTGTTGGCTGAGCACATGAGGGATGATTTTGGGTGACTGTCTTGGCCCACCTACATTCCTTCAGGTCGCAAAATCATCAAATGGTCAGGATGGGAAGGGACCTTAAAGATCATCTCATTCAAACCCCCTGCCATAGACAGGGATGCCACCCTCTAAATCAGAGTGCTCAGGTCACAGCTATTACCAAGAATGTCTCTTCTGATGCTTCACCTGAGTTCTAGAGGTGGTCAGAGCTGTGCCAGCAGCCTTTGGAGGACACGGGGGCAGGTGGAGAAACACATGTGCTGATGGAGAGGTGAACGGATGGATGATGTGGAAGAGAAATATTGGGTGGGAAAGACCAGAGAGATGGACAGAGGGGTGAGCAGAGCCCATGGATAACTCGGGATGAGTGCTGGCCAGGGCAGGGGCGCCCAGGGGAGGCTGGGTGAGTGTTGAGTCACAAGGGAAGGCGCTGTCATTTGTCACCATAATCAGGAAGCCAGGCTGAGAAGGTTTTAATCACTGCGCACGGAGCTGGAATGCAGAGCAAGTTTATGGTTTACAGTGAGCGGACTGACACAGCTGATTGATGTCAAATATGTCATGATGTATATTGTAAAGCCTGGAGATTTAATGGTGTAACTCCATGGTAGTCTTGGAAGTGAGGAGCTGCGGAGCAGGGAGTGATGGATGGGCTCATTTACATGTAAAATTGCCGATGGCATTGACAGCACTGGTATGCGGAGGGAAGATAAGAGGGAGACAGTGAGATTCACTCTGACCCTGATATTGAAATATTAGAATACAGCTGTAGGATCATCTGGACTTTGCAAAGCGGCTGCGTGGCTGGGTGTGTGCGAGCACATAAATGCTCTGTGCTCGTGGTTAAAATTGTGTGTGCTGGGGCCTCGGCAAGGCAGAGCAGCTCCGGGTGCTGTTAGCAGCCCTCGGTTCTGGCAAGGAGAGTTTGTGCTGCTCCTACATTCTCAGGGACATGAATCTGGTTGTTTCCTAGCCTTGGTCCCAGTGCTTTTTGGGGCAGTGCTGCCGAGCAGAGGAAGTTGGATTCATGCTGGCAATTGGGCTGGGGAGAGCTTTCTCCAGAAAGCACAGCCTGGGGCTCAGCAGGTCTCACAAGGCTGCTTTTCCAGCTTCAGTGTCCATTAATGCAGATTCTTGTTGTCACCTGGACGTGTCAGGAACAGGATTGGTGCAGGAGTTGCCTTTGTAGCTCAGCATCTCCTGTCTAAATTTGGTTAAGCAAGGAGGGGAAGAAAAGAAGAAGGGAAACTTGGGGCTGCGAGATGATACAAAGTGAATGTGGCAGAGCAGAGAGCCCTGCCTAAATAAACTGTCCAAGGATGTTTTGTTTTCATTACGCCTGCTGCAAGCCCTTCCGATTCCTGGCTGTGCTCTGCAGCACCATCCTCCCCTTAGTTGTTCAGGACAATGCTGCTGGCATTCGGTGAGCTGCTGGCAGGAGCCTGGGGAAGGTCACGAGGAGAAGCAAGGGAGCAAAAGGAAAGCCTGGAAGGGGTGAAGGAGTCCAAGAGGTCGCAGGCCCGTTTTGGGATGATTTCATTGGGGTTTAACTCTTCATCAGCCGCTCCAGCTAAAAGCCATTCTGCTGTCCCCCAGCGCAGTGTGCCTGTCCTGGGGCAAATGCCTCCAGTGAGGCTGAGGGGTTCACCCCCAGGATAATTCATCCTGGGTATGTCATGGAGAAACCTTGAGGGATGAGCAAGGGAAGGGAAAAGCTGGCTTGGGGAAGGATGCAGGAGCAGCCCAGGGAGGGGATGGATGTGAAGGAGGAGGTCATACACGTCCTTTGCTCCCTAAGGAGGGTTATTTACATGGCATTTACCTCCAGCCACTTGGTTCCTGTTGCCTTTGATCCCATCCCTCATTTCAGCCCTCTGGATAGTCATGGAAGGACCTAAACTGGGGTGTTTTCAGCTCCAAGTGAGCTGACCCTGACAGAAACACTTAAGAGGCTTTGCAGGGGATTAAGTGACTGTATTTTAATCTTGTATTTTAATTCGTTGTGGGGATGTGTCGCGGGTCTGCCTGGGGCTGTAGAGTCTCTCTCCATCCCTGTCCCTGGCTGTGGATGCTCCTGGGACAGATGGACCAAGTGGAGCAGGCAAAAAACAGCATTTCCAGGAATTAATTTGAGTTGCTCTTTCCCTAAATGAAAAGCCTGATATTAAAATTATCCTTGAAAAGGACTTTTTTTTCCCCCCTTAAATTTATGAACTGCTCCGTGGTCTTTGGAGACAATTATAAATTATAGAGCAGCCATATATCTGAGCCAGAGTTGGAGGCAAAGGGGCTCTGTCAGGGAGAGCAGCTGTGGGGGCAAGGGGAAAAGGATTTAGGCTTTTTTAGACTTTTTTTTACTTCCTGAGCTCATTTTGGTTCTGATCCCAAATCCTTGGAAGATGTTGTGTATCCCATTTCCTATTAACTCTCACAGACTTCAGAAAGCCTTTTTCTGAGCAGAAATTGGAATTGCAATACCAGATCAGTGCAGTGTCCTATCTCCAAAAGCTGCCAGCAGCAGATGCTCAGGGAAAAAAGTATGAGAGAGTTATGTTGGAGCAATAAATTTTATCTGGGAAGTTTGCTGGGGGCTGCACAAACAATTATGCTTAACCTGTCCTTGCCCAGATGGGTTCCTGAGATAAAATAGAGGTTCAAGGATTTGAAATGTTGTTGGATGTGGGAGAACTGGAAGGGTCATCTGTGTCCCTGTGTAGCCCCAAGCATCAAGAAATCACAAGAGACTGGAGAAGGATCGATGCTGCATTTTTTTGTCGCAGTTTCTCTCTGTAGCTCCTTGAATCCATCTCTAGGGCAAGAACATTGGGGAAATTGCTGGAAGTGCCTCACAGAGCATCACTCCTGAAAGATTGATGGGATTTTTGGATTTGGGGTTGCAGGGGAGAGTTTCTCACTTGGTCCCTTGCAGGAGCACTGTAGCCATTCCCTCATCTCTCCTGTGCCTTCTCTGGGGATCCATGCAGTACTAAACTCAGACACATTTGGGGTTGTCCTAATCCCAATGGCATTACAGCATCAATTTGCCCATTTTTAGAGGGTTTATTTGTGCCAAAACTACTCTGACTCTAATTGCCCCATGTGGGAAACATGAATTTATAGTGACAGTTTGTGTCACCAGAGCACAGAGCTGTGTCCCCAAGAACCATGTGTCCCTCTCTGCAGCCCAGCTGAGGGCAAGCAGCCCTTCCCAGCTGGCTCAGCTTTTCCACAGTGCTCTCCCAGCAAGGCTTGGGTTTCTCCTTGACTTGTGCCGCATTTTCTGCCAGAGCAGCCTTTGTTAATAAAAGGGACTGAAGGGATTTAAATTATGATTTTAATTTTGGTTTTAAGTTTGGTACAACCCAGTAAGGCTGCCTCAATTTATCATGGAATCCTCAAATGGTTTGGGTTGGAAGGGACCTTAAAGCTCATCCAGTCCCACCCTCTGTGCTGTGGGCAGGGCCACCTTCCACTATCCCAGGGTGCCCCAAGCCCTGTCCAGCCTGGCCTTGGACACTGCCAGGGATGGGGTATCCTGATAGAAAAGAGTGAGAGATGGAGTTTGAAGGGTTTTTGGTGAGTCAGCCAAGAGAGGAGAGATATTTTGGGCAGATTTGGCACAGCTGGTTTATGGCTCTGTGAGCTCCAGGGTCCCAGCCCAGCATCCCTGTTCCTGCAGAGTGGGGTGAGGAGGATGCTGGGAGGGTTATCCCTGCCTTGGGGAGCAGCAATGCATCCTCAGGGCATCCCCATCCCTCCGTGGGATTTCTTCAGCCTCGTGAGGGTGCATTTTGCAGGTTGCATTAAAGATGTGATGGTTTAACCATCACAGCATCTGCTGACAGGGACAGGTTTGGGCTTTCCCAAACCTCAGGACCCTGATCCCCCCAGCTTCCCCTCAGCTCCCCTTTTGCCCTCTGCCACATCCCAATGGCATCCATTCATCCCACCATCCCTCATGTGGGAAGTTGAGGCTACTTTTTTTTGTTTATTTTAATTATCATCTTTCTCTGTGGCTCGGCACTCCCGCAAGGGAGACAGCGTCCGTGTTAATGGGATTATGTGTGCTGTTTGCTGATGTGGACGTGTTCACCACTTCCTCTCCCTTTGAATTTCACCCGGATAATTGATTTCTGTCTCTTCCTTGGCACTTGCTTTTGCGGCGCGGGGTGTTATTAGTCCCCTTTTGTTTCATTGCTGAGAGACGAAGCCTTTACACGGCAGCCCAAGCACAAACAATTGTTGAATCTCTCGTTTTCTTTATTAACTAACTGGGGATTCCAGGCAGCTTGAGGCCCTCAGAGAGACGTAATAACCTCAGTGATGGACTGGGGGCAAAGCAAGGCCCCTTCCCGCTGCCAACAGGTTGGGTGGATTATCCAAGTCTCTGTTGTTGGTCAGGAACCCAGGTGGACTCTGACTGTCTCCTGTCTATCCATTTATCCCAAGACGCTGGGAGCTTGTAGGATTGCCCTCTGGGGTGTTGGTGTGGCTTGTTTTAGACGGTCAGGACGGAGACAAGAGACCTCTGGAGTTTGGTCTTAGAGCATGAGGTTTATTGTGAAAGGTGTGGGTGTAGGGGAGCTGCTGGGAGCTGCCAGACACAGCTCAGAGCAGGG
>VZRL01001512.1:927909-948862 GCA_013397895.1 Origma solitaria | reverse complement strand
TTCAGTACCTGGGGTTTGGGATCTCCGAGCTTGTCTTCATTTCAATCTCGCTTCTAGTTTCCATATTCTCAGCATCTTTAGCCAGGTAATCATATTTATAAGGCTTTCCTACTTCATCCTCCCCAACAGGAGATGATGGAGAAAATCCTTCCCTGTGAGCAGTTGAGGGTGGGCTGAGGTTCACGGCACTGGTGTGGAATTCCCTTCTGCCGTGGTTGGTTAAGAGGGAAGAGAATCATGGAATGGTTTGGGATTGGAAGGGAGCTAAAGGCTCCATCCATCCCCACCCCACGCAGGGACACCTCCCACTGTCCCAGGGTGCGCCAAGCCCTGTCCAGCCTGGCCTGGAGCACTTCCAGGGACGGAGCAGCCACAGCTTCTCTGGCCCAGGGCCTCCCCACCCTCACAGCCAAGAATTTCCTCCCAATATCCCATCTGACCCTGTCCTCCCTCATCCTAAGGCCATTCCCTCTTCTCTTATCACTGCAAGGCCTTAAATAGGATGATGGGAAGTGACTGGTTCTTCTCAGCCTGGAGAATGCAGATTTAGGAAAATTGGCTTTCCAGGAGAACCGGCCAGTTTCAAAGAAGGGTTTGAGCAGAACTAACAAATACAAGGAAAATTAAAACACTGCAAGATTTTAAAATGTAATTGATTTTTTTCCTCAAGGAAAACAAGTGATTTTCTGGCTCAAAATAGAAGATTGAAGCGTAGCTGATTTTTTCTTATAGTTAATAAGCAAAAAACAAATTAAAATTTAAAGGTCATGTTGACTTTCGCCCAACTTTTCTTGAGTAATTTGAGAATTTTGGTTTATGGCTTCTTCCCCCCTCCTTCCCTACATGTGAAAGGGCAAAATTTTTATAGAGCAGGAACAGTTATTTTCTTCCCATCTTTTTTCCAACTGCAGAGAGTTCCATAAGAACATCATGTCTAATGTCACACAAATACTCTGAGCACGGAGAAGACATTGGATTGTTAAAGAGGACTCAACTCCATGGAAAATAAATACAATTGAGTCCTCACTTATTGGACTGTCCTTTGCTCCAGTCTCTGGACAAGATGTGTTCTCCCAAAACACAGAACTGGCTCCTCTCTCTGCCCTTCTGCCTCTTGGCTTTGTTTTCTTCTATTTGCATAATTTCTCGGCTTATTTTCCCTTCCTGTTGTTTTTTCTCTTTTCGTTTCTCTTCATTTATTTCCTATTCTCTTGCTGCCTATTTTCTCTTTGATTTTTGCTTTGTTTCTTCCCTCCCTCTCTAGCCTCAAATGTGGGGAGTATGAATGAGTGATTTCTAGAAGGAATAAAACTGGCTAAGGAGGCAAAAAAACCAACATTTTCTGTGCATCACAGTGTAAAATGTACAATAATCAAGCAGAACCACTCTAAATGAATTATGGTAAAAAACCCCGCAGATTACCAACATGTCAAATACTATTAGCACTCAGATTTGTAGAAGGAATGTATGCACAGAGGAAAGTTTTTGTATTTTTGTTTATTTTAGCCCTGCTTGCTTTGTAAAGTGAACTCCAGCCGCTCCTAGCAGCTGCTTGTAGTGCCTTGAATGAATTACTGATAAAAAAAGAAAAGCAGGACCTTTCCCCAGGACCACTTCTCATGATGTCAGGGTGCCAAGGGATTACTTCTTGCAGGAACTTCAGGTGTGTCCCTGTGTGTGAGCAAAAGTCTGATTTTCTTGGAAGGGGTGAATGATCCCTTATTCCACCAGAGAAGTGAGATGGAAGAGAACCAAAACTAAAACAGCCCAGAAAGAGGAGTTCTGTCTGGGAATTTATGCTGACATGGACTAGACAGTCGAGGAAGGATGGCTTTAATGAGGGGTATTCCTAAAGGACCAGGTGTCTCGTAGCATCCTCAAGTGTAGCATTGCCGCCTGTGGTATTTGGTCCCGGTTTTGTTTCAGACAACTGGGACAGAGACGAGAGATCTCTGAAGTTTGGTCTTAGAGCATGAGGTTTATTGTGAAAGGTGTGGGTGTAGGGGAGCTGCTGGGAGCTGCCAGACACAGCTCAGAGCAGGGCAGAGAAGTGAGAGAGAGAAGAAAGAAGAGTATAGAATAGAATAGAATAGAATGGAATCCTGTGGTTGCAGTTTACAATACAATAAATCATCTTCTGTGCTCAGTATTCTAATTTTCACTAACCAATCCGGAACAAGCTACAAATCCTACAACATTTACACACAGCCTAGGAGAGTCATTGCATTACCATAAGGCGTTATATTTTAAACTCTAAAAACTGCTTTTTGGACCCTCTGCCGAGTTGGCAGGGTCTGCTCTGACCCTTGGAGCTGTCTGCGAGCAGAGGGGATTGTTTAATCAAAAGGGGATTACCTTCAGTGGTAATCACCATTGGTAACCACCATTGTTTTCCAGTTATTTAGTAACTGAGGTTTCGTATCTCAAAGCTTGTCTTCATTTCAATCTCGCTTCTAGTTTCCATATTCTCAGCATCTTTAGCCAGGTAATCATATTTATAAGGCTTTCCTATTTCATCTTCCCCAACACTCAAGGACTGGTGGAGTTGGCAATTGGTTGAACCATTGGAAGAAGCCACCATGGCTGTTCATGTTAAATACTCACGGAATTGTAGGATATCCTGAGTTGAAATGCACCAACAAGGATTATCCAAGCCCAGCTCCTGGCCCAGCCTCAGGCTCTGCAAAGTGTGAGCACCTCAGATAAGGGGGATGTTTTCCTTGTCCAAGTTTTATTTATATTTATTAATATTAATACTGCCCTTCCCAATTTATTACTAAAAATTGCTCTGGAGTTATGACAGTCATTTTTCCTTGTATGGTGGACTTTGGAAGCATGAGGAGTTCAGCCAAGAGATGAAAGCATTCTGAGTTTGGCCACATCTCCACCTCGTCAATGTTTGCTCCGGGGTGAGTTCTCTGAAGAGCACAAGGAGAGAGCACAGCTCTGTCTCTCTTTCATCGAAGCTGCTCCATTTTGCATGAATAAATATTTGTTGGGCCAGCAGGGATTTTTATAGCCCATCGGCTCAGGCACTCAGCCGGGATGGAGGAGACGTGTGCTCAGGTCCCCGTTCCAGCGCGTGGTTAATTATTTATCTGCAGCAGAATGGCTGAGAGGAGGCTGAGACAAAGAGCCAGAGGCCAAGTCTGCAGCCTCATCGCTGCTGTTTGGTTGCCAAGAGAGGCCATGAATTTTATCCCTGCGGATAAGTGGGTTTTTTAGGGTTCAAGTGGCTTTGCTGCTCTAGGTCTGAGCAGGAAGGATTGGACTGGGTTTTAGAGATTGCTCCTGATAAATTGGGTTGGTCTGGGGGAGTGTTAGGGGGGTTGTACTTTTCTAGGTGGAAACTTTCCAAGGTCTAGGAAAGGAGGTGGCTCTTTGAAATGTCCAGCTTATTCCAGGATGGGATAACTCTTTCCTTTCACATTTTCTATTGAACCCCTATGCTCTCATCTTCCTTGGATGCCTTCCACCAGTTTCCCTTCTCGAAGGACAAGTTGTCCAGCCTGGATTAAGTCCATCCACCCAATCCCCAAGGAATACTGCACAAGAGGACCTGCTTAGGTCCTGCTTAGGACCTGCTTAGTGCAGGGCCCCTGGGACATCTCCTGGAAGAGCTCAGCGTTCAGCTGAGGTGGCAGTCGAGCCACCACGTGTGTCCTGACCAAAGGTCTGCAGAGAGGTCTCTGTACTCAAGACACGGGCATTAAGCTCAAAGTGAGTTAATTAGCAGCTGAATTAAAGTGAAATAAGTTATAGTCTAGTCGACCCATGGCTTGCAGAGGTGTCTGCCAGCCATGCTTTTCCAGAAGGGCTGAGGCTTCAGACATGTCGTGCAGCCTCTAATGAACACATGCTCTGAAGTCTGTGTGTGCCCAGCGGTTCAGACTCTCGTCCTTTGCTATTGAGTGGGAAGAAAAAGGTCACCTTCCTTGACCTCCTCCAGGCAGATCTTATGCCAAAACAAAGCTGAAGCTCCTTGACAGAAAGGCTGGGAAGCAAATTAAACAATACAAAGTATTTGTCGACCCTTTGAGGCTTCTTCATTACTGATTTGCAAAATTATGTTGCTCCTCCTCCCTAAAAAGTATCGGAGGTACTTTTAAATAATTCCCCAATCAAAACAATTGACTCAACTAGGAAATGCTTTAGAAAACCTGTTACTTTAGGTGTCATTTTATCAGTGGTTAATAAGAAATAATGCATTAGGTGTGCAGTCAGTAATGGAAGGTTCCAGGCTTCCAAAGGCTTTGGGTTTAGTTTGTAAATGAAAATAGTTTCAAGGTGTAGGTTTAATCTAAATCTGGAGGAAGTTTAAGCTCAACTTCAGATTGGAATCTGCTCCTGCTTGGAGCGGGGGACTAGATCAGGGATGCCCAGAGGGCAGGAATGATTCCCTGCAAAAGACATTCTTCATGTGCTCGTCATGTTGCTTGGATTTTCCCTTCAGAGTCAGTGGAAGGATGTCCCCGGGCAGTAAATCTTTATTATTACCTTGCTTTAGTTTTCTCTAAGCCCTGGACTCCCAAGGAGTGCCAGAATAACAACGCTGAGATGGTCAGGGAGAGCTGGAGAAGCCTCCCAGCCAAGGCACAGGTACCACTCCCAGTGCCACGTCCTTGATGGCTGTGCCACCCCAGAGGTGACGGTGGCTTTACCCAGTGCCATTTGTCCTGTGGTAGGAGACCTCCCCCATGTCTGAACGCATGTTCCTGCCAAGGAGCAGCTCGAGGACGGCCATGTGTGCAGTGCCACATTTTATATTGAACAAAAATAAATTCCCTCTAACGTGAGCTTTTCAGACAGGTTGTCCTAATATATTAACTTCTGTCTGTGTTTTGAATAGTCAATTTCACGGTGAAATGAGTTCTTAATAATATATTTACCACCTGGGAGAAATCTCCCAGCCATCTGGAAAGGAGTGGGGATTTAGTGCCTCCAAATGGAGATTGGTTTTTTATTTATTTATTTTGCCCATGGTTTATTCCCTCCCCCAGATCAGCCCCAGAGGGTGCTTTGGGTCCGACTTGACCATTGCAGCAGGTTTTTGGGGTCTTTTGCCTCATTTCCAGTCTAGCAGGAGGTTCCCTGCCCGTGGTAGGGGGATTGGAAAGGGATGATCTTTAAGGTCTCTTCCAACCCAAACTGTTCAGTGATTCTGGGATTTCTCACTGGTACGGAGATGTCATGAAGCTTGTGGAGGTTCTCCACAGCTTCCCAGGCTGGAGATTGGTGTTAAGGCAGCCTGGGGACATGTCACCTTCACCAGCCCAAGCTTGGATGGCTTCTGTCCCAGGCACTGAGGCTGGTTTGGAGGAAGAGGAGTTTTTCCTGTAGGTGCTGGCAAAGCCTTTCCCTTCGGATGGAGATGTCAGTGATACATGGCCTAAATCCAGCCTGGTTTGTGTAACATGTCTTTGGAACTCTGGTAAAATAGGAGCCAGATGCAAACCAAGCTATCCCTTGATTATGTGGGGAAAATGGTGAATTCATCATCACTTGAAGTCTTTTAAGCAAGACTGATTGTCCTGCTGAGCCCACCCGTCGCATCAGCAAGAAGTCACCGGGTTTGCTTGTGTGTGCCTGAGTGCAAGGGAATAATCCCTGTGTTTGCTCTGGGGCTCTCAGGCTGAAATTGTGTGGCTTGGCATCTCCAGGCTGTCAGATTTGATTGTCTCTGCTGGCCTTTGCCATTGTGGATTGATGGAAACTCGTCATGGCCTTTCTCTTGTGTCCTCACGTAGCTTCCCTGTGTGCTAAACCCTTGTCTTTTATATTGCTGGAGAATGAAATTCCCACGTGGCTGAGAGAACTTGGTGCTCACCCAACACAAGTCCCTGTGGAAGTGGAATCTGATGGCTCCAGGGCTTGAAAATCATTAATTTTGTTTGCAAAAGTGAAAGCATTAGGGATATTAGCATATCCCCATCCCCTGCTTTCATGCTCTGCACAGGTCGCTCATGTGACACAAAATGAAACTTTTTGCTGGGAGATTTTGCACAACCCACGTGGGATGTCATTGAATTCCCAAAATTGCTCAGAACACGTTTGCACATGTCATTGAAGGGGCAAAGCTCTACAGCCCTGCTCTCGGAATCTCTCCGTGCTGCAGCAATGTCTTATTCTGGTGAATTTTATCTGCCGAAATAATTTTGTTGGAAATGGTGGAAGAGCCTGGAAAGTAAGGCTCTGAAGTGATGGGGCAGCAGGGTTAGCACAGATCCATCTCTCCACAGTCGCAGAGTCCTGCTCTGTAGTTTCCAAACCTATTGTATATGGAAATTAAAGCCTTGAGGTCACAGAATCATGGAATAGTTTGGGTTGGAAGGGTCCTTAGAGATAATATAGTTCCACCCCCTGCCATGGGACCAATTTTGCTGTCCCAGGTTGCTCCAAGACCCATCCAGCCTGGCCTTGGACACTTCCAGGGACAGAGCAGCCACAGCTTCTGTGGACAACAAATTTGCCTTCCCCAACACATCATAAATCTCCTTTGTGTTCTCCTGGGCTAAATGAGTTCAGGCAGGAAAGCAGACCCCAACCTCCCATTTTCCACTGCTCTACTTTGCAGACAGAAAAAGGGCAAGGAGGAGGGTTGAAGGTCCCCTTCGACTGAGGTTGAAAGCATTGAGGTTTTGTTTGTCCATACCATTTATCCCATCTATTTCAGCAGTGCGTGGCCAGGGTGCCTCCAGCCATCCACACTTTGAACTCCACAGCCTCTAATTCGGTGCAGACACCTGGCAGCTCCTGAAATATGTATGGGAGAGAGGAAAAGACAAACGGAGTCCTGTTAGAGCTGCATTTTACATCAGGTTGCACCAAACCCCTGGATTTAGCTCTCCTTGAACTTGAAGTTGGCAATAATTGAAGACCAGATTTGGCAGCTGCTGTTCTGACATGATATTGCTGCCGGGTGTTATGAAAACCACTAGAGCCAGAAACCAGTGCAATATTCTCTGCTTGGAGTTTGAGCTTTCAAACATATGAAGCATCAATCTCTTGCTAGCGGCTCCCGAGCTATCAGCTCCTACAATCAGGTGGAAAACAGTCTTTCAAAAGTGCTTAGTTACTGGAACAGTACAAATGCTTTCTGGACCAGTAAATGCTTCCATGTATTGGTCCCAGACCATGATTAGGATGATAAAAATCTGGTCCCTGAGAAAATGCACTGCCTGGATGCTCCTATTGCTGAAATGTCAAAAAAAACGGGAGGATGAGGAAGGATGCAGGGCCCTGGGATTGGTTATCTCACCCTATGGGGCTGCCTTCACCCATGTTCTTGCTTTTATTTTCATTCTCTTAGTGGCAAATGAGTGATTTTCCCTCACGATCTTTTAATGTGAAATCTTTGTTCTTGAATCTCTGAACAGGTTGATCCCATCATCCTCACCCTGTGGATTTATTTTTAAGGTTTAGGATTTATTGCCAAGGATTTATTTTCAATCTATACCTGAAATTTTTAGAGACATGGATGATCTTTGGGGTATGTGGGGGTCAGACATACACTTGGGTCTAGCTAGAAAATGTAGAAAGTTTATTAATCCATATTCGATGTTGCCAGGATCATAACTGGACTATTTTAATTAATTGAATTAACATGATGCATGTGTCTGAGTGCAAAGACAGTGTTGGTGTGGCTTGAGCTTTGTCTTCTCAACCTTACAGATCCAGAGTCCATCCCCACATTGGATAATCATTGCTACAAGCATCACTTTTAGCTATGTAAGCTCATCTCAAACCTTTGTTTGTGATACTGCCACTGAAACTGCCAGTTACACCTTGCAACAGCTGTGATTTATCAGTTATAATGAGAATTGTGGGCTTGAACCCCCAAATGATGATTTGGGGGCTGAGGGTTGTTGCCGTTTGAACAAGAGTTGGGTTGTGCTTGTGCTTTTGAGCATCATATGTTGGGTGAAAACAACATTTTATCGATTTCCTTGCATAACTGTGGTGTTCAAGGGGCAAATAAGCTTGGAACCTTTTGCTTTTAAAAGCTTTGTGGCTGGTGAGAGATAGTGTGGGGCCAATTCCAGTGGAAGGAGCAAACAAACTCCTCCAGGGACCCATTTCCTACCAGGAATTTGGGACCCACAGCAAGACTGCCTCAACCCTATCCCTAAAACAACCACAGGGGTTAAATTTCCCCATGTGACATCACAGTGCCTTGGATGATTTATCTTGAAATGATATAAAAGGTGGGGATGTTTTCAATTGAAGCCATCTCCATTCTCAGCCCATTTTGCAGGAGCCGTTTTACTGGTGATGTGACATGATATCAATAACAATGAGGTTTCTCGCTGCCTGCTCTCGTTGTTTATGGAAAGGAGTTTCAGAAAACATATTATTATAGAGAATAATGGATGGGCTGTAGGGAGACAAGGAAATAATTGCATTGAGGGGGCTTGAAAACATCATAAAGCCAAGAATGGAGTTTGGTTGGACTCTCATGTCACAAGGTCCCAAGGACTAAACTAATTCTCCATAAATCTGTGCAGCCCATTTAGACTTACGGGATTTCTTTTCTTCCCTTCTCTCCTAGATTTTTTTCACCCCTCTTTTCTTTTGAAGAAACACCACAGAGGAGATGAAAGTGAATAAAAGCCACCCAATCCCCAATTATGGTGATTAATTATCCGTTTGTATTTTGTTAGCACCTATAGATTCTCTGTCAGGGGACTGAGAGTTATCCAAGCACAGCCTAGAAAAACACATAGCCTTTTCCTAAGGAGCTTGAAGCTTTTTTTTAAAAAGGAATAAATAAATATTAAAAATAAAAACAACTAAATAATTAAAAAGAAAAAGAAAAGGAGCTGCTAGGGAGTTGACATCCAGATCAGAAGTGTTGCCAGCACTCTGACTGCTAAAACCTTTGCTCTGGGTTGATTTCAAACTGACAGACAGCAGGTTTAGATTGGATATTGGGAAGAGAATTTTCTGTGAGGGTGATGAGGCTTTGGCACAGGTTTCCCAGAGAAGCTGTAGCTGCCCCTGGATCCCTGGAAGTGTCCAAGGCCAGGCTGGACAGGGCTTGGAGCAACCTGGGACAGTGGGAGGTGTCCCTGCCATGGCAGGGGGTGGAACTGAATGAGCTTTAAGGTTCCCTTTCAACCCAAACCATTCTGGAATTCTATGAATTTTGGCTGCTGTTGGGAAGATCCCAAGTTATTAAAGCCATTAATTTATAAGCAGAGCCTGTTTGAAGTAGACTGTAAAAATAAGTCCCTTCCTGTCAGGTACTGTGGCAGGAGGGAGCTGAGGGGGCAGGATGAGCTCCTCAGTTTGCTGGTGCTGCTTTTGGGGGAATTTGCGATCCCATTGGAAGGAGCTGGGCATCTCAATCCCACCCCCCTCCCCCCCGGGGGGAACCACATTCCCAGTCTGGAGAGACACAGGGAAGAGCAAACATCTTCCCAAAGCTGGGCTGAGCATTTCCCCTCCGATGGTCCTCCCATGGGAAATCTCAGATTGATAGATCACAAAACACCCATTGACCAACCATTTCCCAGAGACGTTTTCCCTCTCTTTTCCAGTCAGTCATTCCCCCCCAGGCCCTGTAATTTTTATTTGCATTACATCAGTCTGGGGAAAAATTCAGAAAATCAGGACTTTGACCAGTTCTTTCAGGGGGCAAATGAAAAGGCCTTTCTGCCTCGGGGAGGGGTTGTTTGTTCCAGCCTGGAAGCATGGCATTATAATTGTCATAGGATTAAGCTGGAGGATTAAATTGGTGGTGGCTGGTTGTCACATTTCTTTGGGCTTCCTGGGATCTGAGGTCACATTCAGGATGAATGGGACAATTTATATTCCCTGGATGTGTTGGTTGTGTCATTTTTCAGTCCCATTTTTTTCACATTCCTGGATTTTAGGATCCTCCATTAGCTCAATAAGGACTCGTGCTGGTTCAGCTCTGTCATAGCTGTGATGACTTTCCAAGGGGATTTGTACTCCTGCACCACTCTGGAGGATTCCCTGTGGTGGGAACAGCTCCACACACTCTTCCCATCCTTGGCACTGCTAATGTTGAGTGAATAATGGCTTTTTAAATTCTTTTTCACAGCTTAGTTGGTGGCCAGGGCACAGAAACAACATTGGCTTGAGGTCACCTCAGAGAAAAATGGGGAGCTGAGTGTCATTCAGTGACGTCAGTGCCGTGTTTCTGTCAAATCCTAATGAAACAGTTTATGCAAACGTGGAAACCAACCCATATGCTTCACTCAGCGTAGCCTTTTTTTAACCTTTTAGATAAATGTCAATTTTTTGGAATGACAATGACATTTCAAGTGAGAGATTGAAATGTAACACACAAGAAACATCATCCACGAGATGTTTTGACTTCTCTGCAGCTCCCTCCTCTCCCCATTCTATTTATTTTCTGTGAAAACTGTTCGCTAAACCTGACTTGAATCCACAGATAGTTTTGGTTCCTGAAAATGACATTTTCTAGCAAACACGCCGTCAATCGAAAACAAAAAGAAATCAATCTTACAGGCTCAGCTCACCCTTGGTGCCAGTGCCAGCCCTGGGCTTTGCAGCACATCGTGTTGCTCAGAACCACTGGGGCTGGGACATGAGGGTCGTCTGACCCTCTCTGACACACAGACTTTTTGATTTTCCCTCTTTGCAGCCCAGGAATTTTCCATTTCGGATCAAATGCTGTGCTTTCGTGGCTCTCTGCAAGGTTAGAGGGGAGCAGTTTAGGTCCTGGTCGCCATCCTCGCTGATAGAACGCACCAGCCATGATCCTCTGTAACCAAAAATGAGATCAGAGACTCCCAGGATGGTTTGGGTGGGGAGAGACCTTAAGGAGCATTTTGTTTCAAGCCCTTGCCAAGGGCAGAGACACTTTCCATTAGACCAGATTGCTCCAAGCCCTGTCCAGCCTGGCCTTGGACACTTCTAGGGATCCAGGGGCAGTCACAGCTGCTCTGGGCACCTGTGCCAGGGTCTGCCCACCCTCACAGGGAGGAATTCCTTCCCAATATCCCATCTAACCCTGCCCTCTGGCAGTGGGAAGCCATTCCCCCTTGTCCCCAGTCCCTCTGCAGCTCTCCTGGAGCCCTTCAGACACTGGAAGGGCTCTGAGCTCTCCCTGGAGCCTTCTCTCCTCCAGGTGAGCACCCCCAGCTCTCCCAGCCTGGCTCTATCAGAAATGTTCTCCAGCCTTTGGAGCATCTCCGTGGCCTCCTCTGGCCTCTTGCCCAGCAGCTCCACATGGTTCTGATGTTGGGGTCCCAGAGCTGGGCACAGTGCTCCAGGGGGGTCTCACCAGAGCGGAGCAGGGGGATCAGTGCCCTCCTGGAGCAGGTGCTGCAGGTGCTGGGAACGCAGCCCAGGCCAGCGCTGGCTCTCTGGGCTGAGAGCACACACCGGCAGGTCAGGCCGGATCCAGGGCAGGCAGCAGAGTGTCCTTATCACAGGCAGGCAGAGCGCTGCATTAGCACGGTTAGCGCCGTGTCCCCGGGAAGTGACAGAGACACGGGGCAGGGACGCGACATCCAGAGCCTTTCCCAGGATGAGCCGGGATCGGGAGCACAATGCCGGCTCTGACTCAGGAGAGCGATGAAATGCAAACCTCGGGCTCTTCATCACTCAGGCTCCTGCTGAACTGCTGCCTTACGAATCCGTGTGTGCCCACATGATTCCCTGAGTCACTGTCTGGGAAGGGATAAACTCTGCTTCTCAGCGTCTCATCCAAATTGTCCTCCTTCAGCCCCTTTATTTTTGTCTGCTGATGGTGTTGTGAAAGGAAGACTTCAGTTTGCTGAGGGAGGAGATAAATCAAGTTCTCACAGGGCTGCTTGGCTTTGGTTTTACCCCAAAGAGTACGTGGCTTTCATAGAATCATAGAATGCTTTGGCTTGGGAGGGACCTTAAAGCCTGTCCTGTAGTTGCACTGTTTTAGAAATCCTTCTGTTCTTTCTCATGGAGAATAGAGATAAACTGCACTTTCTGTACTTTCTTAATCTCTGTGTTTGTGTTAGGTGCTCTGTAGCTATGACCAATGACATTGGGAGGTGGACTTTTTTACTGACCAATGGTTGCTAGATTATTAATGGATATATAAAGAAGTTTCTGTAAATAAAACTCTCACCCTCTTGGGGGTTTCTGCCTGCTTCCTTGCCAGCTTTCTCTGCCCGCAGCCGCGAATATTACGAGATTCAAACCAAGACCTGTCCCACCCCCTGCCATGGGCAGGGACACCTTCCACTGTCCCAGGCTGCTCCAAGCCCTGTCCAGCCTGGCCTTGGACACTTCCAGGGATCCAGGGGCAGCCACAGCTGCTCTGGGAATGACCTGGGGAAGTCACTACTGCGGGAGAGTCCTGGGGTGCGAGCACGCCCCTGTCCCCCTCCTGCTGCCAGGCTGGTTTGTGGCACACAGCAGCGTGCACCCACGTCACCTGCTCTGTCCAGTGTGAGCTCTCAACCTTCTTTACAGCCAGGGAAAATTAATGGCAGGCAGGTTTGGAAGGTAGATTATTTCATTATCATCGTAATTGGTGCTTATAATTAGTTGTTACTCTGGCGTGTGATGTGCCCTGAGCACTGCAGCTGCAAAGTGCAGGAGCAGAAAGGAAAGGCTATTTTTATTTTATTATTAATTATGGCTGTTGTTTATTTTATTGGATGTTTATGCACTTGCTGTTTCAATCAAGTAACCTCAGCTCGTTTGGCTTTGCAGCAGGCAGATGGTTGGGCTTTGCCTGGCCTGGCTCTCGTTCAGCTTGGGCTCTGCCTCCTGCTCTTCGGTCAGCTGTGCCTCACTTTGCCCAGGAGAAAATTTGGAATAGCTCTGCCTGCCTCGCTCTGTGCTTGTGCTGTGCATCAACAGAAACTGCAAACCCCGACATTACTGATGCTGGATGCAGATCCCTCACTGGGGATCTAGAGGAGCATCTCTCCTCCTCCCAGCAGGGACCACCAGTCAGCCCAGGCGTCTTGCTGGAGGACAGAAGCCTCTTGTCGAAGGCAAATCACGCTGGAAAAGCCGCAGATATTTGCTCTGAGCCAGGCAAAGGGCCCTCTTTGTGGTGCGTCAGCCTTTCCCCGCTGAAACAATAAATGGCCTTTTCCTCGTTAGCTGACGCAACCCAACAAAGCGCCATTGATTTTGGTAGGTGCTTCATCAGTGACAGGAGGCAGGGATGGGCTTTATGACCCCACCGGCTTTTCCAGGCGCCCACGGACATGCGGTTGGGTTTTAATGAGCACTTTGGGCCACAAAGTGGGTCAGTGCTTTCATCTGCTCGGCCTTCTCCCCCTCCACCCCCGGCTCCCTCCTGCAGCAGGGACCCGAGGATGTCACCGTGCGGTGGCACAGGCTGCCACATCCCGGGCTGGGAGATGTGTGGAGGGGTCCTGCTGAGGCTCGGGGCTGGAACCTGCTGATGCGGCTCCCCACGGATGCCGAGCTTTGTGCGAGTGGCCGGCGTGGTGCTCTTTGAAGCCTGAAACCTTGAGCACTTCAAACGGGCAGAGGACAGGAGGATGATGTATGGGAAATTAATATCTAACGGGGCTAAAAATTGTTCTCGATGTCGCCCGAACTCCCCTGCCCGGCTGAGCTCTATTTACTTTCATCCCATCCGGAGCATTTAGCACAAAGAGACCCCTTACACCCTTAATTTCCGAAAACACAAAGCCTTCCATTTCGCTGCATCCAGCTGAAACCTTCCCCTTTTCTCTCTCATTTTCCGGCTCGCTTTTGAAACCCTCCTCTCCCTCGCTGCAGCCTCCCAGGGGATGAAGCAGCAAAGTTTGGAAAGGAGAGCAGGTCGGTAACCCTTTTGTGACCGGTTTGTTGCAGGGAGGGCATCCCGAGGCTCCCCACATCCCTATTCTGCCCCAGCCTTTGTGGCCAGCGCACGGTGGAGGATCTGTAACTGGAAATTGGGATGCTGGAATCTCATTTATGTCGCAGTAGGGGGAGAGCGAGTGCGAGCTGCCCCTGTGGCACGGAGCAGAGCATCCTGGCGGAGCTGTTTCGGCTGTAGGACGGGGAGGGAGGAGGGTTGTGACACTGGGGCACCAGCCCGAGCCCAGGGCAGCCGGGTCAGCCCCGGGCTCCCAGTCTCACATTGCTCACCCATCCCTAGGGACTGCACCCCATCTCCCCATGGGAGCCAGGAATGAGCTCGGGGAGGATTGCCCCACACCGAGTGGCAACGGTGTGGGCTGGAATGAGCCCGGCATTTCATACCCCACCCCTGCATGGGCAGGGAGTGCCTGACATTATCAGGGTTGGGTGGGGGGGAAAAAGCAGAAAACAAGTGATGTTTCAAAATACAGCCGCGAGATTTTCCCAGGCTGATCCACCGGCCCTCCTTTATAGCCTGGCACAAAAACAGCAAAGGAAAAGTCGTGCTTTAGCGCTGACAGGTTCGAGGTGGGTGTTCCTGGATGATCTCTGTGGGCTTGGATAAATGCAAGGAGCCCAGCAGAGCTTCAAGAGGTGCCTGCAGTGCAGGATGGTGCTGGGAACCAGAGCGCTTTCCGTGGTGTCCGATTCCCCTCTGCAATCCCAGGGTCCTGTTGGGTGGAGATTTCGATTTCCCTGTAAGCACAGCCTGGGATTGGTGTGCCGGCATTGTGAAACAGGGAAGGGTGGGATCAGCTGTGCCGTGCCAGCTCCCTGGCACCCAGCTTCGCCCCGAGGCCTTCGATTGCTGCAATGCTATCCATGTAATTCCGAGAGGTGTGTGAGGGAGTGCCCAGGGCAGAGGTGCTGTTCCCACTCCCTGGTGTCCCCATCTGCTGCACTGGGGCTTGGGCCGGGGGTGCTGACCCTGAACGGGGACCTCCCCTCCACAGCTGCCAGAGGGAGGCAGGAATTGCAATCTGGGGGTGGAAACTTGTTCCTGGTGTAAGGGATGGGTGTTTTTTAATATACAGATGTGTGCCCAGAGAGGTCGTTGACTCCTCACCCTGGAAATGTTCCAGGCCAGGTTGGACAGGACTTGGAGCCACCTGGTCTAGCTGCAGGTGTCCCTGCAGGGCGTGGAGCAAGATGAGCTTTCAGGTCCCTTCCAACCCAAACCACTCTGGGATTCTGTGACTGTCTAATTTCATATATATTTATACACATGGGGTTGTTGAGCTGCTTGGAGCCTTCATGTGCTGTATGGGGTGACACCACAGTGCGTTTGGGTCCCAATGTGCCCTGAGAGCCCAAGACCAGAGTCACAGGTATATGCAGGACATCCCTTTATAGGGTGGTGCTTTCTTGCCATGCCGTTCCTCTGCACTGGAGTGAAACTCAATAATTTTCACCTTTTGCTGCTTCTCAGCAGCCCCTGGAGAGCCCCTATTAGCAATACTGGAGGTCTGACATCTCCTGCTGGATATGAGCCGGGATGTGGAGCTGACCTGCCTCCCCCAGCCTCCTCAGGGACAGCTCAGCGTGACCCCAGGGGTGTCTCAGAGCAGGTGCAGGTCCCGGGTGTGTGTCCCTGGCACCTGGAGCAGCTCCGTGCTCAGCATCTGCCAGCCGCGGCGGATCCGCGTTTCCCTGTGAGACAGCGGAACCAGCGGCTCGCCAGCCATCCCTGCAGAGTTGGGATGAATTCCATCGCCGGAGGGCCTGATCCTCAGCTGGTGTAAGCTGGCACCGAGTCCCCCAGCAAATGGCCCAGCTGCTGGGCTGGTGGCTGCTGCTGCCCGTCCCCAAGCAGCCAAACCTGCTGCAGCTGAGGGCCAGTTGGAGCTGCTCCCCTCTCGCTGCCTCCTACTCTTTTCCTCACTTCTCCATTTTAATTCTCTCCCCGTCTGTTCATCCCTCTCCCCTTCTGTTCATCCCTCTCTATTCTTGAGCCATCCTTCTTTTCCTCTGTGAAGAAAGCTTGGGAAGGAAGGGAGGAGAGCGGTCCACCTCCATCGGTTTTTCCAATAGCCTTCCCTAAAATCTCACCAGGTTACATTATGCTCTAATAGACTTTAAGCCAATCTGCCTAATACCACTGCAAAGGTCAATTGAATTCACCCTAAAAAATTTACTCCTGGCTCATTATACATTTGGAAAATGAGTTAGAAGCACAAGCTGCCCCAGCGGTTTCTGATATTTTCCTAATGAACATGTCTCCTAATGGAAGCAAAAGAAAGAAAACCAACACCAAAAAAAACTCCGTTTGAAAGGAGTATTTTGCTGGTCCATTGAAGAGAGCAGAGTAAGGCTGAGTGTAAGGCAAAGAGGAGGAGGAGGGGTGTGTGATGCGATGTCTCAGCGAGGTCATTACACCCACCAGAGGAATTTTTTTAAGGAATTTGCTTGCCCAGGCATTTGGGCAAGAGCTTTGACCTTGTGTCCCTGCCCAGCCCTGCTCACAGGGTGCTGTGGGTGGCTTGGCTCTGCGCTCCCAAGGCACATCCGCGCTGGCTCTGCCTTGGCACACTCGCAGCCCACCCACGGAATCCTCACCCCGGCAGTGTTCTGTGCCTGTAGGGACTCACAGGCTAAAGGAGGCAAAATTAATCAAGTGAATGATTAATTGCAAACGGTGACCTGGGTTGCTGTGAATGACAACTTTGAAGGGCTTTTCAGGCTGAAGATGCTCAATGTGAAAGGCCTTTGTGGACCCTGAGAGGTTTTTTCGTTTGTTTTTTTCTTGAGAGAGTGGTGAGAGGGCTCTTGAAACCTCCGTGCCTTTGAGGGCACAGAGTTATTTACTGCTCATCAGATTTTCATCCTCAGTTCTAATGTGTAGGTCCAGCCAGGTGCAGAGCATAAATAAATTCAAAGATGTTCACAGGTCCTTTAGGCACCTGGCTGTGGGTGCTCCCCACAATGCCCAGGATTGCATTGATTTGAAATCCATGTCAGTAATACCAAGATTTTCTTACATATGGGACTGGGTTTTGAATTTAGAATTTCATTTCCTGCCCTGGAAGTGGAGTTTCTCAATGGGGAGAAGTGGGGGAAGCAGAGCACCTCTCCGAAAGGGTTGCTAGGTAGGAATATAAACCATTAAGAACCAGCAAAGGCGCTTGGAATTAAAATGAGGCAAATCAAAGCAATAAAAACACAAATGTGACTTTGTCAAAGTCAACACACTCCCATGGGAAGCTTTAAATTTCAACAAAACAGCATTTCTGACCAAACAAACAGCCCAAATCCCTCCCATTTGTGCAGGGATTTAAGGGCCTGGGGTGGTTTGTTGAACAGGACTGAGCATGCAAGTTCCACTGGGGCAGAGCTGCCACCGCTGGCTGTGCTGGGGTTCACCACACCCAGGCTTAGTCACTTAGGTCATAGGTGTCTGCCTTAATTTGGTCATCTGCCAGCCAGGGAAGACCTTCCAGCACCTCAGGAGGCTCCAAGAGAGCTGGAGAGGGACTTTGGACAAGGGCCTGGAGTGACAGGACAGGAGAGAATTATAATCCCCTTGCCAGAGGGCAGGGTTAGATGGGATAATGGGAGGAAATTCTTGGCTGTGAGGGTGCTGAGGCCCTGGCACAGGTGCCGACAGAAGCTGTGGCTGCCTCTGGATCCCTGGAAATGTTCAAGGCCAGGCTGAACAGGGTTTGGAGTACGCGGGGATAGTGGAAAGTGTCACTGTGCATGGCAGAGATGGAAGAGATGGTGTCTAAGGTCCGTTCCACCCCAAGCCATTCCATGATCTGTGCTCCTGGCCTAACCACCATAATCTAAACCAGGCTGTAACTCCAGGCTGAGCCGCTGCCTTTTTCCAAGAAGCTGCTGGGAATTTTCTTGCAGATCTGTTTTTTTGGCACGGGGAAAAGCTTCAGGGAAACTGAGAGCCTGGGCATAACTCCCTTCAGTTTGTCTTTAATTACAGCTAGGGAAGAGGTGGTAATTACAACACACCTTTCCCTTGCACAGATCCTCAGGTGGAATCAGCGCTCGGAAATATGCATACTAATCAGGAGCCTGGGTTTTGCCAGGGTTGCTGTTGTGTTGGTTGGGATTGAGTGGAGCGAAGCTGCCCAGATGGCATCCAGGATCTGCCTGGCAGAGGAGGCTTTGCGGAGCGACGAGGACAGGGAAAGCTGTTTTCTCCCTCTTGCTACGGATATTAGGCAGGAGCTGGGGACAGCGGGATGGTGCTTGCAATGTCAATTATTAGCGTGTTTAGTAAATTACCTAGTAAATTGGCCCTTAAAATTTCCAACTGCGTGTCCTCTCTTGCACTCCAAGCCTGCAGCTGAGTTGTTTACACTCTTTCAGCGGGGAAGATGGATCAGCTCTGTCTCAGCTTCTGGATGTCTTGCAGAGAGGAGCCTGAGCTGATCCTGCACGCTGTGCCGGGCTGGGAGGTGGAGGGAGGGTCATGCCCACAGGCACAGGAACGCTCACCTTGGCCCAGCTTAAAGCTGAAAGAGCCGTGACGGGAAGGGAGGACCCCAGGAATCTGTGTCCTTGCCATCCACACGCATCCACGGGCTCCCAGCAGGTTTGGTGCCGTTTGTGTGTGACAGCATCTCCCGTGGCTCTCCTGATTGCCTTCCCTCTGTGCTCTTGTTCTTGGCGAGGGCCGTGCCTGGTGCGGCGCAGAACCGCTGGCACCGCGGGACGAGCTTGTCCTCCTTTTCTCACAACAGCAGGCTGAGGGAGAGGCTGGTGAAAGAGAAAGGCAGGTATTTGTGTGGTGGGGAGGGAGAAGGATGCTCTGCAGGCTGCGTAAGATGGACAAGACAGCTCTGGAGAGACTTGGCCATGGTCTGCTGGCGGCTGCCTGCTCTGTAAGCTGACCTGGGGAATTTGCCTCCCTCAAAAGTTGTGATTAAATAGCCAAGAGATCACTGTGGATGAGCCTTAGGGATGCTTCCCAGCAAGGTCAGCCCCACGGATGGGGTTCATGCTTTGCCCCTTACTAAAAGCTGGGGGAGCACGGGGAGGGCGATCTCAGGTCTGCTTGGTCCCATGTGCTTTTGGGCTAAAGCTACTCAGGGTCTGCCTCAGGATTTACCCTCTGGGGTTGGGAGAGCATCGAGATGAAAACCTGGCTTTGGCTGGAACTGATCCCAGGCCAGAGCCTTTTCTTCCCCTATTTTTCCCATTCTGCCTGCTGGGATGTGCATGGTCTGTTTTCCATTGCAAGGCTCATTTTCCCTTCTGTGCGTTTCCACCTCTCCTTTTGCCTTTTCATGTGTTCTGGAAAGGTCAGCCCATATCTGGAACATGCTTTAAATTTGCACAGAGAGCCAGGGGCAGGAAGAGAGGGGAGCGTTGTGCTGCTGTGGCTCCAGCCCTCTCAGAGGGAGGCTTGCTGCTTATTTTGCTACTTTTATGGATGGATGGGATGCAGGACTGTGTGAAAACCCACCTGGAACCTGAGGAAATCGCCTTTTCTTAGCAGAAATCCCCCAAAGCATGGAATGGTGGTGTTGTAACCCCGCCGGCTGTCGCACGCCACTGTCCCCCCTCCAGCCTCAGCTCTTGGGGTACATCAGCCTCGTCCTTCCTCTCTCCCCGGGGACATCCTCACCTCCTCCAGCCGAGCTGTCAGCCGAGCCTCACCCCCGCACCATGTCCAGCTGTGCCGGGCGCCGCGTGTCCCACCCGCTCCCCCTTCCCGCCGCCCACGCCGCATCCTGCATCCCTTGCACTTTTCCCGGGAGCGCAGGGCCGCCATGGCCCAGCGCCGTGCCCCCTTCTTGTCTCCACGTCAAGCCCTTACCTTGCCTGTCAGGCGCTGCCTCCTCTCGCCAGGACCTGATGCTGCTTCATTTCTGTTTTAATTTTGCTGCGGTTTCGCGACAGCCACCGCGGGGTCAGGAGTTACAGAAAGGTTATTGGTGAGTGATGGGTATTGACATCCTTAACAGCGCCCTGACCCCATCAGTCTCGCTCTGTTCTTCTTTTTCCTTACACTTGCCCTGGTTTTTTTCTTTTAAATTGGCCTCTTTCATGCATAAAGCTGCTTCATCACATTTTTACCCAAAGCCACAGCCGGCGAGGCAGGGAGGGAAGCGCTGATTTGCCCTGGCTGGCATTGAGGGAGGCTTTCATCCTCTGATTTTGCTATCCCAGAAACCTCGTGTGCTGCTTTTTGCCCTGTTTTTATTTCCCTGATTTGCCAGTTCATCTTTCCAAATGCCCACCTGGATTATTTTACCTGGGCCTGGTGTGGGGGCTTCCACAAACAGCCATCTCACCTTGTGCAGGGGCCAGGCTGCAAGCTGGAGGCTCAGCACCAGGAATAAGGTCATCCCTGCTCCTTTCCACCAGCCTGGATCTTTGACTGGTGGGTTCCATCTGTCCAGGGATGTGCACCAGGGATGTAAAACCCCAGCACAGCAATTCAGGTGCAGCCTGACATGTTCAAGAGGATTTAGAGAGCAGGATTTTTACTCGGAAATAATAAATAATTTTAAAAAAAATATTTAATAGGTTTTGATGAAAGTAAATAAGTATAGATTTGATTTTAGAAAGAAATCTTTCCCTGTGAGGGTGGTGAGGCCCTGGCACAGGTGCCCAAAGAAGCTGTGGCTGCCCCTGGATCCCTGGAAGTGTCCAAGGCCAGGCTGGACAGGGCTTGAAGCAACCTGGGACAGTGGGAGGTGTCCCTGCCCATGGCAGGGGGAGGAATGGGATGAGCTTTAAGATCCCTTCCAACCCAAAATATTCTGGCATTCTAGCATTCTGTATATCCCAGCGTTTCCCCCCAGCTGAGGCTCATGGCGTCCCCTCCTTGCTGCACCTCATAAACCCCAGCCCGGCAGAGCCCATCACTGCTTCATCTGGCCAGACATAAACCTTTGCAGAGGCTATTTGGAAACATGGCAAAGCTCATTTTAAACGTGTCTTATCTCCCCGTTGAGAAGCTGTTGTGGCTTAGCGAGGCTGCGTTTGCGTCCCTCCCGCAGCTCATCCCCATCCCCACTCCCATCCCAGCACTCTCCTTCCCTCCATCCCATGACAAGCTGCCGTGACGTTATCAGATGCTTCGGCACTAAAACTCCTGGCACGCAAACTTCTCTCTCTCTCT
>VZRL01001512.1:868066-927883 GCA_013397895.1 Origma solitaria | reverse complement strand
TTTTTTTTTTTTTTTTTTTTTTTTTTGGGCTTTATTGTTGCATCCATAAAACTGGCTGGGAAAATTGCTGAAGCAGTAACCCTGCTCTGTTTTAAAGGCAGCTGCAAATCAGCCCCACTCCCCGGTGCAGCACTGAGCTGGTTTTACGAGCCCTAATTAAACAGGATCTGCCCTGTGGTCCGGCTTCCTCCCAGCCTATCTGAGAGATGGGATTTAATGGTTGGGGTTATGGATCTGTGTCCGTGGGCTTTGGTTCCCCTGGAAATGAACCGCAGGAGGATGGTGGATGGATTAAGGTGGACGGAAACAGCCCGTGCAAAGCCGTACATCAGGTGTGTGCTTTGTCTTAGCTGAAAAATGCAGGCTGGGGACTGAGTCAACCCATTTTAGGGTTGGAGAAGGAACAGCCTAGCACTGTTTTGTGATGCTGAAAAACGGGAATGGGCATTAAATATAGGAAATACTCATTTCTGAGTTGTGTCTGTAGAATACCAGGGCAGAGCGGGGTTTTGGTAACTTCAGGCTGCCTCGAGCCAAGATCCTCCTCAACGTGGGATGGCCCAGGCTGTCCCTTTGCTTGTTTTCTTGTGGATTTCTTTCCAAGGCTCGCATCTCCTGACATTTCTTTGTGGTAGCATCTCTCCAGGAGAAGCCTCGCAGTCCTGCCGCGGCAGTAGGAGGGAAGCGCTGGCACCCGACACTTGACAATTTATTTGAACCCTTGAGTCTTTCCAAGAAAGCAATTTCTTTGATATTTCTCTTGGCATTTGAAGAGGGGAAAAGGTATTTCCCACATACACTCGCTGGTTTTAGCCTTCCCTTCCCTGAAATGATGATTTCTCTCTTTGTGAAAGTCAGCTGTGTCTTGAAAGCCATAAACAGGGTGAGGAGGGAGGTGGGGAGGAGAGTTTGCAGTACAGGAGCTCTGTAGTGGTGTCCATAAGGATATTGGAATTTTTCGTGGCACAGCAGGCTGAGACAATCTTTCCAGACAATCCTTCCAGACAATTCTGTGCACCCAACATCGGCTCCCACAGCCGTGTCATCCACAAGCAACAGTGAAATATCAGCAGCATCATGGCTGGGCTTAAATCTTTACTGAATCTCCATTTTTCTTTCTTTAAACGCTTACAGAATAAATGGAATTTATAATCAGAAACCATAAAATCTCTGATTTATGGTTCATCTTGATGACAATATTTAATAACTCGTGTATATTTTATTACATCTTTTTAATGCCCTGTTGTGGAATTTTACTTAGGCATTTCACCCTCTATATCAACCTGTCTCAGCACAGATGGGCTGACTTTTTTGCCTTGGGCTGACAACGGAGCCAAACGTGCTCGGGGCTGGGCTCTTCCCAGGACTGCCATCAGTCTGTCCAAGCGGGCACGGAAAGCAGAGCTGGACATCCGGCCGTGCTCCAGCTTCTGCCCACATTGCAGATCTGATGTTTTTCCCTGCCCGGGCAGCTCTTTTCCAACATCTCCAGCCAAGTTTCGGTGCAGGTGGAGAGAGGAATTCAACTGTAGGGCCTCTCTTCCCTCCTCAAGGACTTTTTGCTTGGAAACGCGGAGCTATTTAGGTTATTGCTCAAGTGTGTTCTCCTCTGGAGAGCACTCCCTGCCTTTCTGGGACCATTAGTGCAAATTAGCTGCTGCATCCCATCATCCCCCAGCCTGCTGCACCCAGGGCTCCGATCCTCCCCCGGGGAGGGGATGCTCGGAAGCACCAGAACTGCGTTCTGGCTTGGTTGGAAAGCAGCAGCTCCCTGCATCCCTCCCTCCCTCCCAGCTGGCTTTTATAACCGGAGCTGGAAGGCAGAGAAAGGAGGGATGGGCCGCAGCTTGGGATGGATGTCTCTCGAGGTTTGGGTGTGAAAGGGGGTCGAGGTTTGGGTCTGAAAGAGGGTCCTGTGCTTCCTTAAGCACCTGCAGCCTGTTTTGGGTGTTAAACCCATGCCGGCACAGGGACAGGCCATGTCTAGAGCTAGTCCTAGCAGGGACTGCAGGCTTGGGGCCTCCTGGGTTTGGTTTTAGCCTGTTTTTTTGGCAAGCGAGCCAGGAGCGTGTGGTAACATCCATATCCTTCCTGCTGAGAGTGGTCTGGTGGTTTGGTTTTGTTGCCCCTGAAGAAGAATGATGCACTAAGCAAGCCGGGGTGAGGGGATGGGGTGGCAGCAAGAGCTGGGAGCCCCCGGGCTCGGGGCTGGCACACACCCCAGGAGCTCACGGGTCGCGTCTGTGCCACGCTGGCTGGGCTGGCAGTGGCTGCCCATCCATCCGGCGCTCCCTCGCCTCGCTGCTCCTGGCAGGAGCGGCCGGCAGGGCAGCCAGGTGGAGAGGAGGAAACAGGGCGAGACACCGGCACAGCCTCCCCGTGCTGCCATCCGCATGGATGGGCAGCGGCCGAGGGGCCCGGGCTGGCCGGGAGGGGCTGTGGGGATCAGCAGGACCTGGGGACAGCAGGAGAGGCTGCAGAAGGGAAGGGGAGAGGGTGGAAAGCAGCCAGGCAGGGAGGAAAAAGCAGCATAGCATCAAATAGTTATTTTTGTTTGGCCCCCAAGAGCAGGATGTGGACAGAGTCCAGAGAGGCCACGGAGATGCTCCAAGGGCTGAGCCCCTCTGCTCTGGAGCCAGGCTGGGAGAGCTGGGGGTGCTCACCTGGAGAGGAGAAGGCTCTGAGGAGACCTCAGAGCCCCTGCCAGTGCCTAAAGGTCTCCAGGAGAGATAGAGAAGGACTTGGGACAAGGGCCTGGAGTGGCAGGACAGGGGGAATGGTTTCACATGGTCAGAGGGAAAGATTAAATGGGATACTGGGGAGGAATTCTTCCCTGTGAGGGTGGGCAGGCCCTGGCACAGAGCACCCAGAGCAGCTGTGGCTGCCCCTGGATCCTTGGAAGTGTCCAAGGCCAGGCTGGACAGGGCTTGGAGCAGCCTGGGACAGTGGAAGGTGTCCCTGCCCATGGCAGGGGACTGGAATGGGATGAGCTTTAAGGTCCCTTCCAACCCAAACCGTTCTTGGTTTCTACAATATTTGGGGTACAGCATTTTTTTGGATTGCACTTTTTGGGTGCAGAAGGTTTCAGGTGTTTAATATTAGAGCTTCGGGTGAAGTGACCCCATGCTATCCCTCCAACAAGGAGCACTGAGCCACTTGTCCTTGCACGGAGAAGGCAGAAAACCCAAACACCTGAGTTCCATGGACTGTTATGCACCCACCAGTCTGTTGGTCCTGGGTGCTGATGGCTCCTTTTGAAATGAACAGAAAAATTCAGTCTCCTTCACAATGTTTTGACAGTTTTTTGGGTTTTCTTGTTGGTTGTTTTTTTTGTGGGGCTCAAACTGTTTTGCAAAGAACTCTCAGGGCTGGATGAAATGTTTGTGCTGGGAAATCAGCCATCTTCAAAAGGGCTCCTGCTCCCTTGCAAAACATTTGCAGAGTTTTCATCTGCGTGTTTTGGCTCCTCTGATACAAGGCAGGAATCATCCTGGGAATTGTCTTCCCGATAGTTATTCTGCTGTCTCTGCTAGGAAATAGAAAAAGGCAGAAATGAGAATAACTCCAGCCAACCAACAGCAAGAAAACATCCTCTGTGCTGCAGGTTGCTGGGCTTGGATGGTTTTGGTCTAAACAAGGTCATCGATTCCAAACAAAAACCTGTCTGATGTGAGTTGAATGGCTGAGATCTCAGATCACAGGGCTTTGGAGGAACTTTTGCCGCCCCTGACTGCCCCAAATTGCCTTTACATGTCATTGTTCAAAATATATTTATTTCCTTATTGAACACCATGACCTAAGAGGATTTTGTAGAAGCAAAGAATCACGGAATGATTTGGGTTGGAAGGACCTTAAAGGTCATCTCATTCCACCCATGGGAAGGAACACCTTCCACTATCCCAAGTTGCTCCAAGCCTCATCCGACCTGGCCTTGGAGAATTCCAGGGATGGGGCAGCCACAGCTTCTCAGGGCAACAGAGATTTTAAAGTTTTGTCACTGGCTGGGAGGAGCAGGATAATCCCTGTGCAGGTTTGAAAAAAAAAAAAAAAAAAAAAAAAGTCATTGGCAGGATAAAAACTCCTTCCCTGGCAGTTTCCAGGTGGAGGTAACTTCCCAGAGCAGGCACATCACAAGGCTGGGCTGCCCCATTCCAGTCCTAAATTATGCTCTAGCAAAGGAGGAGAAGCCCCCTGAGGAGGTGGGAAGAGATCACAATCTTTAAATACCTTCTGGGCAATGTTGAAAATTAAGTAAGGGAATTATTCCTGGTCTCCAAAGGGAGTAGAACAAGGAGTAGTGGTCTGGAGCTAAGGAAGAGGAATTTTTTCTGCTTGGCCATTAAGAAAGTGCCCCCCAGTGAGGAGAGAAGGCCGAGAGTCCCCAGGGAGGGAGCGCCGGCGCCGGCCGCAGTGAGGAGACAGGATGTTAATGGAGGTGATGGAGGGAAGGATCTTTAGACAACACGAGAGGTCAACCTGTTGACCCGAGCCAGCTCTCTCCTGGCCCTACAATCTGTATAGTGCCACGATAAATTCCACTTCCCTGACTTTACTGCGGGCGCTTTATCGCTCGGCTTAATGGCTGGGAAATGTCTTCACTTGGCTGCTCCATTCAGACGAGAGGGCTGTCTGTGATCCTCGGGCTTAAGCAACAATTCACTGACTGCGAAGGGATGATGCCTTTTTATTATCTTCCCTCTCAGAGCCTGGGCTCGAGGTCCTGGCTCGTCTTTACCACTGATTTTTCCCTTTCTGACCTCGTTCAGTCGCCGCTGCCTTGCAGATTCTCACAGGCAGCCTTTGGGAGAGCGCATTCGGTGTTTCCATCCTCTGAGTCCCGATTTGGCAGTGGTTCCGCTCAGTCAGAGATGGGTGGGTGGTGTGGGGCTCCCCGAGGGTGTCATGACCCCTTTGGATTCCAGCCTGGAGAGCAGCAGTCAGGTGTGGAGGAGGATACTGGCAGCAGATGCGTGTGGTGCAACCAGCCCTCCTGTTTTTACCGCAGCTCTCAGTGGTCTCATCAGAGCTGATGTTTTCCTCAATGTTACTGGCACGCGCGATCACGGAGGAATCCAGGCTTTGGGTGAGCAGCAGCTTGGAGATGCTGGGGTTGCAGGAAGAAGTATGGAAATAGGGTTGGAATCTGCCAGCCAAAAAAACCAACCCATCTTAATTATGACTGTTTTTATTTTAGAGGTCAAAACAGAAGTTTTTGGGGGGCTATGCTTTGGAGCAGCGGAGGTGTGGAGGTGCTCCCAGAGGGAATTTTCAAGGAGTGTGGTGCTGTGCTGGGTTGGGTTGTGCTGATGGAGGAGTGGCCCTGTCTTGCAGGGAGCTTCGACTCATTCCTGGAGGGAGCTGGCCGTGCTGGAAGCTTTAATTTAAGGAAATAAGGGAGAGCTGGTGTTTGAGGCAGAGCCAGGGCTGTGCCCCTGGGCTGGGATGAGCAGCGTGTCCGGGAGCAGTGCCGCAGGGTGGGGCTCAGAGGGTGCTGGCAGTGTCCTTCCAGCTGCCCCCGGGCTGTGCTCCCCACGGAGCCTCCACCTTTCCTTGGATAAACACGGAGGATTGTGTGTCCCTTCCCAGAGGCTGTTACAGACGGGAGCAGCAGAGGAGCTGTCGCCATCAGTGGCTCTTCGTTGATCTGATCCGAAGGTTCCCGCTGTGGACACGGCCGGAGCTGTCCCTGCTCTCCCTGTGAATGCAGATGGAATTGTGCAGGCTCCTGTTGGGCTGGAGGGAGACAAGAGAGGCTGATGCACAAGGGATTTTCCTGTCCCCACCTGCACTTTGTGCTTTTGCACCCCCATCTCTTTGCTTTGCTCCATTTGGCCATTGCTAAATGCACATTGGGGCATGCGAGCAGGGATGGAGAAACTTTTGAAAGCCACCTTTGAAACTCTGGCTGTGAGTCTGGAATGATTTATGTCGGAAGGGATCTTAAAGCTCATCTAATCCAATCTCCTGCAGTGACCAGAGACATCTTCAACTAGACCAGGTTGGTCAGAGCCCCATCCATCTTCCATCAATGCACATTTCCCCACAGAAGGTGCCTTTATAGCAAAATTCCTGGGATACTTTTAATTTTTTTTCCGGAGAAATTGATTTTCCATTGGGAAAATCGAAATTTATGTGATTGCCTGGAAGGAGCTCAGTGGTTTGGTTGTCTGATGCCTAAGCCAGGGGTTGTACCTGCAGACCAAGGAGACCTGCTGGGAGGCAGTGGGAAGCACCAAACCTCAAAATCCCAAACCCCAAAACCCACCTGGAAGATAACGTGCCATGTTGTGTCCCATCTACAGGACACAGATGACTCTTCCAGGAGCTAGGTGGAATGTCCTTTCATTAGCTGAACAGGGCGGAAAATAATCCATTCCATGAAAATTTTACTTTTTGGAAATTTCTACTGAGATGGGGAAGTTAGAGGGTATTTTCTTTTTTNTTCCATTTCCTAGTCAGCTCTCTGCACGATGCCATTTCTGCAGGCACCAGATGACTTTTTTCCCCCCTCAGGAAATTTTCTAATATCAATTTAATTTTGACTCTCACAGCTGCATCTATTCCGTGGGGAACCTACTCTATGGCCTCGCCAAGAAAGTGTTTCCTCTTAGCTGCGAGTTCATTTTCCAGTTTTAAAACATCATTCAGTCATTCCTAACGAAAGGTATAATCAACTTTCAGGCTTCATGGCTTAGCTGAGCCCCTAATGGAGATGGGGATCATTCCTGTAAGATCATTCCAGCAATGGCTCGGCCCTTATTTCCCATGGCAGGTGTGCTGGCACCTTGCAAAGGATGGATTTCAGTGGATGGAACTGCACCCAGAGGGATTAGAGCCACTCCACGTGGATGCAACTCCGTGAGTTGCTCCCTTGGGATTCATTCTGGCATCCCGCAGGGATTTGCTCCTTCTCTCTCACTGTGGCTCCACAAATCCTGCACGGCTTCTGCAGAAGCAGGTGATAAAGAATTTGGTCTTAAAGAAAAAGAAGGGAAAAACAAACCAATTTGGTCTTTAAACAAAGAAAAAGAAGGAAAAAAACCAAACCAGTTTGGTCTTAAAGCAAAGAAAAAGAAGGAAAAAACAAACCCAAACAACAGAAAAACCCCAGCAAAAACACAGTTTGTGTCCCATCTGATTGTATTTCCACACCCACATGTCTGCTCTGTGTAAATGTTTTGGGAATAATTGTCATTTTCTGTGCTGTGCTGTGCTGTGCCACAGGAGGGGTTGGGGTTATTCCAGACCTCGCTGAATCCCACCATGGATATGGTTCTGTGCGTCCCCTCCTGTGCCCACATCTTCCCACCTGCAGTGGAAATATGAATGCAAAAAGCACCAGGAAAATAGGATCAGGTGGGATTAGGGAGCAGCGGGAGACCTGTGAGGCACAACAGGGCTGGGCTGGGCTGCCTTGGGAATGGGGTGGTGTTAAATAAGGTCGTGGAGCACTGGAGCTCCAAATGGGACCCCACGGAGCAGGGTGAGTGTTGTTCCACCTCATGGTTACCCAGCCTTGTGGAACAGGAGCCCTGCGCTGGTCTGGGTGGAGGCAAGCCCTGGAAATCATGGAACAGGATGGGATGGAATAAAATAGAGCAGAGGAGAGGAGAGGAGGGGAGTGGAGCGGAGGGGAGGGGAGAAGAGAGAAGAATAAAATTGAAAATGGAATAGAATAGAAATAGAAATAGAATAGAACAGAACGGAACAGAACAGAATAGAATAGAATAGGGTAGAATAGAATAGAATAGGGTAGAATAGAGTAGAGTAGAGTAGAGTAGAGTAGAGTAGAATAGAATAGAATAGAATAGAATAGAATAGAATAGAATAGAATAGAATAGAATAGAATAATTTAGGTTGGAAAAGCCCTCTGAGATCACTGAGTCCACCCATTCCCCCAGCACTGCCACACCCACCAGTTAAGCAGCTCTACTCAGAGTTTAAATTCCTCCAGGGACAGGGATTCCACCAGTGCCCTGCTGCCAGAAAAAAATGCCCTGGGGATTTTTTGGCACACTCCGAGGTGTCACAGAGCAGAGGAAGAGCTGTAGGGATGAACTCACCCCTCAGCCAGGGTTCACTGCTCTCTCTGCAATGGGGTCTTAGTTTTCCCCTCCCTGTTCAACCCTGAAGTAATTCATGAAGCATCAAAATGACAGAAATTGGGAAATAAGCAAAACCTTCGAATTCTTCATCTCTCTCCCCAGAAAAAAACATGAACAGATGAGCCAACAGAAATTTTTAATTGAAATGTTTAGGTACAAATTACCTGACAATCCAAACAGAGGAGTTTGGAACCAGCGCTCAAGCTTCTCGTTGAGAAAATATTGAAGCGTCGCGACCAGACACTTTCAGAACTCCCCAGAAAGCTTCTGAGGTGAAAAATTAATCCAGAGTAACCTCTTTTTCTGCTTCCCAAAAGCAGATCGGCTTTTGATGAATGCTTATACCTCCTGAATAGATCCCAGTGAGCCGAGCCTGGCTCTTCCCCACTGTGTGGGGTGAGTCCCTGGAGCATCAGAGGGTGGGGATGAGAGCGGGGCTGGTCTGGGTGTGAGTGTTTCCATCCCTACCTCCTCTCCTTTCGCTGTCCCTGTCAATCCACGTCCATCATTCCTTCCTGCAGCACTCAGGTGTTTGTCGCTGCTGCCTTTTCTCCCTCAGAATCTACCTCGTGGGATTAGACATGGAACGGAGAGTTGTAGCATATAATAGCAGGGCTGTAATTACCTGACGAGTACAGTGTAATTACACCGTGGTAAAGCTTTTGGATAACCTCACCACCTCCCACTTGTCCCTATAACTGGAATTTCTCTACATTTCAGCTCTAGTGTTACCTCCATCTCCAAAATTGTGGCTTTGGATTCCCGGTCACCATGGAAGGGTATTTTTAACATTCAGTGGCACCACTGATTTTGCACTTACACTTTAATTAATTTGCAGCCACGGAGCCTTGGAGTTGTAGGAGTGGAGTGAAAATTGCAGGTGTGGGAAGCAGAGCTGTGGTGTAATCACACCTCAATTGCTGGGCAATCACACCCCTCAGGCCCAGCACAGAGCCACATTAAAATTTTGGTGGGACCTCCCTGGGATCTGTTGGCAAGGGTTTGGATGGGCAGAGGGATCTGCGCTGTCCAGGTCCCTCCATCCAGGTGCAAACAGGTTGGACTTCCCACTCTCTACAGCTCCCTGACAGGAGAGTGCAGCCAGATGGGGGTCAGCCTCTTTTCCCAGGGGACAAGTGACAGCACAAGAAGACACAGCCACAAGCTGTGCCAGAGAGGTTCAGGCTGGACATCAGGTGGAATTTCTTCATGGGAAGGGCTGTGAAGCACTGGCAGGGGATGCTCAGGGAGGTGTTGGAGCCCCCATCCCTGGAGGTGTTCAAGGAACAACTGAATGTGACACTCAGTGCTCTGGGCTGGGGACACGGTGGGGATTGGTCACAGGTTGGACTCGATCATCTTGGAGGGATTTTCCAACCTTAATGATTCTGGGATTCTCTGAAACCTCCTTCAGGGGGCTACAGAGGCCCCCCATGCTGTGGAACAGCATTTTTCCTCATCCTGCTTGCACCTTGCAGCCCCTCAGCCCAGCCTGGGTGTGATGTAGTGGTGCCACTCAGCAAACTTCATCTCGATGAGCGACCCGAAGCTAATTACCACCCTCCTTGCACATTTCCATCCCCCTGACTCCATTAAAACCAGCCCAGCCATTTCCCTGCCTTTTGGAGCTGCTAGTTGGGATGCACAGACAAGCACTGTGACATAATGGATTTTTATTATTATTAGGCTCCCAGTGCCTGTTTCCCTGTCAATGTAACAGGGCTAATGAAATGCCCCCACCGCTCATGGGGCTTGGGAGGACAATTTGGGCCGGATCTCCGTAGCATTTGGAAGAGGTGGAACGCTGGTTGTTATTTATCACGGGTCTGCTTTACTCAGCCCTGGGTTTATTGAGTCTGTCTCCCACTCGCAAATGCTGACCACAGTTCCCAGCGCTGCTCCCGGTGCCAGGGATCCTTCCTGTTGCTGCTGAGTTGCCAGCTGGACTTGTTGTGGACTCCAGCTCAGGACAGTGGGCCAGGTTCATCCCTGGTGTACCATCACTGACTTTAATTAAGCTACGCCAGGGAGGAATTTGGCCTGCTCCGTTTGTGAGCTGTGTGCCGGTGCCAGGCAAAAGGTAGGGCGGGTGCCAGCAGGGGCTGTGACAGCCCCATTTCAGCGTGGGACAAAATCCCTGCACCTCTGCTTGCTGTGGGGCACCAGCATCCACTGATGGGCAGAGAAAAAGGGGAATCCAACAGAGAGTTCCTTACAGGGCTTCACATCCCATGGGGGTTCCAGATTTCATGTCCCTGTCCTCTTCTCTGACTGCCTGGAGGGAAAAAAAGCAAGAGAGGAAAAATGGGCAGCAGATCCTTAAGTGACGTGAAGTCTGACTCAAAGCTGAGGAGCTGCTGCTCTCAGACCCTCTGGATCAGACCCAATTTGCTCCTTACATGCTTGTAATTGGCATCAGAACACGTGCGGAGAAGCAAGCCCTTGTTTCCTGGAGGCAAATTTTACACCTGGTTTACTCACATCCCTCTCCCTAACTCAGAATCCTGGGTACCATGGCCCCAGCGTCACCCAGGTGGGTGACAGTCACTCCTGCAGCCTCACCTCAGCCACCCCCCCAGGCAGCGCTGGACCCTGCCGATATCCAATATCCTCTTCCCATTGCCTCCCGCACGCTGCCCGGAGGCGGCCGCTTCCCAGGGAGAGAATTCAGTTGCCTGGTTCAAAGCAGAGGGAAAGTTTCTGTGCTGGCAGATCTGGGGCAGAGTTTTAAGAGTGTCTGTATTTCCTCCCTCTCCGTCTGAAGTGAGGCACATCCAAGGATGCAGCCCTCGGCTTTCATCAGCCTCACCGCAGGCACTGAGCTGTTCTCCTCCGAATCCGCTCTCCCGGCTTCGTGTTTCCTGGGGTGTTTTAGAGAGTGGCTCTGGCTTTCTAAATGCAGGGGCATTCTAAAAAAATACATATAATTGTGTCTAAATGCAACAAAAGTGTGGCTTTTAGTGCATCGCCTCCACCTCAGTCTGCTGGGATGAGGTGGGATGGGGTTGGTTCTGTGATGGGATGAGGTGGGCACTGGGATGGGATGAGGCGGATGTGATGATCGAACGAGGTGGGTGTGTGATGGGATGAGGTGGGAGCTGTAATGGGACGAGGTGGGTGTTATGATGGGATGAGGTGGAGCTGGGATGGGATGAGATGATCCTGAGATGGGATGAGGTGGATATGATGGGATGAGGTGGATGCTGTGATGAAATGAGATGCTGCTGGGATGGAATGGGATGGGATGGAATGAGATGGAGCTGTGATGGGATGAGGTGGAGCTAAGATGGGATGAGATTCTTCTGGGATGGGATGAGGTGGAGCTGAGATGCACAGAGGTGGAGCTGTGATGGGATGAGGTGGAGCTGGGATGGGATGAGATGGAACTGAGATGGGATGAGGTGGAGCTGAGATGGGATGAGGTGGAGCTGAGATGGGATGAGGTGGAGCTGAGATGGGATGAGGTGGAGCTGAGATGGGATGAGGTGGAGTTGCTAGGCGCAGAAGGATTTATCTGTGGCTCACACCACCGGAGATTTGCATCTCCCACCCTCTCTGCAGAGCTGCCACCCTGTCATTCCCAGCCCTTCTCCTCCCCAGGGGCTGTGAGGCCCTTCTGTAGCCGTGGCTGCACATCCCGGGTTATCTCAGGACACAGGGTGCAGGGAGCAGCAGGTTTGATGACAGCAGGGACACGCATGGAGAAGCTGTGGTGCAAACAGTTGGAAACTGATAACTAGCAGTGACGCCTTTGCCAGGAGGGGAAAAAAATGACTGTAAATTCGCTTTGTTTTGATATTCAAATACTCCTTTCCGTGTATGTGCTAATGGGTACGCTGGTGTTATGGCATTATTAGAACAAAATATTCAGATGATTCCTAACAGAATTTGTGTTTCACAAGCTACATGGAAATGTTGGCTTGGAAACCGGAGTAGTGTTAGGAGACTGCTTCTCCCAGGGGGTAATGACTGCCCTGGGCTGCTCTGCAGGGTTGGGCTTTGGAGCATGGGGACTTCTCCCAGACAGGGCCCCAGAAATCCCTGCTAGACAAAATCCCCCTCCCCAACATGAGAGGAGCACCCTAAATAAAAACCAGGGGGAGCCTCCAGCCCCTCCTACCCTTGGTCCCTCTTTCTCACGTGCTTCCCAGCTTTGTGGGATGTGAAGGGCTGTTTTGAAAGGACAGCTCTGCTTCTGCACAGCTGAACCCAGGTCAGCATCCCCCCAGATCTCCTCTGTCGTCTCCGTGCCTGCATTCCTCGGCTGAGACCAGGCTGAGGCTCTTAGTTCTTCCTTCCCACCGAAATGAGCAGCAAATCAATGCAAGCCTAATAAAAGATGATTGGGAATTGCTAATAGGAGTGTGGGAGGGCAGCTCTGCCTCCCAGAGCCAAGATGAGTATGGATTTTCTTGTGCTAGGGACTGGAAATGCTTCTGAATTCCCCAGGGAGCCTTGGATGTTCACCCTCTCCCTTCACCCTCATCATTCTCCCGCAGCCTTAGAAAAGAGCCTGGCAAAGGCAATTAGCTGGGTTAATTAGCTGGAGGTGGCAGGGGGGCTCAGCCTGGGTGGGATGGAGCGAGCTGGGACACGGTGCGTGGTGGGGGCAAGGAGCCCCTTGGCCAGGGGCAGGATTAGATTGGATATTGGGAAGAAATTCCTTACTGTGGGTGTGGTGAGTCCTTTGCACAGGTTCCCACGAGAAGCTGTGGCTGCCCCTGGATCCCTGGAAGTTTTCAGGGTCAGGCTGGATGGGGCTTGGAGCACCCTGGGATAGTGGAAGGTGCTCAGGGTGGGAGGTCCCTTCCAAACCAAACCACTCTGGGATTTTGTGATAAGATCCCATGCCCTGGTCAGAGCTGGTTGCATCCCACAGCACCTGTGCAGGGGCAGGAAGGGGAGAAATGAGGTCAGGGAGTGGGAGCACAGCTGGAAAGGTTCTCCCTGCCTTGGTGCTGGGCTTCAATTCCAGCTTCTGGCAGCTGCTCTAACCAGATTGAATTATTTATGGACTCACATCTCCCCCACTCTTCTCCCTCCAGCAGCCACGGTCCCAGCACCCCACAGGCTCCCCATCACCGATAGATCAGCACCGATAAACTCCCTGCTCTGCTCTGCATTCGGCAGCTAAATCCCTCCTGCCCTTCGCGTTGGGGATGATGTATGAAATCCAAGTCGGTTTGATTCATACGAGTTGTGTTCACCTTGCAGAACAGGCTGTCACCAAAAATAATAAACCTCCTTGTTTTAATGCCTGGAGAGGCTGTTGGACAAGCAGCAGGACAGGTTTAGATCCTCTTCCAAGGAAAAGGACGCTTTTGAGAAAGACGGATTGCAAGCCATGGGATGGCTGCACAAACGGTAAATAATAATTAGAGCTGTGTCTGGAGGCTGCGTGGGGAGCAGGGACCTGTCAGGCTTCGTGTGGCACTGACGCTCCGGACAGGACAATTCCTGACCCACGGCCTGTAAGGTCTAAATGATGTTGCAAGGGCAGAGGGTTGGCAGTGAGAGGTGAAGTGTCCCTTGTCACCCAGGAGAGAGGTGGCACGGCCCTGGGTGCTGCAGCTGCTGCTGCATGCAGGGATGGTGACCAGGGCAGCTGCAGTTTATCATCCCTTACGTCCAAGGGGCCTTTACCAAGAGAGGCAAAACCCTTCTGGGCAACTCTTTGCCCCTTGATTTATAGAGTTCATCACTTGAATTTTGATCATGCCACAGCACAGCCCTTCCCTGAGCTCACACCAGCTTCCAGGAGGTGTTTTCTTTGGAATAAATGCACTGGCACAGTGTCCAGTGAAGTTGTATCCTCACCTCTCTCCTTTTTGGGCAGCAGCTCAGATTACGATGCCCGTCTTTGCCTGGCACCAGACCTGCCTGGTGTCCCTTGGTCCTTCTCCCTTTGGATGCTCTGCTCTCTTCTGCCTCAGGATATGATGCCTGAAGCTCCAGCCTCCTCCATGTCCTGGAGCAGCCCACACTGCACACGGCATTGAGGCAAAAAACTGTTAATGGGGGGAAAAGTTAACCACGTTTATTGAACTGCGAAAAAGGTTGTTTTTATATCCCTTTATTGGAATATAAAGACAGCTTTTATAACCTTTTAAAGGGGCATAAAAGCAGCTTGGAGACCAGAAACCTCGCTCTGGTGGAAGGCAGGGAAAGGGAAAGGAAAAGGGAAAAGGAAAGGAGGGGGGCAAATATCTGCCACATTCTGATGTCGGGAGTGGCCAGGGGGGTACCTGGAGCCACTGGGACCCCAGGTCCGAGGTGGCTGCGGTGTCACCTCCCTCAGGGAGGTTTGCAGCCCTCGCTGCTGCTCACAGCCCTGGCCTGGGCTGGGACATGTGTTCCTCCCCTCCACAAGGGCAGAGCCCTCCTGGAATGGGGGAGGTGTTGGACTTACTAAATTCACCTCTCTCCTTTCATTTTTCTCCCCGGTCTTCTGGGAATAAATACTGCTTTGGCTTCGTTCCTCCTGGAATGGCCGGGGGAGGGAATCGGTAAAGGTCTGGCCTTGATGCTGGGAGGAAAGTTTGTGACTGCTCCAGCCTCTCTGGTGGCCCTCTGGGGCTTCTGGGTGGAGCAGCCCCCAGCCTCAGGGGCCCAGAAACTAGTGGTTAATTTGGGACTGGGGCTGGCACACTCGTGGGTGGGATAACCCCTGTCCCTCTGACGCCTGCAGCATTTTGGGACAAGCACAGGGCTGTGCTGCAGTCCCTCTCCTCCACAGCACACGATTCACTGCCTCCTTGCCCACCCAAACCAGCCGGTCCTGCTGCTGGCTGGGATGTGGTTAAGAGCAGCATCTTCCAATCCAGGGGGAAGCTCCCTCCACCTCTTCCAGACCTCCTGCGCAGCATTCCTGGAGCATTTGGCGTTGCAGGTGGTGAGAGCCCAACCACCACCTGCCAGCACGCTCCTCCCAGCTCAGAGCTGGATGTTCTCCATCCGGCAGGGGAGACGTGCCTTTTTCTTTCCCTCGTTCCCTCAGCAGTGGCTCTGCCGCGACATTAAGAAGGAGAGTGACCTTTACACTGGTCTCCAGCTCCGGGGAGGGGGAGCTGAGCCCTGCCTGCAGTACGGCACCGCCGGAATACGGATAGGTCACGGGGCTCCCTTATCCCCACGCCATCTCCCAAATAATAAGCTTCCCGAGATAATGTTGTGGGGCTGTGAAGAGGACGGGAGCAGGAGCAGCTGCTTCTAATTTCACTTCATGGGGAGGGAGGCGATGCTGAGAGCACCCCGCATTCTTGGCACATATTTTTCATCATTATAGGCAGAAATGCCAGAGCTCTGACAGATATTAATGCAGTTCACACTGGGAGAAAATCTTCTTTCCATCAGGCTCCATGTGCAGCAAGAGGGCAGTGCCATTTGCAGCCCTGGGGAGGATGTGTTCGAAAGGTGATGTGTTTTTTACCTGGGAAGTTTTATTCCAAGATTAAGTTCCGTTTGGAGAAAGGGCACCTGATCCCATCCCACTGGGGGCATGGGATCGCTCTTCACAGACCTGGGTGAAGGTGCATTTGCAGCAGTGCTGGGAATTAATCTGGATTTTGGTGTAACTCAGATTCCCTTCTGCTGGCTCTGTCATGGCTGTATGTCACCACGGGGGTGTCATTGTCCCATGGAGCAGTTTTGGTGACTTGGGGTCCCATCCTGCCCCGACCCACAGTGACTCTGTGAGGTTTTCAGACTTATCCCACAGAGAACTGCACCTCCTTGCACCCCTCAGCCTCCTTTTATTTGCTTATCCCACTAAATATTCATCAGTAACATTTAAGACAAAGGAAAGAGATAATTACAAGGGGAGAGTTTTTTTGCAGTATTAAAGGTTAACAGAATTCTTGGCATTTGTGCCTTGTCGATCTCCATGTAATTATGCTCATTTCCCAGAATTCAGAGGCGACTGTGCCTGTTAACGCTCAAAGATGGTACCCCGGGAATTAAATTTATGAGATCATTTCTCAAAATCTTCAGATTCAAACCAAGCATCTTGCTTAATGGCATGACTATTATTAATATTATTCTTGGATGCAGAGAGCTGTGAGGGTCAGAGGACCAGTGGCAAAACTCAAATTGATACAGGCAGACAGCGGTGAGCCCAGACTTTTTTCCCAAGGAATATACTCAAGCACTTTGGCAACTTCAGGGAAGCAGGCTGGCAAAAGATGGGTGCTGGTTTGAGGTGAAAATGGGGAAAAGCTCCTTTTTGGCAGAGGCTGGTGGGGAGTCAGAAAGGCAGGGTGGTTTGGAGGTGGCCGATCCCAGTCCTGGCGCAGGTGCTGGCAGTGGGTCCAGGTGAGGCTGATTTTTGAGGATGCAGAACGCCTGCAGTGGGCTGGGCTGTCACCCAGCACAGCTGAGCACACTCAGTGCTTTTCACAGAGGGATTTTAGGGGCTCTCCTCTCCATATTTGCTTTTTGTTGCCTGTGGTGGTCTAAGCTGAGGTATGTGCTCTTCCCCTGGTGTGTGCTTCCCCCTGGTTTTGTAGGGGCTGAGCAATTTTCTGTTAAGAAATGGTTTTGGGGGGAACTGAGGTGGAGGGGGGTGAGCCAGGCAGGCTTTGTGCTGCTCCCTGCAGTTTGGGATGTGTGTGATATCCAGATGGGCTGGGGAAGGCTTGGCTCAGTGTGTTTTCCTTGGGACCATCCCAGGAGAAGGCACAGCAACTCTTGGAGCTGCTTTTCTGAACAGTTATCCAGCGCAGAGCCCCAGATTGTGGGCAGAGCCTCTGGGGGGCAGAACGTTGTGTTTTCACATTTAAGGGAGCCATGCTGGAGCTCCCGAATATCCACGGCGAGGCCTGAGGAGTGTCTGGCTTTGCTTTTCAGCCTATTCAGCTTTTTCCATTTTCACTGACTGCAGGGATTGAGTTGTAGAGCTCTGGGTTAATGTCACACACTTATCAAAAGCCATTAGATGGATAATGGCACGGCTTTATCCCACGTCATCGCTGTCCCTGGCACCTGAGCCGTGCTGATCAAACGCTGCTGGGGATGCAGAGTGTGCATCAAGGAAGTTTTTTGGGGTGTTCATAGGGTGCAGAGTATGCATCAAGGAAGTTTTTCAGGGTGTTCATACAGCGATGTAACCTCGCAACGGAGCCATGAGGAACAGATTTATGTAAAATCAATATTGATTTGTACCAAGGATCAATCCCAGTTCATAATTCTCACTGTGCTACTGTGGCTTGGTAGCTGTTTGATCAGTTTTTAACTCTCCATAGATGTTTAATAGTGAGTCTGGACCTGCAGAGGTGTCACTTCATAAATGCATGTGCTGGGTCAGGCTGCTGGAAAAGACCCCAACACTGAGGGCTGCGGGAGAAAGGAGTAATCCTAAGGGAAAATTGAGGCTTTGGGGGGTGCTGTGCATCCTCCTGATTTTGTGTCCAGCTGCAGCACTGCCTGGCTCCTCCGGAATGGACAAAGAATCCCAGGATGGTTTGGGTTGGAAGGGACCTTAAAGCTCATCTCATTCCTCCGCCTGCCATGGGCAGGGACACCTCCCACTGTCCCAGGCTGCTCCAAGCCCTGTCCAGCCTGGCTTTAGACACTGCCAGGGATGAGGTGTTGAGCATCCTCAGGGATGCTGCCCTGTATTAGGGCTGGCAGTGCTGTGTGGGGCATTTGGGCTTTCCTTTTCCTCCGGGGGTATATTCTGGGTTACCTCGTGAGATGGTGTGGGGAGATAAATCCTCTGCTGGGTTTGCAGCACCGCTTTGGGACAGATTTGCAGCCTTTTCCAGGACTCCTGCTCCTCCAGCCCCATGGCTGAGGCTTTGCAGCTCAGCCCGGGATGCCCTGGAAGGAGTTAATCCGTGCTTGAAAATTCCAAAGTCCCTGAGCACGATGAGAGCAAGCGACAAAACCGAGCCCAGCAGTTTTTAAAAGGGCAAACAAAATGTTCCTTTTTTTACTGCGAGGCACTTGGTGCAAAGTGCAGGCAGAGCAGGGCAGCGTGGCTTTAGGGGAAGGCTCCCAAAAGCACATTTTATTTAAATTTAATAGGACGGTTACTGTAAGTTTATCTAAACTGCAGTTAAATATTAACGGCATCTCTAGCAGGGATTAATGGGGTCTCCTGCGTTGTGTTTAAACGCCGTGAAGAGGGTGCTGGGAGTGAGTCCCTGCCTGCCTCCAGCGCGAGGGATTGAGGGCTGAGCGCCCATGAGGATGCTGCTTGCATTCCAAAATCTGTGCCCTAGAAACAGCCCCGAACAGGCGATTTCTCCAGCTCGGAGCAGCAATGCCTTTGGGGCGAGAAGGGCTCCGAGCGGCTCCGGCCAAGTAAGGCTCCCAATCATTGTTCCTTAATTGGGGCCACCGTTAACGAGGGGATAAATGAGGCGGTGAGCGGAGCTGGAGCCCACGTCCTTTGTGGCTCTGGTGAATGGTTGTAGACACGAAGAGCTCAGCAGTTATTCAAGAAAAACTCCCCCGGACCCATGTGCCATTCACCTGACTAATGCCAGGGAAATGAAGCACTTTTTGTGCAACTCTGAGCTTATTGGAGAATAATGTGGTATGCGATAGCACGGCTGGCGTTCTAAAATCGTATTTTCATTTGGAAGGAACGAGGATGTCTCGAGCATAAATTATGTTTCTGATCATATTTGGCCATTTCAGATTAAAAATAAATTTCCACTTTGGGGCTATAGATTGCCATCTATCAGCTCCCTGGAAAGGGAAAAAAGGAATTAAAAGAAAAATCTGGCTGTACGAATTGCCTTGCTATGACCTACTTATTGAAAGTAGTTTTTTGTTCTCCAGGAATGAAATCCACTGGTGTGGGGAGGTGTAGGATTGCATGGATATAGGTTTGCAGGCAGGTCTATAGGGTGGGAGGATCTTTAACTTGGACCTGCCAGCAGCTACAAGAAAATAGAAGATAGAGTCGTGCAGGATATTTTGGAGGAAGGAGGAAAAAAATGCAGCGATGTTGTTGTTTTCCTTGATAGAGGAACTTGAACTGCAAATTAGCATCTGATATCGGCCTTTGGGACCATTCAGGTCTGCAGATTAGCTGCCTGGGGCTTGGTTTTGCAGGAAAAGCGCAAGAGTGGGGCAGTGATTGCTGGAAGGGTCCCTTAAACCATCCTGATGCCATCATTCTTCCCCATTCGACATTAGTGGGACTGATTAGCTCCTGCTCTGCCTCCAAGCCTCCTCCTCCCCAGCTCTCGATAGAGATGCTCCTTTGGGAAGCAAACCCACAGGTTTGCGCTCCTTCTAACCCCTTCTCCTCCCACGTTTTCAGCTTCCTCCCCTCCAGCTGCCATCCTGCTAGGGGAAAATCCTTCCCCTGGCCCCATCCCTGCCTCTGCATCCCTTCCCACCCAGTGCAGCCCTTGCTGCTTCTGCTGCCCTGTTTGTGGTCTCTGCCAGGAGAGGGGGGCCTTTAGCCTTGCTGGAAAGGAGAGGAGCGCGATGGATACGGAGATAAAGATACACCTCGAGTGTGCCGAGCTTGGCTCGCTCTGTTTTTCTCCTGCCTGTTGCTCGCAATGAGTNAAAAAGACTTTTACCTAAGTAGGAAGAAAGGGAAGAAGCTGAAAGCAAGAGGCTGTTTGGTGCTCAGATGGGCTCAGCCCGTGTGCAGCAAACTCTGCTGCTGCTGTGGTCAAAACCCAATGAAGGAAAAAAGCCTCTCTCATCCCCAGAGGAGGCTACAAAGCTCTCTTTCTCTCGCTGCTGAACCTTCACAGCTGGACTCAGTTGCTGGCTCCTCTGCTGCTGGAGCAACTGAATAATTTAAAGGAACCTTGATTTGGTTTTCTCTTTGCTGTTTCCCCGCGTTGTGTTTATTGTCTATAGATATTTTTATAGTCCGAAGCAATTACAGCTGTCAGAAAAGAGACGAGCTGTGACAGGCTGATTTATATGTACATTGTATGTATGCAAGAGAGGGAGGGAGACCAGGGATTCTGCCGGGCTTTAGTATGCAGGAGCGTATTGGATGTAAATTCCTTGGGATTTTCAAACAATGCTGCTGATGATCTCCTAACAGTGGGCCAAATTCAGCCCTGGCAAGGGCTGAAACAGCTCTGCAGGTCACGTTTTGCCCCAGCCTCACATGCTTGCAGCGCAGGGAGGTGTTTTTTCCTCATAATTTAAGATGCTCCTGGCGATCCGGGACTGAATTCCGTGTTAAAAGGTTAACTGGCTGTGGTTATTGGAATCCCTCCGGTTTTGCTGACACAGGAATTGGTCTCTGCCCATTCAAAGGAGCGGCCCCACAAAGAGCAGGCTCTTGTGTGATGGTCCTGCAGGTATCCCAGCGGGGTCCCCATCGTGCCAGGGGTGCTTGGATGCTGCAGCAATCAGCAGGATTGGTGTATTTTATTCTTTGCTGACTTGTACCCCCCGGTGCAATCACACAACCCTGGGCAGAATCTTTTCCCCTGCCTCTGATGGTCTCTCTTTATGCAGTGAGGTTTCAGAGACCCCCTCCCATATAATCTGTGGCCCCAAAGGATCCGCTGAAAGCAGCGTTCCCCCTCCCCGGCCGGTTCAGACAGCAGAGTTCACTGCAGGGACTAAAGTCCTTCTGCCGAGGGCTGGGGAAAGCTGCCCTTTCCTCTGGGAAAACACAGGACTCGAGGCGGCACGTCCCACCAGCGCTAAATTCAAGGAGCAGGGAACCTTCAGACAAGGAAAAAGTAGAGAGACTTGCAGAGCGATCCCCTTCTCGTATGGCCAGTCAGCATGCACAATAATAATAAAGCTTTATTTGATGGAGTGTTTCCTCTGCCCGGCACAGCTCATAATGTTTTAGAGATTAAATAGCACAGTTAGTGAATTAAGCAGTAGTTTACAGGGGATTCGGAGACTCCGGGGATTAGTAACGGGCTATGGATCCTTTCACATCTAGGTCACCAGTTTGAATCCAGCTCAGGTTGGCAGCAGCGAACTCAAAAAAACAGCCAAAAAACCACCCCACAGTGGTGCCGTGTAAAAGCTGCCGAGCACACGGTGGGGGAATGGAGGGAGGATTTTTGGATAAGGCGAAGCAGGGAAGTCATTGGGCACAGCAAGTGGGGGAGACCTGGTTTTCCCTCAGGCTGGGCTGCTGCAGCTGAGGGGGTTTGAGGGGTGCAGCCCCCCGAAAGCTGTGATTTGACTGCTGCCTCCAGAACTCTCTGCTCTGAGGATGCTCCCCGGCACCTTTTTACCAGCATGGAACTGTGCCTGGAAATATTAATGTGTTTAGCCACTAGCGGAGGGAAGGAGGAATTACTCGGCATAAGCAAATGTGATATTTGTTAAATTATGAGCTGATAAAAAGTACGCGGGGATTGTGCTTGCGGCTGGGGAGGAATTTGCCACTTAAGCTCACGCTGTGTCTGTGAGGTGCAGGGGACCAGGAGGACACGCTCCTGCCTCTCCTCATCATCACCTGGCCGGGGGGAGAGGGGGGATATTACCCGTGCCTCAGTTTCCCCTCCCGCACAGTGACTTTGCCGCCTGGGACGGGGAAGGTGCAGAGGTAGAGGAGGGCAAAGGGGAGAGTAGCGCGGCGCTGGCTGCGGGTCGCAGGTAAGCGCGGGGGGAGAGAGCAGAAAGGAGGGGGTCCCGCCATGGCCCCGCAGAGCGCGGCGCGGCGGGGGTTAATGTGCGTGTCCTCCTGCGCATCCCCCCCCTCTCCCGCCCGCCCGCCGCCGTGTGCGGGGCTCGGGCCGTGCGGGAGCCGAGCGCCGGGCAGCGCTGGAGCCGCTGCCATGACAACCCCGGGGATGCTGCCGGCCGGGGCCGGGGTGCTGCCGCCGCCGCCCCCCCGGGCTCCCCCCGCCCGCCGCTGAGGCCAGCCAGGGGCTCCGGCAGCCTGACATCCCCGCATTGTGCATACCGCCGTCCGCTCATCACCATCCTGCATCCCGGCATCCTGCATCCCGCCTGGACCAGCCCCCCGGCAGCGGGGCGGGAGGAGAGGAGCTGCAGGGCATCACGAAGGCTTTTGCCCGCTGTGCCTTCTTGCGCCTGGACACCTTTGCTAGCTCGCCTCGAGGGTGTTTTTTTGGGTTTTTACTGGTTTTTGGACTGCCCCCGCCTCGGGACAAGCGTGCGGGAGTGGGGTACAGCCGGGCCCCCCCGGCGCCTCCTCGCCCAAGTGAGCCTCGGACTGCTGCCCGAAGAACCGGCTCGCCCAGCACCTTTGCCACTTCTCCTCCTCTTCCTCCTCCTCCCCCCGGCCCTCCCGTCCTCCTCCCTCGCCCGAGGACAGCGGGACTCCCTCCGATGCCGCTCGGCAGGCTCAGCGCTCGCAGCCAGCCTTGCCGGGGGCTCTCCTGATCTCCGTGGAGCTCCGCAGCGCTCGCCCCGGTGGTTTTGCTCCCCCCCATCCCTCCTCTCCACCCGCCCCTTCCCCCTTTTCGCCTTGTCGGGTGTGTTTTTTGCCTGTTGGAAAAGTCCCCGCTGCCCAGGATGGGGGTCGGTGGGTGCTTGGCCCTGCCCTGGAGGTGCCTGGTCGTCCTCTGTCTCAGGCTGCTCTTCCTTGTGCCCGCAGGAGTGCCCGTGCGCAGCGGAGATGCCACCTTCCCCAAAGCCATGGACAACGTGACAGTGCGGCAAGGGGAGAGCGCCACGCTCAGGTAGGAGCAGCTGGACTCGGGCCTCGGGGGGCTCGGAGGGGGTCGCTACTTGCATGGTGACTTTGGGGACGTGACTCAGTTTCCCCGCGGGGGATGCGCCGTGTCGGTTGGTGGTACAGGATGGCACCGGGCAGCGAGCTGAGAGGTTGGAGTGCCAGGGTGATGGGCTTGGGCTCTGCCCCCCAGTTGTCTCCGGGAAAGTTACTGGGGGGTGAAAAATAAGGGAATGATTCCCTTTTGGCTCCCTGCCCCACAGCAGTGCGGGGCAGGGGCTCAATTCCTGCTGTTGGTGCCATGGCTCGGGCACTTTGGCCACGTTCGGTGTGGATAAATCCTGCTCTGCTCTTGGAGTGCGGTGCCTGGGGTGTCTTCATCCGAGTCAGATCACCCCAGCCTGGAGAAAGGGGGAATTGTTGACCCCCTGGTTTTGTGCCTTTTCCTCGGGTCCAGACCTGCTGTAATAAGGAAGTGCGGCACGGGGCTGGCTCCGGGCAGGTGGATGCTCCGTTCCTTAAAAATCCCCTTGCTCCAGAGTCAAGGGGTTGCTGCTCCCTGGGGAGGGGGAGGTGGGGGCTGGGCGTTGCACCAGGGTCCTGTCTCCTGCAGTATCGATCCAAGGGGCTCAGGGGCTGCCAAGGAATCCGTAATTTTGCTCAGCATAACTTCTGGGACATCTTATGCCCAGACACTCGTCCCTGTCCTCACAGCAGATGGGCGCAGTCATCCCAGAGGATGTTTGATAGGGACATTAAAAATCAAAAGCCAGGTTTTAATTGCAGCGCTGGGAAGCGGCGCTTGCAACTCCAGCATGCTCGGGAGCGACTTTCCTCCTCCGGAGCATTGCATAGGTGACACCAACATCTGTGGGGACAGCTGGGTGTGTGCGGTGACACCGCATTCCTGCTTTGTGCCAGCCTGTGGAGAGGGGCCAAGCCAGGGCAGGAAAAAAAGCCCAGGAGGAATTCCAGCAGGAATTTTCCCGCAACTCTGTTGTTTGCAGCCAAATCTTGTGTCCCCCTACAGCCCTTGAGTGCTCCTGGGAGGGTGGGGGCTGTGTTGTGGCCATTCCTGTGGTTTTGTCTTGCGTCATGGCATGGCTGGGCAAAGAGGTTGGAAAATAGGTGGCAGAGGGTGGAGGACAGAGTGTCTTGCTTAGGAATTTGCCTCGCTGAGCTTGGCTTAAAAAAGTAGTAGCTCCTTTTCTTTCCTGAATCGCTGCATTATCCCAAGTGCCAAAAATCCTACAGATTCTGCTGTCAAAGAGGGAGGCGTTTGGGTTCCTGGGGGTCTGGGCAGTGAAACACACAGCGGGTGGCAGCAGCTGGGTGGGTCCTCTGCAAACTTATGGGAAGCAGATCTGGGGAGGGCCTGCACAGGGTTTTGGGCACAGATCGGGGATCTCGATCCACGCCATGGATCGAGGTGCTCTGCCCTGACACTGGGTGGTCGCCCGGTGTTGGAGAACAAAGGGAAGCTTGGGTGAGTCAGCAGGAGGGATCTTTCCTTCTGTTGGGGAGGCTTCATGGGAAGGGGGACAAATCCTGCCTCTGGGAGGTGGCTCTGGGGAGGGAGGGAGGACAGTGATGTGTCATCATCCCAGAGCTGCCACAGGCACATCCCAGTAGAGCTGGGAGCCGGTCTGGTGGCATGGGATGTCCACGTCCCCTGGCAGGTGCCTCATCAATACAGGCGTGCCCCCAGAAGGACACGTGGGCTTGGGGATGTGCAGCCTGTGCAGATGCCGTTCCCACTGTGCAGATGATGTTCCTGCTGCCCTGCCCCTGGAGCAGGCATTGCTCTTGGAAATTCATGGCTTGCTGCCACCGCCGGCTCAGTGCTCCGCTTTGGTGACAGAGAGGTGGGGGAATGTGTTTGGCCTGGGCATCTGGAGGTGTTTTCCTGCTGGTTTGAGGTGGCAGCAGCTGGCCCAGCAGGCAGGGGGACATTGCTGCATCCCCTGGTCAGCCCAGTGGTGCTGCGCCGTGCCAGGAGCCGGGAGGAGCGCAGCATGTGAAAACCAGAGGAAATCAAGGAAGCATGAATCTTCCTGCCTGCTCCCCTCCCAGCCCGGCGTGCCCATCGATCTGTTGTGGAGGAGTTAACTTGTGCAGAATAGCAATGCTGCTACAAAGGCTCTGGCAGACCCCACCGATGCTCCCGGCCACCTCCTGCCCAGCCCTGCATGGGTGGCAGTCAGGGAAGGAAAAGAAAATCGGGTCTAATCCAATCCCACTCATTTCCATGCAAGGTGGGAGGACGGGGAGCTGCAGCCAAGGATTTGGAAGGAGAGATGTTTCTAGAGGTCCCTTCTTGGTGTTTCACAGATGCCAAAAGGGAAGAGCAAGCTGAAAACTCAGCAGCAGAAGTTGCTGTTTCTCTGGAGCACTTGGAAAGTCCTGTCCCCCACTCTTCCCAAGGCAGAGGCTTTGGCTGTTGGAAATAGGTTATTTTATCGGGGTGGTGGGTGCTGAGGAGCCCGAGCAGCAATGCCCTGCCAAGAAGCTCTTTTCAGCTCTGTCCCTCCGAGCAGAGCGAATTCAGTGCCAGAAAAAAAGCTGAATTGAAGGCTGCAAGGAGACTTCTCTGTTGTAAAGACTTGCTCCATCCAATCTACTGTAGGGAATCAGTTTAGGACCAGAGACACTGGAGATGTTCAGATATTTCCTTCTGTCTTGTGATGTTTCTGCTGGAGGGTGCAGACGTGTCGCGGGTACCAGCACTTTGGATCACTGTATTAAATTTAAATCAAGCTTTAGATGTTGGGTTAGAGCTACTACCTGGGATAGGAGGGGTAGGATTTACTCCTGCATGCAGCAAAACCTGCAGGAATAGGGAGAGGTTTTGAGGGCATTGTGTCCAACAGTTTAGTGTTTTTATTGATGCATGTGTTGGCCCTGCCCTTGGGGTTACACTGAGGAATTGTCTGCAAGTGAAGGTCGGAGATTTCTGTCATTCCCTGTGTCCCCAAACTCAGATTGTGAGGGCAGGGCAGATTTTCATCCCTTCCCACCGTGTCCAGACAGCTTCTGCCCTTGCCAATAGCGAGCAGTTCATGCTGGAGGGGACCCATCCCGAACTTCCATGCAGCGCTTGAACCGAGTCCAGGCATTGCTGAGACCTTTGGAGCAGCTCTCTCGGCACCAAAACAAATGGCTTGATTATGATTTCACTTTAATTGGCATCAGTCAGCGCTTTCCACGGCGAGGCTCTGACGTTCCCATCAGCAGCACAGGCGCCTGCATGGTGTCCCCCTGAATCCGCCTGTGCTCCTCTCTCCATCTCCTCTGGTTTCCTTGGCAGGGTGATGCAATGCCTTCATTTCTTCCCCTCTTTGATTCCAACACTAAAAGTCAAATCTGAGTTAAACATGAGGCAAAGCTCTTTTTAACCCTGATGTTTCCTGTGGTTTCCACTCAGGCTTTGAAAAGGGTTGTGAGCTTTGCCACTGAGCTCTGCCGTGGTTTACCTAAGCCTGTTTTGCAAATTTATTTGGCCCCTGTTGTGTGCTTGAAATAATTTTGGAGAAGTGATAACTTGGCTGCGAAACAAAACAAAATCAAGCGTGTTTGTTTGATGGGTGCAAACAGAAAATGCTTGTTTGCTAAGCAGAAAAGACTATTTTTCAGAGATGGGTCTGTTTTCTGTGACTCTTTGCTACCCCATCTTTTCCCCTTTATTCACAGGAATTTGCCTGGCTGTGTTTTTATTGTGTAGTAGGAAAATAGGAATGGTCTCCAATGGGTAAATGTGGTGTGTTCCAACAGCAGGTCCTGGGGGAGCCTCTGTGTCTCCCCAGTGCTGCTCCTGCCAGAGTTGGAGTGAGGCTGATTCTCACTGAGGTTTTGGGCAGCTGCCTTTGTGGTTTGCAGTCAATGAGTGCAGAAATCCTGCGGGGGGAGGAGGGCAGGGGATCCCATTGCAGGCTGTCTGTCCCTGGGAAAGCTGTGCCTGTAGCCTCGGCTGAGCCGTGGGGGGCTCACGGGGGGCTCAGAAAGCGCTGGGCTGGGCTCCTGGAGTGAGTAACAGCAGCCAGACAGGGCAGAGGATGATGATGGAAGGGGCCAGCCCTGATTGCTAAACCTTCGGTGGCTGTACAGCTGTGTCCGTTTTGCTCCAGGCTCCCACTCCCACTCTGAGCTGCAATTACCCCACTGAGGGAGTGCTGCTTGTCCACCCTGTCCCACCCCAAGTCAGGTATTCCCTTAACCTACCCTCCCCAGCCAGCTCCCCACTTCCTTGCCCAACCACCAAATTCCATTTTTCCAGATCAGTGCCCATCTCCCTCTCCAGGACTCAGAGCTGTGGCACTCTGCTCCCAGGAAAAGGTCATCCCATTCCCGTGGTCTCCAAGCCCAGTACCTGGTAGTTTTCATCCTGCCACAGTTATTTATTTCAGAGACTCCTGATTGCTTCCCTGCACACTTCCCAACTCTGTGCCTGCTTCCCAAGCCCAGAGTGGGGGGATACAGTTGGATCTTGCAAGCTGCAGAGGCCGAGGTGTAATACCTTTGCTTTTCTCAGTTCCTGAGCAGTAAAGGAATTCTGAGCACCTGGGATGGGCTGGGAGCAGCTGTGGGGATGGGCTGAGGATGGAGCTAAGCGGCCCACTCATGTCTTAACCCAAGTTTGTTCCCCCAACTCTTCAGTATCCAGCACCTTTGCCCTCTCCTTCAAACCTCTCTCCTTTTTGTCCTGGGGTTTAGGGAACAAATTCAGTGCTGTGGTGACCCCTCCTGTGTTAAGGTGAAGAAGGGCCAGAGCATTTTCTCCTGCATCCCTCATTGTGCCACTTCACCCCTGCCTCTTTCCCTTTCCCATTGTTGCTGGCTCCTCCCTTCTGGTGAGGGTTTTGTCCCCACATTCCCGGGGATGCCCTGTCGGAGGGGCTGCAGGAGCCCCACGTGCAGCGCTTGCCGTGGTTTGTAGCTCACGAGCCGATTGTTTTGCTGGCGATGGCACGTTTTTGAAAGAGGAGTTTATTACTAAAGTGACATGTCAGCAAATCTCTGCCACCTCTCTCCCATCTCGGAGATGGAATCAGCTTAAAGTGGTGAAAAAAAATTGTCATATGCATGGATTATTCTTTTTTTTTTTTTTTTGCCTGAGTGCAATTTCCATCTGAGATGAGACAAGCTCCTGATTGCTGTGCCAGAGGAGGGTTTCCCTTTATAGCTTTCCTGGTAGAGCTGCTGCCTCTGGTTCACTGGAGCTGGGGTCTCCTAGGGGACAAGTGTGCTTTTGTGGCGCTGTCATCTCCTGCCTGGGTTGAGCATCTTACATCTGGAAATGCTGAAGTCAAACAGACTTTACCTTGGGACAGGGAAGGGAAGCCAGAGCAGCCTCACAGGTGGAGGGGTGCTGGGCTGGTGTTTCTCGTGGTTAAGGCAGGCTTAGGAAATGGATTTTCAGTTGTCAGCCCTGCCCTCGGCTCCTTGTGTGACGTTTGGTGCCCTCCCAGGTCCTATAAATGTCTTGATTCGTGCACAGCAATTGCTACGCTTCCTTTCTCTGCTCCGTGAGTCATCTGCTTGCATTGCAGTCTCTTTGTGGCAGGATTCATCCCTCTGCAAGGAAAGTGCTAAAAGTGTCCTACTGGAGGGTACCAGAGGTGGCCACCCATGCCCTGCCCTCACTTGGGGTTTGAAGAGGCAACTGGGAGCTTTTTTTGGTTGGATATGCCAGGGAATTGTCATTTTTGGGGGGTACCTGGTGTGTGGCTGGGGTAGTGCAGAGCTGCTGGGTGGGTGGATGATGAGGCGGGGGCTGAAGTAAGATCAGGGATGTTGGGACCTGGGAAAGCGATGCCTCTGTAGGGCTATGAGCAGCCCCAAACTCTGCTCTGAAGCTGTCTCACCATAGCCATGAGCACTTGTGGGTGCCCATCCAAGGGATGGCACCTGGCCTTGTCTCCAGCCCTTGGCTGTCCTGATGTGCTGTCCCAGTGCCACCGTGGCAGAGCCCTTTGGGCCACACTGCTGCTGGCACTGCAGCCCTGAGCTGGCAGCTCCACCTGAGTGTTAACAGAGGTAGCTTGGGGACGTGGGCCATCTTCAGCTTGCCCAAGTCTTTGTCATTCCTGTTGGCTTTGCTGGAGTTACTCCAATTTATGCTGTTGGGAAAATCCTCCTCTTGATCAGACAGAGTTGTTTTCTTCCCCCCAGACCTGCCAAAACCTGCCACTTTGAACTCAGACACCCTTATTTTCCTTCAGGAGAAAAGAGGAAAAAATCAGGAAGGAACTAATCTACCACCACATCAGTGGGAGCCTGGGCTAATAGAAATTGTAATGAGAACCCAGAGCCAAACAAACAGGCAAATGGGGAAAATGCAATCCCACTGTTGCGACAGAGAGATTTATGCCAGCAAAGGGGCTGATCCAGCGCTCATTAATGTCACCACGAGTCTTTATCCCAACTGTAATGGACTGGGGATCAGGTTGGAAGACAGCATTTCAGCCTTGCTGCAATATGCAGGCTGCTAACGGGTTGTGTGTGGAATAGCAATGTGGAATTCCTTCTCCTCGGGGTTTGCTCCTTGTTGCATGCGGCACCTTTGCGAAGCAAGTGGGAAATACCTTCTGCTCTCCTTGGGTTTAGTTTTCGGAGGTGCAAGGCTGTGAAGGAGCCAAGTCTGAGGCTCAGGCTTGGCTGTCTGGATGCTACGGCGTCTGCTGAACCGCCAACAGCATCTCCATCGTGAGGATATTAAAAATCCTGGTTTAAATAAGGATTCTTCAGCTGCTGGGGAGTGGTGTTGGCTGTCACCGCGGCAGTCACGCTGGGAAGCTTCCTTAGTTTATGTGCAAAGTGAGGAGGCAGATGGGTGGCTATGGAAAATCTGCAGGGAAACTTGACTTTGCAGCTGGATTCTACCCCTGGAAAAACCAGGGAGACAACTGAGAGAAGGTCTGGAGAGCTGAGCCTGGTCTGAAGGTGGGGACACCTTTGGGGACAGTGCTGAATAGGAAAGGACACCAAGGGTCAAACAGGAGACGAGCGAGTCCAGCTCTGCATGTGAATGAGGACAGAGTAAATAAGGGATAAAACCACCTTCCAACATGAGCAGCTGGTGAAATATCACAGGATTTTTTTCCCAGAGATGGGAGATTTTGACCGGCTCTGTGCCTGCAACCATAAATGGCTCTGACACCTGTGTCTGTTTTATCAGACACATGCAGAGCCCCGGCCATGATCCAAACATTCATTACTTGGGATTTCTGAGTCTCTTTTTTCCTTTTTTTTTTCATGGTGGGATCATTATTTTCGCAGCTTCACATCCTCAGTTCAGCAAAACCAGCGTGTTTTTCAGCCTCATGGTTTTTACACATCTCTAATAAGAAGCATGAGAGGAAGCTGTTGAGAAAAGCAAATTCTCAAAGGTATGAAAGGAGAGCAGGGCAGCTTCAGGCTCAGAGACACTTCCAAATCTCAGGATACTTTGGACGTACAGATATAGGCATAGCACTGATATCTGAAGGCATGTTTGGGTTCTTACCCTTCAGTCCTCCAAATTCAGTCAATTATGTGTGTAGGGTTTTATTATTTAAATAACCTTAAAAAAATAAAGGTAACTTTAATTATCTTGCATCCCTTTTCCTCTCTTACAGTCCACTAGAAAGCTCTTGATGAGCTCAAAGGAGGGGTGACTGAGGTGAAAATTCAAGGAAGTATTTTCCAAGTAATTTTTCTTCCATTGTTATTCAGCAGGAGCTGGGAGAGCACCTGCTTCTCCTATTTTCATTCAAAAACTTCAGACTTGTATCATTTGTTAAATAAGAAAATATTTTTTTTTTTTAAATTCAAACCCAGGTATTTTTTTTAAACAATCCATTTCTTTCTTGTGTACCTTGACTGGAAAGGGTTTGACTTAGAACTCCCTTGTGGGGAAGAGGGCAAGTTTGAGTTTGCTTGGAAAAATAGTATTTCTTTCCTTTTATCTCAGTTTGTGAGTTCAGTGAAGCATCTTGTCAAATGTTACAGGAAGTTCTCTGATTAAGCTAAAGCAAGATATGAGGTTTAAAAGCGTTTTATAGGAAATAGTGAGATTCTGATTTCATTCAGTCTCGGGAGGGAAGGATTTCTGGACACACAGAGTTTCCCTTTAACTGAAAATAAATCATTCCCTACTCACCTCTGATCTTCTTTACATCTTTACATTTTTCCATCGAACTTCATCCCTCCTCTTGCTTTCTACTATTTGGAAGAGCTGCTCTGTTTCGAATCGGACAAAGTTTATATTGAATTATGTTTTCCAAGGCCAAATTTCCAGCTGGCCAAGGCACGCCAGGACCCTGTTTGCTCTGCAAACTTGCACAGTGTGGGAGTCAGGGCAAAACGTGGCAGCATTGGGAGGGAGCAGTTTGGAGGTTCCTCATGGTGTGTGTGCAAGTGATGTGATTTAGTCCTCTACAAACACGAGGAGCCAAAGGTATCTGTTGGCCTTGACTTGTGGAATTAAAGAGTCTCTTCCTGCTCTTGCATTCTGTGGCAGGGCAGGATGTAGGGGTCGATCTCTTCTCAGGAGTAATGAGTGATAGGACAAGAGGAAACAGCCTCAAATTGCACCAGAGGAGGTTTAGGTTGGATATTAGGGAATATTTCTACACCACAAGGGCTGTCAAGCACTGGCACAGCTGCCCAGGGCAGTGCTGGAGCCCTCAGCCCTGGAGGGATGTAAAAGCCATGTGCATGTGGCACTTGGGGACATGGGTTAGTGGTGGCCTCGGGGAATGGTTGGACTTGGTGGTTTTAGAGATCTTTTCCAGCCTAAACAGCTCTGCAGTCAGAAAGTGAAAATCCCATCTTGAGTTGTTATTGCTTCGTCATGGAGGAGGCTGGGCAGGGGAGACGCCTCCACTGGTGCATGTCAGCTGGGCTCCTAAATTTCTCCGGTTGTCCTTGTCTCCCGCAGGATGGCAGCTGCAATTTCCTTGCTGGTTCCAAGCCAGCAGCTTGCAGACTGTTGACATTGCTCAGCAGACACGGGGCCTTCACCTCAGACACCTCTGTGCGTCTGAAAACAACACAGACATTTTTGGCCATCCCGGAGGTGCTCTTGGTAACCTCCATCCGTTCAAGTGGCACTGCCTGAAGTAATCTGAGCTACCAAAGTCCTTCAGGCACAGGTTGAAGGGATCATAGGGTGATCCCAACATCCTCTTGGTCCTTCTAGAAAAGATTGAAGGCTTGGTGGCATTGCGTTGTTTGGAGGAACTTCACCCACCTTGATGGGACTGGGGTCGGTGGGAGTTGCAGGATGATTCCCTCGCAGGTTTGGTGGGAAGGGAAGGAGAGAAGGAGCAGGTGATGCCCTGAGCTGTGCCACCCACGCTGGGAAGGGAGCCTGGGAGCCTGCGGAGAGGCACCGTGGGGCTGCCGAGCGAGCACGCCGGGGACGTGTCAACTCTTCCTCTCAGCTTCCCTTCGCCGCGCCAACTGTCAGTAATTTAACTAACGTTTTGTAAATAAATGTGGCACTCGGACAGCTGTCACCGCGCCTGTTATAAACACTCCCTTTGTCACTAAAAGCTGGCAGTGCTGCTCCGTTTCCCCTGCAAATGCAGCCACCACTGCCAGTTAGCTCCCGAAGCCAGGGCTGTCAAGGAATCACATGCCGGGCGGTGGCTGGGAGACCGCGGCTTCGTGCAGCGAGCCCGGCGAGGCACTGCCACGGCTTGGTGCGAAGGCAGCTTTTGCATCTCGATAATAAATAAATGGCCTGAGCAGGGAGCGAGAAAACCCATCTGAATGTGGCCATAGGGCTGGTTCCCAGCCAGCAGCCCGGGCAGTCCAGCTGCAGTGCTGGTGGTGGCACTGGCTCTGATGCCATCTCATCCTGGCTCCGTGGGAAGCACAGATAGGAGGAGAGTGGGAGCTCAGCCAGAGCCAGGATTTGATGTGCCAAGGGAGAGATCTGGCGCTGACACTGCAAACTCTTTTCGCTTTGAGCAACCTGGTCTAGTGGAAGGTGTCCCGGCCCATGGCAGGGAGTTGGAATGAGATGAGCTTTAAGGTTGCTTCCAATCCAAACCACCCTGGGTTTCTGTGAAAAGTGGGCTCCTCACCCATTGGGATTTGGTTTCGGTAAATTTGGAGTCTCTGGGACTGGTTGGATTTGTATGGTGAGATCAGCCCTTTGAGATCTGCCCTCTGCCCATCGGTCTTGCTCAGCACACTTGTCCTATCAGGAGCATATTCCATGCCTTCAGGCAGTCTGTATGCTTCTCCTCCTAATGAACAGGATTGGCACAGGGTGCCCAGAGCAGCTGTGGCTGCCCCTGAATCCCTGGAAGTGTCCAAGGCCAGGCTGGACAGGGCTTGGAGCAGCCTGGGATTAGTGGAAGGTGTCCCTGCCCATGGCAGGGGGTGGCACTGGATGAGGTTTAAGGTCCCTTCCATCCCAAACCACGCTGGGGTTCTATTAACCTGCCTGGAGGAGGGATGCTGATATGTTTCTCCTCACTGGGAACTCTTGATTCTGTGCTGCTTTTCCCCTCATCTTTCCATTCCAAACGCCTTTTCCCTGGGTTTTCTCTCCCGCTGCCAGGTGGTTTAACTTCCAGCATTCCGCACCTCTGGCCTGGCCGTGCTGCAGCGCCGGGTGCTGCAGACAGCACAGAAATCAGCACATGACATCTCTCTCCCTCTAAGCTGCTGTAAAATTAGCTTCATCTCAAGTGGCAGAAAATGATCATATCCTCGCTGGAGGGCGATGAAGAATATTCCTGAGTCACTGCTAGTGATGAAACAGGCAGAAAATCCAGAGTGATACACAGCTGCCCACTCAGTTCTAATCGCTGAGGCCATTTGCTGCTGCAGAGCCTTAAGACACAGCTTCCTCCTCCTCTCCCTCCCTTTCATCCATCACTCCCCACAGCGGCCAGGGCTGCAGATTCCAGCAGGAGCAGAGCAATTTCCCGTCCCACCAGCGAGGCTGCAGGCTGTGAGCAGCGTGTCCTCCTTCCCTGTTCCCCCAAGAGAAGAGGAGGGGGTCAAAGCCTCCCTTTCTTAAAGGAATCAGAGGAAAAAGATGGAGCCTGTCCTCCTCAGGTCTCCTCCTTCCGTACTGTGATCCTGTAGTCTGGGAAGAACTCTTCTCCGAGCTCATCCTCCTCGCCACAAATTTTCCCTGCTGTCTCCAAAGCAGCTGCTGTGCCCACAAGGATATTTCCTTTTTGTCTTTCTCCCGCATCAGCTTTAGTTCAAAGCCATCTCCCTGGATTTTTGTGTCTTGGATAAAGCCACCCTCTTCCCTACAACTGCCAGCTCAGTGCTGGGGAAACCTCTTGCCAAATTTGCTGGCGACCAAGGCCAAAAAACCCCTTCAAAACAGGGACGATCAGAAGCAAAGTGCTGTAATCCTTCCCTTCCTTGCATATGCTCCCTGGCACTATGGCAATGGCAAGGATTCCTTGAAGGATGCTTCCTGCAAGCCCTGCCCTGCCAGCTTCCCCCAAATTCAGATGGAAGCCCCCCACGCTTTGGGGGCAGCTTGGAGGGTCTGAATTGCTTCCTCCATCCGGTTTTCCATGTGGCTCAGTCTCCTGCTTCAGCAGCATTTAGAGGGAAAAGCGTAACAATCCTCCAGTTCATGCAGGTGTTTGAATGAACACTCTGTTCTGCAGTCAGGGCTTGTCAGTATTTATCCCTTAACCTGGTATTCAGATGTTCTCTATCCTGCAGATTTGCAGGATATGCTATTCACACAGAACTCTCCTGGTGTCAGACTTCTGCTAGGATCGCTTCACCGCTCCTGCCACGAGAATTAAACAGCGCTGGCAGCAGAACAGGGAGAAATGTGTCGGAGCAGGGCTTCTGCCAGTGTCAAAGAAAAATATTGCACAAGCGTGCTTCCCCCTCTGCAAACTGCTGCACCAGCGTGAGTTTCCCGCGCTGGTCCACCAAATCTGGGCAGGTTTCTGTGAATCCCGCTCTTTTCCATAATCCCAGACAGCTTTGCACGCCGGGCAGTTATTTGTCAGCACAAGCAGGTGCAGAGCTGCAGGACATGGGCTGAGCATCTCGCTTTGGTGGTTATTCCAGCACACAGCCGCTTTATCCTCCCGTCAGGCAGCACCATCAGCTTAATTTCCTGTTTTCCTCATATCTTTCCCGAAAAAACGCAGTCTGGATGGTGCGTTTTGGGCTAGGTTCAGCAGGAAAGGGGGAGAGTGCTGTCAAAATGAGTACAGGGGTGGGAATTTAGGGGTTGAGTGTTCTAACAAAGCACCCCCTGAGCACAATTCGTTTTGCATGTGTCAGCCATCGGCACACGCAGAGACCAAATTTGTGTGTGTTTATCATGGAATCACAGAAATGCTCAGGTTGGAAGGGGCCTTGAAGATAATCTAGTGCTAAGCCCCAACATATAAATAAATACATATATTTATATGCAAAAAAATAAAATATATAAATATATTTTAAAACCATATATATGTTTATATACCTTGTGAACAAAGGTACAAGCAGGGAGGAGTAATTCATGCAGCTACCTGGTGAGAGAGGCAGGGCACGGGGATAAAGCCAGGGGAGATGGAGCAGATGGCAAGCCTGGATGCCACAGCTATACCCTGGAAAAATGTTTCCTTGGAAAAGCAGCACTGGGGGCTCCTTTTGGGAGAGGTGAGGGGACAAGCCTGTTGGTAAATGCTCCAATCTTTTCTCCTGGTGCTGCCAACTGCTGCTTGTTCCTCCTGCTGCGAGTCTGAAGCCACCCTGCTAACCTTTGGCAAAATCAGGGGATAACAAGGATGGAAGGCTGACTGTGTTTGTGGCATTCAGTTGTTTTTTTTTTTTTTCCCCTGGCTTGGAAAGGAAGAAACAAAGTTGGATTTCAAGTGGGGTTGTTGCAGTAATGGAGGGAAATGAGATCTGCTCTTCAGCTGCCTTCTCCTTCCTTGTGTCCCCATAAATAACCTCCTCACTCAGAGGCGGCTCAGCCCCTGCTTAAGGGACAGGGATGGCTTTGGGATTTTATTTTTTTGCAGTGTCTGGAGGGTTCCTTCCCTTCCCTTTCCCGCCTGCAGTTCAGCTCCTCGGAGCCTGCTCCTTCCCAGGGCTGCTGCCAGGTAAAGCAGTTTCCCTTGCCTGATGGAACAAAAGGGAATGGCTTCCCACTGCCAGGGGACAAGGCTAGATGGGGTATCAGGAAGAAATTCTTCTCTGTGAGGGTGGGGAGGCCCTGTCAGAGTTATCCAGAGGAGCTGTGGCTGTTCCTGTGTCCCTGGCAGTGTCCAAGGCCAGGTTGACAGGGCTTGGAGCAGCCTGGGAGAGTGGAAGGTGTCCCTGCCCATGGCAGGGGGTGGGACCAGGTGACCTTCAAACTTCCAACCAAAACCGGGTTTTACATGTGGTTTAGCCTCCCTGTCTCTGTAGCTCATCTGCCTAGAAGTCATTCAGCCTTCTTTGTGGATTCATGGAAGGAGGTGCAGGTGTTCGTTTTCTCCTTCACCATCCCTGCTGGCTTTTGAGAATCCACTGCCTGGTTTTGGTCAGGTTTTCCAGGGAGGTTACATTCCTACAACTCCCATGAAAATAGGAGAGCTTGAGGGACCTCATTATTCCTCTGAAGTAATGACAGAACGAGCTCAACTCTTGTACGAGACAGCCGAGAATCCGTGTGGGCGCTGGTTACGTACAGAACTCGGGGGAAGAGGGAGCTCCAGCCTGAGCTTGCATCATTTAAGGTTTGAAATGTGTAGGAAACCACACGTCTTCCATGCTATGTGTGGAACTGCTCATTAAATGCAGCAAGGAGCGCAGGTGGGAAGGGGTTGGGTGCTCCAGATTGTGCGTGAGGAAAACTGCAGAGCTGATGTTGTGTTGGTGGAGGGAAGCTGCCAGTCCTGGTGTCAAGGAGAGGAGACAAAAGCTCGGGGCTTTGTGCTTAATTCTGCTGCTCTCAAATGGGGGATGCTGCACTGAGCTCGGCTGAATGGGAGGACTGCAACAGCTGGTGGCTGTGGCATTGCTGGAACGGGCTGGCTCACCCTTCCCTCCGCTTAAAAAAAAAAAAAAAGGCAAAAAAGGCACAAGAGCACTGACAAAAAATAATAAAGCCACTAACTCGCTTTCCAGAAGTTCCTAATGCTGCAACAGGCAAAGCACTGGAGATAAAAGAAATATAAAAGCGAGGGAAAGAGGAGAAAAAAATGCATTTATGAGCTCTCAAACTAACAGCATGCAACTCTCATATTATTTTTCCTCCTTAGCCTTTGAAACAGAACAACGGCCCGGAGCCTTCTCGGCAGATGGACAATGTGCGTGCCTTAACCACTTAACAGCCATTAGCCTAATTTCACGTACTGGAGCCAAATTAAATAATAAGTAAGAGGCTATGAAAAGCTGGTTTGGAGGCTGCGTTACTGCCTTTCACTTGATAACCTTCTCATAAACAGATGCTCTCTCTCTACCCTATTAACCTTGTCTGAGAGCGGGGAGGGGGCTCTGGTGAGGCAAACAAGCCAGACCTTGGTGGGGTGGGGGGAGATGAGCTGCAGGGGCCAGATGTGGGGGCTCTCCTTGTTTTGGGGGCTCCTCTCGTTTCTGTCCCCCATGCCCTGGCCCTGGAGAGGGCCCCCAGCAAAGAGCCTGTTCTGCGTTCCGCGGTTGCGCCCGGGTCACCGGGACGTGCCAAATGATTCATCTTGATCAGCGAGTCCATCTGTACCTGCTGGGCGAGGCTGCGCCACCCCGAGCTGCTTTTGTGGACAAATCTGCTGTGCTTGGAGAGGAGGGGACATGGTGTGATAGACACCAAAGGGGAGATGGTGTGAGAGACATCGAAGGGGAGGTGGCCGCGTGGCTCAGTGCCTAACCCCTCCCTGGTTTTGTCTCGGGGGGCTGCTGCTCCCCCATGCTCTCCGTACCGCCAGCTCACCCTTTCCGACGAAGCAATTTTGCTGCTCTTTGCCTCTTTCCCTCCTGCAGTGAAATAGAAATAAAAGTACTTGCCTAAGCTTTGGGAATTTGGGAATATTAGTTTGCAAAATGCTTTTGGTGCCGGGAGGGTGAGGAGTGCGCAGGTGTGTGCAAAAAAGATGTTTTGCGTTTCTTTCTGGCTCTCAAAGTTTGGGAGTGGCTCCCCTATTTCCTCACCACCCCCCACTAACTCTTGCTCCGCACCTTGCGTCTCAACTTTAGACCTTTATAAGTTTTCAGGGAATTATAGATGACCGTGCAGCTATTTTTGGTGGAAGCTTTTATTTATTAAAAAGCCATCTTCCTTCATTAAGAAGATACATTGATGGGAAATAGATGAGCAGCTCTATTACTGGCGTCTGGCGAGCCCGGGGCCACTGAGATCGTATGTTTTGTGCCCTCCCTTGATGCAAGAAATGTCTTGAATGGAGCCAAGAAAAATTTGGTGCAGGAACCACCCAAAATTTGCTGCATGAGCCATCCCCTCAAACTGCCTGCAGCATCCTTGGATAGATGTGGGAAGGTTTGGGGCAAGATTTCCTGCAGTTCCTTGGTGCCAGCAGCAACTCGACTTTCCTTCCCTGTTGGTTGTGCTCCTTTGTCTGAGTTGTCACACAAGCTCTGATTTCATATGCAAAATCCATCCTCTGACTGGCACAGAGGCCGATAAAGCCGGGGTTCTTATAAGTTTACTTCATTTTAGTCCAAGTAGGAGTCAATGATTTGCTGCCTGCGGTGAGGACGTTTGGAAAGGCTTTGTGCTGAGTGGATTCTCTGAGGTTCAGATGAAGATGAATCTCATTTTCCTGTGGCCTTTTCCTCCGTGGGGCACTCGCAGCGTCCCTCTCCTGTACCTGGCTGCCTATCTGCACTAGACTTGCAGGTACTTAATGTCTTTGAGCCATCTGTTCCTCTGTCAAATTTAGTTAAAATTGGCCAAAGGCTTCGCGAATTATTGGGGAAGATTGCTAGACAGAGGTGTGCAGGTGAAAAGCACGATTGAATAAGCTCGTCCCAGTAGGACTCAAGGCTAAAAATGTATCAGGGTATGTTATTTGGAGACAAGGCAGCTTGGAAAATGGGATCCATACCCAACCTTTCCCCAGCATGAGGGATATTAGATTTCAGTCTGTTTTTTGGTGCTGTAGAAAGCTCCTCGGTGGAGATGGACTTTGCCTTGGGGGAAATGCGGTGCTTTATCTATTATTTCTGGTAACACACGGCCTCCTGTCCAAAATGAGCCCCATCCTTGCTTTTCCAAGGTGCTGATCGTTGCCCCAAGATGCTGCAGATGTATTTTCAGGGAGTTGTTCAACTGAAGAGCTTCTCCATGAAGGGCTGGAGGTCTCTCTCAGCCTCAGTAAGACATGAACTTTGGGAGAGCGATGTGCTCCTGTTGGAGGCTGCTTCATCCAGGAGTAGGTCTTATACCAGGATGCTTTGGTTCTGTCATGGATGTCACAATTCTGTGTCCCCAATTAGATCCATCCAGAAATTCTGGCATCCAGAAATTAGGTGTCTGATCTAAGCAGGTCTTGTGAATTGAGAGGGACCCAAAGTCCTGTCTCTTGTTGACTGCAGGAGGACATGGGCTAAGGGGGAAGAGAGAAAAAGCAGAGGAAGTGGCAAAAATTCTGTCAAAAGCTGGGTGTCTTTGATCTGTGAGCATTTCCATGGGAGCCCAGGAAAGCAGGAGCAATGTGGGATTGCTGCTCCTGTAGCTGCAGGTGTCTGAGGTGACGGATGGCTGTGTCTGTCCTGTCCCCCTTTGCAGTCACTGGGGAGCAATGGGCCTTTTTAGGGCGCAATTCATCCCAGTCTCAGGCAGGTGTCTAAAATAGGTCAGACAGATTGTGTCCTAGCAGTGCTTTTTTCTCTCCATTTGCTGCAAAACGGGGTCCAAATGGCTAAATTCGGCTGGTGAGGTGATAAATACCAACAGCAGCATTTAGAGGAAGCCAAAGGATCAGAATAGGAAATATTTAACATTGATCAGGTGTATGAGAGCCTCGTGAGGGTGCTGAGCAGCAGGAAAACACCTGGTCCTGCACTAAGCAGAAATAGGGGAAAAAACAGTGGTTTTTGTGATTTTTTTGCATCCTGGGTCCATTTAAAGCTCATCCCTGTAACTTCCAGGAGACTCAGCGAAGCAATTCTGCATGTGGCTTGTCATTAGGTGCCTCACCCAGCAACCTGCAAGTTCATTAGTATTCTTTTTAGTGCTAACGAAATGTCTGAGCTGCATCTTTTCTGCATGAGAGGCTGAAACAGAGGCAGTAAAGGGAAAAATCTGACTCCAGCTCTACGGAGACCACCCAGAGCGGGTCCCTTCTGCCAGCAAAGCGCTGCTTGTGTCAGTGTGGCAAAACCACAGGAGCGCAATAAAAAACCCAACCCCAAAAGTAGCTGGAAAGAGAATTTTAGCTTTATAATTGCATCTGCAGTGGGGTCTCTGCCAACGTGGCAGTTTGAGCTGAGGATCTTCCCACCCCAGCACAGCCGTCGCTGCAGAAATCCATGGGAGTGAACATCTGCAGGTAAAGAGGCAGAGTGGAGGATTAGGTTACGGATGTTCCTATTTCTCTTGCCTCCGTGGGAACCCGTAGGGCTGCTTGGCTCTGCTTCCCGGGCTGGAAAATGTGGATCCAAGCTCCGTTTGCGGCTGGACTGGTGGGAGAGGAGAAGGCAAAGCAGCACGAGGGCCGTGGCTGTGCCCTGCCTGCCTAAGAGGCTCCATTGATTTTTCTTTTCTTCAATGGAAGCAGAACTGACATCCATTAACCAGCCTCCCGGCCTCTCCAGAGCCAGGCATGGAGGCAGCACAGCCTTTATTGCTATTTTTTTTTTTTTTTTTCCTCTTAGGCTTGTGGGTTTCTCTCCTCTTGCTCCTTGCTAATGCTCCGCAGCTCGGGGGGGATGCAGAGGGGTTTGAGGAATACGAGGTGGAAATGCAGCTCCCCTAATCTGACCTATCCCCAGTGTGTTTTGGGAGCCCTCCCCACGTATTTAACCAGCTTGGACATCCACAGAGAGCTCTGTGGAATTTCCAGGGGGAGATGGATGGGAGAAATCATCTCCTCTGGCTTTATTTGGCAACTGATGCTTTTTGCTCCCTTGGGAGTGGAGCAGAGCCAGCTGTGAATAGAGGGGTGCAGCGTGAATTCTTGGGGTGTTAGCAGGCTCGGGGAAGTGCGATTCTCCTCGTCAAAAGGATTTCATTCCTCTCCTTGGAATGAACATTTGTTTAATAGAGGCTGGGCGTGAGAGCTGAGGGGCTGGAGGCAGCAAGAGCCAGGATCTTGCTGCAGAGGTGAGATGCTGGTGGCTTCGTCACCTGCTGTGTCTGCATCCTTCCCATCCCCCGGGAATTATCCCAAATCTGTGTGCAGCTGTTCAAGGAAAACAACATTTTCCTTTCTCAGAACCTGCGGCAGGTGAAGAGAGCAAAAGCCATTTAGGGATGGAAATGGAGTTTTTAATTTCAAGTTTTGCAAAATAACCAATATATATTTAGCATTGTATCTGTCTATATGATGTAGATTTATGAGCCTTGTGTATATTTTATCCATAGGCATTTGACCTTAGACAATTTATGTCTCCTGAGTTCTCAGCAGGATTTTTTCCCTTGATATTTTTCTGGTTTACTTCTTTTCCCCCTTACTTTGAGTGGGTTTGCTCTTCATCGCTGTCACTGTGCAGCTCTTCAATAACTGTGTTTTGTATTCAGTTGCAGGGTTTTCTTTGGGGGGTTGGTTTTTAATATACAGTTTATGAAGAAGTCTGATTTTTGGGAGCCATGTATGTTTACAGCAGAATGTTTCTGCAGCGAAAGGGAAGGTCTTGGAAAAACAAAGGAACGAGGGGGAAAAAGAGATTATTGGGTCTTTTTGGCCAGTGGACACTGCAGAAATACCTTTGACATTTTCCCAGACTGATTAGATGGTCTCGAGCTGACTCAGGTAGCTGCTTTCCAAATGCCTCTGCCTGGACCAGACCTCCGCTGCTGATTTAATGGCAAACCTCTCGTTACTATCCTGGCCGTGCTGCACCATTCCCTACTGGAAAAACAGCCTAGGCTCTGGATTTTAATGAAGGAGTTGCTAATGCTGCCGTGATGGAAAGCTTCCTGCTTTATTAGGGGAAGACAGGAGCTTCCTCCCTCCCTCGCCCATCCCCAAGTGCTTGGAAAATGCTCACAGTCCCCGTGCACATCAATCCCATTCCAGTTCTGGATGCTGGAACAGTGAAGCTAATTAATTCCATCGGAATCAGGATCCTGTCAGGATGTGGTGTCCTTGGCTTTCTCGGTGGTTTTTTTTGGTGTTCATCTCACCAGCTGCTCCAGAGACTTGGTGGGACATGCAGTTGTGTTGGGAGCACTGGGAGTCCTGAGCTGGGAAAAATTCAGGTGCTGGGAATGAAAGCACTGGGAGCTGTGGGCTTCGTGCTTGATTGCTTTCCTGATTGGTACTATTTAAAAAAAAGTGCATTAGAGAAAGAATGTTTGATTTCAGGAGTGCCTGGGTGCCGACACCATCTCTGTTTGTTTTCCATCCTTTAGCAGAAACCTTGTAAAATTTTTATGAAGCATTAATGGAACAGAGATTTCTTTTTCCTCAAGCAAATTTCCCAAGGTGAAGGTAACCCCCACAAGACCAGCCCAGTTTTGCACTCTCGAGAAATGTAGAACAAAGAGTGCTTTGGGGTAGTTCCCAGAGCATTCCTGATGTACTTCCCACTGGGATCAGGAAGGGAAGGAAGGGTCCATTCTCATCCTGCTCTGTGTGGTGATGTGGTGCTTGGCCCTGGAAGGGGACAAGCTGCTGGGCAGGAAGGGCAGGAGGTGCAGGATGTGTTGAAAAATGAAGGGATGCAAATGTGGATCTTCAGCATCATAAACTAACCCTGAACTTGAGATTCGCCTCTTGAATTCACCTCTCAGTTTGTGGGGAAGGACATTTGAAGGTTACTGAACATCAAGGGGAGAAAAAGTGAAATGTAACATCCCAGCCATCCTCTCCTGGTATTCCTTCAGCATGCTGGGAATGAGCTTGCAGGCAATAAACTGGTCAGAACTGATAGATAAGAGGTTTCTTCCATTTATTTTATTTTTTTTAAAAATTTCATTTAAATCTTCTGTGTAGAACGCTGTCATCCTCTTTTGGAAGAGAAAGGCTATGCTGGGATCAGGACAAAAACTCAGAGGTTGCGGTTTCTCTGTCCAGCTCTGCCGAGGATTTCCAGCAGGACTGGTGGCAGAGAGCTCATTTTACAGCAGTGCCTCAAGCCATATCCCTTCAAGAGTTAGCTGGGTAAGGAGAGCAAACAAGCCCTGGCAGCAGCCCTGCAGAAAAGCATGGAAAACATCCAGCTCCGAGGAGCTTAATGGGAAGTTATTAGCCGGAATATCCTCCTTATTGTGGAGGCCGGGCTGCCTTATCATCCTGACATCCCGAGTAATTGATGTCCCTTCAGAGGGAAGGTGAGCAGAGGATTTGTGGCTCGGTGGGAGCTTTTGCTCTGCTTGACCTTCCCGGTGGCTGAGGATTGTAACGCCGTGGGTGCAGCTCTGGGGCACCGGCCAGGATCTGGGAGGCACGGGAAGGTAGGGACAGCAGAGAATGGACAGAGGGCAGCTGAGGACACCGATGGCTTGTGGGTGACATTTGGTCCCTGTTGAAGCCTGGGCTCGAGGCCCGTGGCAGAGCGGGGGGAACGTTCTGGCACGGGGAGCGTTTGCTCAGATCTGGGGAGGGCTGTCCCTGCGGTTTGCTTGATTTACCAAATGAATACTCCAACGGAGCTCAGAGCCCTGGGAAATTCAGAGCCTGGGCACAGATGAGTCCCGTGATTATGGGTTAAAGGGTATTTGCAGTTACGTAGGTAATGGGACATAAACCTGCATCATCCCTGTGATGCTGAGGGCACCTGGAGGGGGCTGGCGGGGGCTGCTGCACCTGCTGTGCTTGGGACTTGTGTTCAAAGAAAGTTTCGCAAATTATCACAGAAACGGTCAGGACTTGTGTCGGTGGTTCTGGACGGGCTTTCACATCCTTAGGGTTTACTTTGACAGGAATGAGAAATAAATCAGGAGCTTCAAATGTTAACTCTTTCTGTTCTGGTCCCCATATGGCTCTTTGTTAAACTACCCTGTCTCATATATTTTTTCTGAACTTTCTTGAAATATGCAGTAGCAATCAAGGCAATTAACTATAATTGTAGAGAGACTACCTAGCGAAGGCGGGCCGCAGAAATAGGCAGGTAATTACAAGGAGTTATAAATGGATGGTTATTTACATCAGGAGTGATGCACGGGGATTTGGTTATCGGAAGTGGCAACTGGTGATTGAAGCTCAGGGAAGTTGTCTGGGTCATTTTTCCAAGATCTGATGTGCCCAGGCACCTGTCTGGTGTTGATCCTCTCCCTCTGTAACCCGGGGAATGCATGCCCACCACCTTGGGATCATCAGCGAGCTGTCAGGGTCTTTAAGAGCGCTTTGCTGTCTTCAGATGAAATGAAAAGATTATTTAATTGGGCACATCTCTGAAGAGACATGGACTTTGAGGGCGAGCTGTTAGATGTGATTTCTGAGCGATGCCTTGCTGGCCTCCTGCTGCTGAGCAGCTCGGGGTGTGCTGATGGTGAGCAGCCACAGCAATGCCCAGAGCTGCCCCATTGCTGAGCTGACCTGGTAGCAGTGTCCTGACCCCTTGTACCTTCCTCTTATGGGAAGAAAAAATGCCTTTTAGGTCTTCTTTCCATTGGGGAATTTGTGAGGCAGAAAGATCTGACTGACCTCTCCATGCCCCTCGTGCTTTAGGAACGTAACGGAGTCGCTACAAGGGCTGGCCACGTCCGTGTAGTGCCGTGCTGCGCTTTTGTCGGGCTGACAGGAACCTCGTGTCACCCTGCCGCCACTTCTCTCTGGAGGAGAGCTTTGTAGGCATCGTGCTCTACACGGGAATGATTTTTTAAACCAGATTTGAAAACGCTGTTAGGAATCAAGGAGGACGCCTTTCCCGTAGTAGTGACAAGCGCCCTGGGAGAGCAGCCGCCACGGGAGCGGCTCTGAGGAGCGGTGCAGTCGGTCTCGTTGCAGGAGACAAGGTACTTCGGTGGCAGGACATCTTGTGAGTTGTGTAGATTTCCTGGCCCTGGTGTCCCCAGAGGGGTTTAAAACTTTTAGTGCCCTCTTGCTTGGATGTACTTAGCAACAAAGAGGTTTCAATTATTTAAAGGTACAGGAAGACATGAAAGCCATTAGGAAGGGACCCGGTGCCCCCCGGAGATGTTGCTGACTTCTCCTCCAGCTTGCAGGACTGGCTGCAAACCCCAGCACTGAATCAGGGGACGAAGTGAAGAACAGATGAAAACCACCCTGGAATAAAATCGGAGTTGGGTTTGGGGTGGAATCGTTGCCTGGGTGCAGTGAGGGGCTACTGGCACCAGGCTGTTAAACTCTGACACTTTCACCCCAGACGTGGCTGTGTTTCACTGTCGAGTGAAGCAACTCTTTTATTACCTTGTGTTGCTGGATCCATCATGATTGGAAGGTGATGCACGAATAGCAAATGGTTTTAATTACAATTTCAACCCAAATCAAACCATTGTGATCAGAGATACAGAGCAGGGAACTCTGTCTGGGTACGAGGAGGGTACGGTGGGTGACCAGCAAGTCTTCTCCAACTGCAGAAACTCTTCTTCACACAGAGCAAGTACATTTGATTTATTACAACTGGAAGTGGAAACAGTACTGGAGCAGTAGGAGAATTAAAAACATGCGTGGCATGGATATGATACAGAATAACTAATCTTTGCTGACATTTACTGTCAGTCATGGCTAAGGAGAAGATAACTAACTCTGCCTCTCATGTTCTGTGGTCTGCAGTCTTCAGTCATGAAGATAAATGCCAGGCATCAGCCGTCCTTGCATACAGCCATATTCTGCTTTCAACAAATTCTTATGCTGGAAGGTGAATCTTTGTGGAGCTCAGATCCACAGTCCTGGAGACTTTCTGTGAAAAGGTTTTGGTCCTGAAAGAGGGACCCGAAGTGTCCCCTGTACTGAGACCTGCCACGGTGGCCTTGGTGGTGATGTCCCCATGAGCCAGGTGGAGCTTGGAGGAAGCCCTTGTGTTGCTCTGATTTCCCTGAAGTGTTTATATCCCACACGGATCTGCCTCTGTAGTCAGTTGGACATGGGATCTCTTTTCCTGTGGCAGCCGGACCAAATTCCCCATGCATTTTTCCTGTAGAAATAATAATGCCTTTTTAGCCATCTGAAATCATTTCCCCATTCATACAAGGGCTCTCGAGTTGTCCGGGGGAAAGGGGAAGCATGGAAAAACAAGCCAAAAATGGCTCTTTATTTTCGAGTGTGTCATTTGAAATGAGGGGGGGCCAAACACTCAGCTCTTGTCGTTTTAATTTGAACTGCTTGACTCGGGGTTATTTTGGAAGGCGCGTGAAGTGGAGGAGGTTCAAGTTCAGTCACAAGGTGGGAAAATATATTTTGGGGCTTGTGCGAGGAGATTGAGTTTTCTTTTGTGTGGGGGTGAGGGAAGCATTTATCCAGCTTATATCCTCCATGGAAAAATAAGATGGAGAAAGACACAAAAGACCAGAGAAGACAAACAGGGATGTGCTCCTGTTAATGGCACGGGGAGGGAGCACGGCTGGGGAATCTGCCTACGGACTCTTACAAACTCTATTTCCCTCCTAGAGGTGCCTACAAGGGCAGAGTTAACAGTATATTATTAATAATAAATAACAGCAGGATGGTAAAATGTTTACTTAAACATCCTGTGTCATTCAGTGCGTCTCATTCCGTACAAGGGAAAATTGTAAGCACGTGTGAGAAGGGTAAATATGAGACAGGGAGGCAGGAACTGGGAAGGAGATAAGATGGAGATAAGGAGCTTCATCTTTTTCCTCTTCTTGTCTTTTTTTTTTTTTCTTTTTTTCTTGCTTTATGTATTTCAATGATTATATATTATAACAGTTCCCAGTTACCCAGGTGCTCTTTAGGGCTTGCTGGTCATTTCTGCACGCAGGACGAATCCAGGCCGGGTGAAAAAAGTGGAAGGAAAGGTCGCGTAACGTTCCTGTCATACAAAATCTGCTAGAAAGGGGGGAAGGCGCGGGGCTATCGCCTTGTGAGCTGCAAATAGAGCTGTTAGTGCCATCAGATAGCTGCTGGCCATCGATAGCGCAGTATCAATGGGATAAAGATAAATGCGAAGATAAGAGAGTCGGGTTTGCCTTGAAATCCACTTGTGGTTACCAAAAGGCTTTGTCTTCACGTTGATTTCTTCATCCCGCTCCTGTGGTAAATGCCAAGGCTTGAAATCTTATTTATGGTGACGCTAATGAAAAAATGTCCAACAGAGCCAGTGCTTCACCCAAAGGGTATGAAAATCTTCTGTGCTGTCTTAATTAAGTGAGGTAACGGGGAGACTTCTGAAGCCACCCGGCAGTGCTTGAATGGCTAATTCTCTCCAGCATTGCATTAAAAATTAGGAACATTTAATAAGCGGGGTTAGGTGCCCCCTGAGTTACGGTTTCAGCAAGATGAAGTTAAGCCCAGTCTTTTTGCCCGTTTTTGAAAGTCTGACTCATCTTTCCCAGCACTTCTCTGGCAGCTGTGAGGGCATGAAACTTTTTTAGATCGGAGATAAGATTCATGCCGTAATCACATGATACGGGGAGCTGGCGCTTTAAGGGAAAGAGTGCTAAAAATAACCAGAATTGGTGACAAGATAGTAGCAATTTTGGCTTTTTCTACCGTGAAGGGCTGGTTGCCAGCTCTAGGGAAAGGAGTCAAGGGCTTCATTCTGCAGTGGGGTTCCAAAATGTCATTGCTCCCGTGATAACGTGGGGTAATAAAAAGAAGAAAGGAAAGGATGGGAGGAAAAAAAGGTGGAATGGAAGTGAGAGCAAGTAGCGGGGAGATTTGGAAGGGGTAAATATTGCAAAATAAATCAAAGGTGGGGAGGGAAGCAGGGCACATTTTGGACCAGTGCTGCATGGGCTCGGATGGTGCTGGAGGAAGACAAAAGGAGTGAGACAGAGCGAGAAGCACAATGACTTTAATTTGTAGGCAGAGACTGTTAAGAGAGAAAAAAAAAGGTGATTTGAGTTCTTTTATTCATTACTAACCATAAAAGGCCCAGACTGTGTTGCCAGTGGCTTTAAAATCCAGGATCCTATTAAACCTTCCTTGATAGTAACTCAGCACTTGGAAACGGAGTTAAAGAAGGAGCAGGTGAGAGGGAGGAGGGGTGGGGGAGCTGGCTGAATCCGGGGGAGACTTAGACTGAAGGTCTCACCTTTTTTCTGGCAGTGTTTTTTGGGATCAAGTGGCCTGTTTGCTTGGAGAAGCCTGTCGGGGCTGGCAGCATCCCAATGCCCCACGCAAAGGGATGGCCCCGGCTGCTGCTCCCTGAAAAAGGGCACTGCTCCCCATTCCCAGGTATTAAATCAGGCTTTATGCTGCTGCTCACAACCCAGCTGCAGCTCCGGGGAGGCTGCACGGAATGCGAGATGAGATGGGAGAGATCAGCAGATAAATGCGATGGATAAAGCCAGCAGCAAAAGGTTCTTCGGATTAAGTCCCTGTATGATAAATAGCAGCGTGTGTCTGTCTGGTTGGGGTTGGACACCAGGATGAGGTGAGGCTGGGCTGGATCAGGACAGTCCCAAGGGGGCACTGGGAATGTACTGGGAGAAATGGTTAATTCCCCCTCTTCGCCTCCAGCATCACCAATGGCCCCTGCACACCCCCACGGACTGTCCTTCCCTGTTTTCCACCGCACTGCCAACCTGCAGAGCCAGCGCCCAGCTCAGGGGAGAGCTGTAATTAAAAGAGCTGTTCCCCGAGACCCAACGACTTATTGATTTTGTGTGTGTGCGGGGAGCGCTCGCTCCTCTCTCCTCGGGGAAATAGCAGAAACCATTCATTTCTAAGCCAGACTCGGAGCTGACATGCAGGTCTGTGCCGTACCACATCCTCAGCTCCCCGTGACACGTGCACAGCAGTGCAGCCAGGCAGGGAAATAGCTCCCACGGGAGGTGCTCGAGGGGATCTCAACTCCTCAAGGATTTTCCTTCCCTGCTGGAGTTCTGGTAGTGGTTGGAATACAGAGATGCTGTATTTCACCTCTCTCCACACCTTGGAGGATCTCCAAGGCAGAGAGCAACAGGTTTGGGGAGCCTCCACGGCTCTGATAGAGATGTCACTTGGCTGGGAAAGAGGGAGAAGGAAGCAGGGATGAGCATCCCTTCTCTGAGCCGACACGGAGAATCCGGAGAGGCGCAGGGAGCTGCTGCTCCGCTTCGTGAAGTGGGTAATCAGCCCTTTTTATGAAGTCTGACTCCTTGAATTTCACCCCGTGCTCTTCCTGTTGTGGAATAGAATTGACTGATAAAGGTCTTATCTGGTCACTGTGCTTGAGGGAATGGCGCAGCCGGAGGAGCGTGGCTGTGACCAGAGCCTCGTTGGGAATGCAGCGTGCGGAGCGTGGCTGGGGGATGGAGGGGTGACAGTCACTGAGTGACAGCCGACAGCGAGGGGTGACAACCTCGCTGAGGTAGCCAAGAGGGATGGAGCAAGGAAATGGAGCTTGGGGTGAATTCTTTTCCATGTGGAATTCAGGAATCGCCTCCTGTGGAGGGCTGAGAGTCACTGAATGACAGCCGACAGCGTGGGGTGACAGCCGTGCTGAGGTAGCCAAGAGGGATGGTGCTAGGAAATGGAGCTTGAGGTGCACTCCTTTCCATGTGGAATTTGGGAATTGCCTCCCGTGGAGTTACCTTTGCCTTTCCCAGAGGGCTGCGGTGTGTTTGCAGATGGTTTCTTTGTTTGCTTCATAAGAAAAGTGACAAATTGCAAAATTAACCAGAAATACAGGCTTCTGTCATCACTTTCCCTTCCTAATGGAAATCCAGAGGATCCTGCGTAGTAACTAATCAGTCAAGCGGAGGAGTAAGATGGTTAATGCAGGAAAAATACTCCTCTCGGTGCCTTGTCTGGGAGAGACTCGACAGCTTCATGCTCAGCCATCAATTTGAGCAGTGGAAGGAAGGAGACACTGGCAGGTCTGTGTGTCTGTGCTGTGGAGAACACCAGGGTGGGGCAGATTTGGGCATTTGAATACCAGAAATAGAACCCGTAACAGAATAAAGAGATCCTCGGCACCTTTTCCCTCCTCAGAATTACAAGGAGAGCCAAAAAAAATCCTCCAGTCCACAAGGTCTCCCCCTAAATCAGGCATTTCTGAAGGGGCTGAAAGGAGGGGAAGGAATCTCATTAGCCACCCCTTGGAAGCTTAATTTCAGGCGAGCCTGCCAAAGCTCCATCACCCCTCGGATAGGAAGTGTTGGAGAGCTCCAACAGCAGCTCTCCGTGTCCAGCCTGGCCTCAGAGAATATCTTTAAGTATTATTTGAGGATTTGGCTGGCTGGAACTGAGCGAGTTACAAAATCCAGATATTGTTGTACTTGGCAAGAGCATCTTGCCCCTTGCGGGGGGGAAGGCTTTGCCCTTTGCTAAAGCCTGAACAAACTTCCATTAGGAATTAAGCGGAGTCCTCTGCATTTCAGCAACCTGGGATGGCTTCCTTGGAGTTTGCCCTGCTTAGCTCATGGAATTCTGCAGAGCATCCATTTTCCTCGAAAGCTTTGCACCCATCTGCTCTGTCGACTTTAGTAATGGAGTTAAGACCCCCCTGCTTCCCGAGCCAGGGCGAGGAGATTATCCCTCTAATATAATTCAAGGAAACCCCTCAGCTCCCAGCTGGCTCAGGCAGTTGCTGGGTGACAGAATTCACTCCAGAAACAGAAAACCTGGTCAGTGTGGCTCCAGATGGAGCATCTGCAGTTGGAGATGACTCTGGAACAGGGGTTTAAACAGCTCCCCCAAAGTTTTTCTCATTTTCTCTCAATTTTTGAGGCTGAATGAGCTTTTTCACTGAGGGTGCTGCTGTTTTGTGGAGAGATTTAGGGAGGTAAATTGTCTTTTTCCAGTTTGTGGAGTTGACCCTTCAACTGGACCAATGTGTAGGGGCTCTGTGCCTCTCCTTAGGCACAAAACCTCTGCTTTTCCATCACCTGTCTTGTGGGTTCAGACATGGTGGGGATGGGATTTGGGGAAAACTCCAGGTACTGAGGAGGGAGGGGAGTGATTCACAGCATCCCCAATGGTTTCCAAAGGTTGTCCTGCAGCTCCCAGCATTGCTGCCTGAAAGTTCCCATCACACATTTGCCATAGAAAACATTCCACGAGGAATTTTGCTGTGTGAAAAAACCACCTTCCTAGCAACAAAACCAAAAAAGAAATACAAACCCATAGAGACAAAAGAAAAAGATATTGATTTTTAGTTTGGATCCTTCCCGAGGAGTCTGTGCAATCATCGGTCCCTGTCTTGTCTGCCTTACCCACTCCTACCCCACTGCAGTTTCTGAGCCCTTTGGCCAATTCCTGGCCAATTTCTACCCAATTTGACAGAAGGAAAGAGGTCTCAGAGATATTAAATTTCTATAAATTTCATTAAAAGAGGTGGCTGGGTAAAAGAGCCCAGCTATTACAGCAGCCCCATGAGACTGGGGCTCCAGCATATGCAGAGCCTTTGTTAGACAGCAGGCAGTGGCTGAGGAGACAGACTTTTCTATATAAGCAATTGCAGGGAGGAAAAAAAAAACATCTCTGACCAGCCCTTGCACCTTCAGAGCTGCCGGGGAACGTGGCTGGAGAGCCCTTGAAGGCCGTGTTACATTTGTTCCGCTGCCTGTGGATGGTTGTTCGTTCAGAAATGAACTTGTAAGTCCTCGAAATAGGTCACGAGCGGGATGGAGGGAGCGCTCCGGCCTCGCTCGGGCGTCTCCACACCAGAATAAATTCCAGCCGTGGAGATCTGACTGATTTCTTCCCCCACCCCGGCGCTCTGTGCTTTTTTTTTCTCGCGGCTGAAAATGCTGAGCTCCAAATCGGGAATTGGTTCCGAGCGGAGCCCTGCGCGCCCGGCGGGGAGAGGATGCGGAGGGGTGGAAGGAGGCAGCCGGGAAGGCCAACCGAAAGCTCGGTGTTATTAAGATTTTTAAGATATACAGTTTTGATAAAAGCTTGCAAGTAGCAAATTTGCTATCAAGCCTAATGTAGCATGGCAGATTTTGTCTGAGCTAGCAAAGGATCACATTTGCAGCTCCTCTGAGGCAGGGAAGTGGGCTCAATAGGCTATTTTCCACATCCATGCTCTGTTTCTAAAAAAAAAAAAGGGAGGGGGAAGAGGGGAGATGGAAAGGAAAATAAAGACAGTTTCTCTTTTTTCACTTTCCCCTGATTTTGCATGTGTTTGCCCTGAATGTTAATTGCCAATAACCTGCGCGCTCAACACCGACTCCGCCGTGGGATTTGCGTTTTGCTGGGTGTGCAAAGTTGCTTAGGAACACTTCCAGACGGACTGCAGAATTTTGGCAACTCTGGCATGTTACCAATCTGTTGGCATTTTCGTTTTGACCCTTGTTTTCTGGAATTCGTACCTCCCTGCATCTTCCTGCACCGTGCTGAAGCTCTAAGGCTGCTGAAGGGATGGGGAGAGGTGGAGACAGCATAAAATAATCATCAGAAGTTGGAATTGTTGGATAGTGATATTAATCAGGACCTGGTTGCTGCCATCTGAGCTTGGGTTATATTTAAAAATGGGAGTTTTGGGAGAAAAATGGTTAGTTCATCTGTCCCACCATCACCCAGAGGGGAACGTGATACAGGGTGAAACTGCTTACAAGGGCCTGGAGGGACAGGAAAAGGGGGAATGGCTTCAAACTGACAGAGAGTAGGGTTATATAGGAACAAAATATATATATTAGGAACAAAACCTTCCCTGTGAGGGTGGGGAGGCCCTGGCACAGGTGCCCAGAGAAGCTGTGGCTGTCCCTGGATCCCAGCAAGTGCCCAAGGCCAGGCTGGATGGGGCTGAATGTGTGATCCAGCTGGGGACTGGAGTCCTCAGTCACCTCCTCAGCGCAATAAAACAGATATTTAGATGTGGCCTGGAGGAGACTGGATGTTTTCCTGTGCTGATATACTCACATTTTTCTCATGCATGAAGCAACTCTTCTTGTTTTAAGAGACTGTGGCGTATTTTCCTGCTCAGGAGAGCATGGGGAGATGGCTTATTTTTTTATGGGATCAGGCATGTGTTTTGCTAATGCCCTTTGCGATGTGCTTCTGGTTTTATTTGCATCATTTACTGTCATTCTGTGGCTTAGTGACCCAAAGCGCTTCAGCCCTGGCTCCCAGCACCAATCCCAATCATCCTGCACGCTCTGGCCCCATCTCTGGGTCTTGCATTATCCTTTTGTCCTTCTTTCCCCTGTTCCTGCGTGGCATTTGGCACCTTGTGCAGTTTATTAATGCTTCTTTGTCACCGCCTGCCTGATGGGTTTTCTTTCTGCCTCCCTGCCGCATCCCTAATCTTCCAGTCTTGGCTTCATTTAAGAAGGGGAATCAAAACCTTGCTGCTTCTGCTAAATCAAGTGGTGTTTGTGTTGGGAAATGAGAGAGTGTGATGCCATCAAACTCACTTATTCCAGAGCTCCGCTAGGATTGCATCCCAGCTGCTTGCAAATCACGTTACGTGGAGCCAGGGAGCTCACAGCTTGGCAGAGCATTTCCCATGGCTGTGCCCTGTCCTGACAGGAGGGAAACTGCTTATTTCCCCCCTGTATTCTAGGAAAAAATACGGGGTTTGTCTTTTTGAGGGAGATGATGAGGTTTTGGTGCTGCCTCTCATTCTGTGTCCTCGGAGCTGAGCCAGGGTGACGTCCCCCAGGGCTTCCCTGATTCAGCCAGCAGATCTTGTAAATGTACAGGACCATTTAGGCTTTTAAGACATCTGAGGTCACTTTTCATCACAGGCTGGGCCGCTGCACAGTTTTACAGGGTCATAAAAGCCCTGACAGGAGTCATAAAAGCCTCCAATTGCACTGCACAAACCCGCGGAGTATATTTTAAGGGCCCCTGAGTTTTCATTTTGCTGCTTTTATGGGAACTCATAAAAGCCTCGATGAGCACAAGCCCTGATTGGCTCCTCAGCACGGAGGTAGTTAAAATTACAGCCGACGACAAATTGTTCCAGTCTAAATAAATCAGGGGTTTGCATGGAACACAGGAGAGGAGCCCCGCTCCCCCTTCGTGTGTGCACGGACACGCGTGTGCTCCGTGGGTTTGCCGTGTGGGCACCACCGTGGTGAGCTGCGTTCTCTGCTGTCCTCACAGACACATTTGGGCTGTCCTGTCACACACACGGTGTGTCCTGCTGAGCTCTGTGCCTCCCCTGGGGTCGCTTTTCTGCCGCATCACATCCTGCATTATGCACAGGCACGCGCCAGCTCTGTTCCCACCTTCCCTGCTCCCACCAAACGCTGCCCCGTAGCCCTTCCGCTCCCTTCCAACCCAAACTATCCTTTCATTCCGTGATGATTCATGTCCCACCAAGCCCCCAGTGGTGCTACAGGGCTGTCCCCGCTTTTTGTGCACAAACAGATGCTCGGCTGGCTGTCACCAAGGCAGGGACAGCCCCCTGTGCGTGGCAGTGGTTGTGATCAGAGGGGTTTGGCAGCCTTTTTGGGCTACATTATATTTCTAGCGAGCAATGTCAGTTTGTCAGGAGGGAAATATTTCACAGAAATAGCTCGTTGTGGTGTTTATTTTTAACGTCACCTGGCTAGACTGAAATAAATAAGAGTGGTTGAAATTCAAATGTGGTGCTTGGAAACTACAAAATCAGACCTCTGGGTGTGGCGTGACCTGAAAATGGGAATGCTTGGGGTGAGTTCTCTCATTTCCTGGGGCAGGGGATTGTTTCTGCTCCTCGCAGTCTCCCCTGGCCAGCTGTTGGGATGGCCAGAGGGATGTGGGGAAGGTCAGTGCCACAGGAGGAAGGAGGCGAAGCAGATGTTGTGGAATGGTTGCAGCAGCAAGTGGAGTGTCTGGGCTCATAGTGGAGGTTTTCTGGGCTGTTGTCCTGCTCTCGGCACCGAGTTGGGAATGCTGAGGGCAGGTTTTGGCTTTTGGGTGTGCACTGTGCCGCTCTCCCTGAGATCCTCTCTGCCTCTCATCCCCATGGGCATCTGGTTTTCTGCTGGGATATTTCTACCCTTCCCCTGAGCCCGTCCTCACCACAGGAAGGAAAACTCCCAATCTGTGGCCTCCTCCATTGCTGTGACCTCTCCTTTTCCCGGCTCTGTGCCCAGGGCGCTGCCCATGGTGTGAGCCCATGGCTCGGCGTGGCCCACGGGAGCTGTGTTGGCTTCCAGCGCTCGGACAAGCCAAGCCCAAGGCACCAGGCCCAGGTCCCATATCCCCTCGGAAAGGGACTGGCCCAGTCTCAGCTGTGTGACCTTCCAGCCTGGAATCTGCTTGTCACAGCTTTGGAGAGAAAGGGAGCGATCAGAAAGGTTCTCTTTGCTCTGTGAAGATAAATGTGTCTTATTTCTGACTTGCTGTAGCTTTATATAGTAATTATATCAACTACAGCTGATCAAAGCATTTGTTAAAGAGAAAACTATCTCTCCTTTGCTTTTGTTACTGTTTGCAGCCAATTTGACAGGCTTTATATCTCTGACTACATTTTCTCTTATTTTCCACGCTTGATTTCTCTTTTTCTCTTCCTTCCCCCTTGTTGGCACCTGGCACATAGATGTATCTCCCTCCCCTCCTCCCCTTCCCCTTCCCCCTCTCTCCATCTGGCTTAATAAAAATGTTTTTTAAGCCATCCCAGGGACTCTGGAGCAAACAGCAGCAGTCGTGTGAGTGCTCAATCTACCTGTGCCTCCTGTTCTGGCAGAGGTGGGAGCGGGGTGGGGTGGCTCAGCCAGGCAGGAGAGCGCCCAGAGCAGCTCCCCTCACTCCTCACCTCTCCTGGTTTTCTATTTTCCGCCATTATTGTTTCTTCAGGTGTTTGTGAGGGTTTAACCTCTCATCTCAGAGTTTTTCATGAGACTGGCACAAATGGGCTGACCTTTTGTCCGAGCCATATACATAAATCCCAGAAAGCACATCCTTGCTGCTGCTTTATTTTTTTTTTAGGATTCTTTCTTCTCCTGTTGACTTTTCATCTTTCTTTAATCTCATTTAAAACCTCTCTCTCCTCCGGTGTCTGTACTCCTTTCTCTCTCTATCTGTTATTGGCTCTATGGCCAAATGCTTTAATTTATTTGCCATACAATATCTCTTTACCACCGTTCTGGGGATACAAATTGTTTGAAAGACGTTACAATAATATCCAGCCTTGGCACATCTGTTTGTCAGTGCGCAGCTTTTCCAGCTCAGCCGCTCAGGGACAGGTTAGGAGGAAGGTATTTTCCTCTGCTTGAGCATCTGGGGAGATTAGATGTAATTACCTGGGCTAAAACTTAGCTGAGATTGGGGTTCCTAAGACAAAATGTCCTGGGAAGCCTCTATTAGCGCTGTGGTATCGACATCAGCCAAAATGATTCGTACCCTGGTGCTGATTAGTGATGGAATCACTCTTTGGACAGGAAAAGGCTTGAATTGGTAACTGGGGAAGAGTTCTGGGTCAGAATAGGAATCAGAGTGGGGAGATGTGTGTTCAGACTGCTGGGGCTGGTTCTGAAGTCCTTGGTGGGGTGGGGGTCTGGCTCTGTCCCTGATGACAAGGGCTGCGCCGGTGGCTTTGCACAAGGTCACACCAGCAGCGGGGACAGGAGCTGTCCTGAACCCATTCCCAGCTGGGAACGGAGCTGCAGAGGGGAGAATGGCATGGCTGGATTTGCAGAGGGTCCCCAGCTGCCTCAAAGGTGATTTATTTCATTCCTGCTGATGCCTTGTAGCTGCAAGAACCCATCTGCCTTGGGCTGGGCCGGGGGTAGCGCTGCTCAATCCCCTCCGTGCTCCAGGCAGGCAGCAATTGCCTCCCCCATGGTGTTTTTAGCTCTCCTTATCAATGCACTTCATAACTCCTAATGTACATTGATTGCTGTCTATTCCTCTTTTATTTTTGTGTTATGCTTGATTGCTGCTTTAGCAATAAGAATAGGGCTTTTAGCCAAAATTGTCTTTTTTGGATTGTGGAGCCCTGACTTTTTGGCTCTCTAATAAGTTTTGTGTTATGAGCCCACATTTCTCTGTTGACATTTTTCCTTCCAGCCAATTTCTCCCATAATTTTCTCCCGCGTTGGAAATGAGTCCTTTTGAAGCCCTGAGTATATATATTACTGATTGGGGCAAGCCTTTATTATCCATTGTGAATGTAATCAGGTCCTCATCACTAGTTTCTTGATAATCACTGAGCACCAGTTCAGTCATTAATTTCGTCTTTATCCATCATGTCTTCTTTCCACGTTATTTGCTAAATAGCTCGGACGTGATTGCGCCACTCAGCATCTGAGCTTGTAACTCTTTGCTTTCTTAATGTGTTTACACTGTCAGGGTAATGCTGTCCCTGCTACTCAGGTCTGGGGGATTTCACTGTGAAGGATGCTCAGCCAGCTCCAGCACAGAGGAGATGAATACTCCTTTGTTGGATCATCACCACTGACGGTCTTTAGACCCTGAGGTTTCAATACTGCCTTGCCTGCGAGCTCTAATTTATTATCTCCCCCAATCAAGCTCCTCGGAGCTGTTTATCTTCCCCCTCGTTTGCAGCGTGGTGGAGAAATCCATCCTGGCGTGTGCTTTCCCTCCAAGGGCTGTGCCTGCTCGGGTCGGTAGCGATCCATACGTATCCAATAGGTCGAAGAGATCAAAAGCCCTAAAAAGTAGGAAAATAAATGGATTATAGCAAAGAGGGCCTGGCCGTTCTGATCGCTCGGTAATGCCAATAATATCGCCTCCCTTCTTGTCAAAGAGGTTTTCCAGCTCTTGCCGCCTCTGGGGAAGTCTTGCGGCGTGGATGGATGGAAAGAGGGGATGAGGGAGGGAGGAATGGGTGGATGGAGAAGGAGAGGGTAAATGGCTTTTTTTGGGTGGTATTTCATAGAATCCCAGAATGGTTTGTGTCAGAAGGGACCTTGAGGTCCAGTCCCACCCCTGCCATGGGCAGGGACACCTTCCACTGTCCCAGGCTGGCCATCCAGGCTGGCCTTGGACACTGCCAGGGATCCAGGGGCAGCCACAGCTTCACCAAGGATTGGTTTGCTCACTGGCCAGTCTTGGCATTTGTGCCCTGCTTGTCTTTTTTGGGGTACCCTCATTAATTACCACTCCCTATTGATTGCAGGGGTTAATTAGCCAGGACAGGGCTTGGTCCTGTGATTCTCTTAACTTCTGGTGCCCAAACCAGCTTCCTTACCCCTGCCCCGAGCATCTCCCTGCTCCTCCTGCAGTTAGGGAGCCCTTCAGTGCCTGTTGAGAAGGTTTTCAGAGCTCCTCTGAGTTCTGCCAGGGGCAAGCTAAGGCTGCAGACATTAAAAACCCAAACTTCCAAGTGCTGCTGATCCTTGCACAGGTGTAAAACAAACTGAGGGAGGACAGGGCCTCAGGAGGGAGGACATGGTGACCTGCAGGATTGAGCTGAGCCTGGGGACACCTCTGCTGCTCTCCTCCTCCCCTAGGGAAGTGCTGTGCTAACTTTTTTTCCCCTGACAAGCTGCCATGCTCCCTCCTGGCTGCTTCTGTCTCATGCCTTCACTCAGTCTGCAGGGATTGGGCACTTACATAGGGAATGAGGCTCTCCGTGATTACATTAGGCTTGTAAAAATTGAAAAAAAAAATGCAAAAGGGCTCTGAATTCTGTTTAAAGCCACAGGCTAGTTTTTTCAGCCACGGGGGTTTGGAACAAACATCCCCAAAAGAGATTGTTTGGTACTTCTCGCTGTGCCCTGCCTGGGCACACACTTGTGACAATCACCCTGCTTTGGGCTGCCCAATTTTGTGTCCCCCCATTCTTGTTTGGGGTGTTGGAACATGGCCTCAGGGCAGGTAGCTGGGGGTGTTGTCCTGCAGCACCACAAGGTGCAGCACCAGCTCTGTTTTGCTGTTTTCCTGAGCCCAGCAGGTGATGGAGTCCACAAAGGATGCACTGGGAATTTTCACAGAATCCTGGAAATGGTTTGGGTTGGAAGGGACCTTGTGGATCACCTCTCTCCACCCCCCTCTGCTAGATCAGATTGCTCAGGGCGTGCCCAGTCTGGCTTGGAGTTTTGGAAAATGTTGTTGTGTTGCCACTTGGACCAAATTCCAATTTATTCAAATTAATTTAACCAAAATGCAGAGCTGTAAGTGGTGGGTACAGAGATTCTCAGCCCCACCAGGGATCGGCAGAGAGCATTCCAAGGGGAATTCATCCCAGCCTGTGCCTGATGCTCAGGAGAATTAGGAGGGCTTGTGCTACAGGACAACCTTAGCCCCCTGCCATTGATATAACAATCCCTTTGGAAAGACAAATTTAGGAGGCAGTGCCAGTGGATAGTGACTGCAGGATAGGGAAAGAGCCCAGGAGCTCTCAGTCCATCCAAAACCAAGCAGCAAATGGATTTTAAAATTCTTGGTCGTGTCCTTCTTGATCGTGTCCTTCGCCCTTCTAATGCACATCTCATCCGTCGGTCACCTCTCCTTGTTCTCACTCATAGTTTCAACTTTCCTTTCTCCAGAGGCATCAGCCCACGGGATAATGTGCCCTGACAGCTCCTCTTAGCAGAGCTTTCAGCCCCGGTGTGCAGGGCTCGGTGGAAATGGAAGAAAATCCACCTGGTAAATTATTTTATGGGCTGAAAACAAACTGTACTGAACACCCAGCCTGTCACCTTCTGCCACTCCCAAGGCCAAGAGAAACCTCGAGGGGCTTAAAAATGGGTAGTGGCTGAGCTTTGGGAGTTTTCTCCTGTTTTCCTCCACGGTTGTGAAAAATACAGAATAGGTATTTCACCAAGAGGAAATCAGGTAGTAGGGAAGTGCAATGGCATCCACTGGGGTTTGTTCCTCAGTCCATACCCAAGTCCCTCAGCCCTTCCAGAGCAGGGAGAGGGGTTGGAGAGAAGGGAAAAAGGGGTTGGAGAGCTGGGAATGGGGTTGAGAAGCAGGGAAAGGGTTGGAGAGAAGGGAAGAAGGGGTTGGAAAGCAGGGAATGGGGTTGGAGAGCAGGGAATGGGGTTGGAGAGCAGGAGAGCAGGGAATGGGGTTGGAGAGCAGGGAATGGGGTTGGAGAGCAGGGAAAGGGTTGGAGAGCAGGGAA